>JAFFSR010000107.1:0-150000 GCA_017163975.1 Anastatus disparis
TGCATTAAGAAAATCTTAATAATTTCTATTATTAATAAAGTTTACGTAAATAAAAAAGTATACTTATCCAAAAGTTTTGAGTAATATTTCCATGAAATTTATTTGCAATGTTTTCCACGCAAGAATAAAAAAATCAAACGATGCTGTATTGTCTGAAAAAAATTATAAAACAAATCACAAAGTATCGAGTTTTTGAATACCTTAATGCAATGATATTTATGTTCCAATATACTTATCTGAAACTATTTGATAATCTCCAATATGAATTAAGAAAAAAAATGATTTTTCTTAATGAGTTGGCCTTGATGTTGAAGCTGTTGACTAGTTTCTAGGTTAGAGTGGATCGAAGAAATACATTAGATTATTCGAGATATCGAGATATAAATATGAGAAGCAAAACATTGCAATTTCTAAACTATGTTAAAATCCTTTTATTCTTAATTGTTTTTTTCTTTTTCGTTTTGATTATTTAAGAATATAATTTACTTACGTTACTGTTTTATTATTTATACGCGTCTGCAAAAATTAAAATTGTCCCTTTAAATTTTATAACCTTGTAAACTTATAACAGCTGACTCTACCTTTGACTAATTTTGATTTTCTTAAAAATTTTAATTATTCGAAGTTATGCAAATTTATTACTTATAAATAAATCCGCATACGAGGAGAAAACAATTTATGCTATTAAATATACTAAATTCCTTGAATAATAATCAATATATTCAATTTATTTTCATAATTTTAGCGCCCGCGATATTAAAATTAGAATATAGGAACTAAACTGCTTTCCACTAAATAATTATAAATTGATTTATCTAATTATTTTATTGAACAATTAATGAAATGAAAATATTTATGTAATCCGCAAGAAAGGAGGAATCAACTAGTCTAAAAAGAATATTATTTTACAGGAGTTTTCAATGAAATAATAAGGACAACATTTTTAGCACCGCGCTTATATCGGGAAATTTGTTTTTCCAATAACTTGAAAATGGAAAATCCGCAAATGAAAATTTGCACGGAGACTATTTCCGCAAATGAGGAGCAAACGTTTTAGCTTTCCATTGCTAAAAAATATTAATATTTTATTCTTGCAGGCGCTAACTTCACAAGTCTAACTTGTTCAATTAAATCAAGTGAAAAGGTATGTATCTTCTATTTATATTATTATTATTATTATTATTATTATTGTTATTATTATATCCTAAAAAATCATAATTCGTAGATTGGTTTGTGACGAAGATGTGGTCGAGACGATTAGACGGCCTCCATCACTATCGATGGCAATGGTTATTTCTGGTACTTTGGGCCAACATTATCATGATAAAGCATTGTGGTCGCAAATACTTATGTTTGTACGTAATAATGTGTTGGTATTGCCAGCTATTTTTTATGATAAGTATTCGACTGCAAGCAGAAAGTGGGTTAGGTCCAAAAGCTCAGAAATATACCGAAATCGGCTAAATTAAACAAGTTGTTGAACTTGAAGCCTTTTATTAAAAAAGGATTTGACGAAGCAGCAGCAACAACATCACCAGCTTTAGTAAAGATACTACAAAAACGATAATGGAGAAGGATGCTCTAATCAATGAGCATATTAAACAGATAGAAGATCTGAAAAGAAATGAAATTGTTGATTTCTATATTAAGAGGAGGTCACGTATCTCTGTCCTTTTCTAATCAAAGAAATGATTTTTTTACAAAACTAATAACTTTATCAAAAAATGAAGAGAAAGCCGCATCTTGTATCAAAAAAGCAATATTTTCCTTGATAAGAAAAAATTAATTTTATTGCTTCGTTCTTAAGAAAACCTTGAAAACCAAATTGTCCACCCTAACCTCTATGATTTAAGTTTTTCAAGATTTTCTTGAAAACGAAGCAATAAAATTAATTCTTTCTTATCAAAGAAAATATTGCCTTTTTATTACGAGATGCGGCTTTCTTCATTTTTTGCTAAAGTTATTAGTTTCTGTAAAAAAATTCAATTCTTTGATTAGAAAAGGACAGAGACACGTGACCTCCTCTTAAGGATCATGAAACCCAAAAAAAGATTAATGAATCTTCAGCAGCAGCAGCAGCAGGAACAACAGAAACAACAACAACACAAAGAATAAGAAAAAATCCGTTTATCACTAGTTCTTGTTCTATGAGCCAATTAAAGGCAGAACTAGAAGATATTAATAAAATGGAAGCTGCCTGCTTGGAGGAAATGACTCGGGCATCCTCCAAATTAGAAGATTTGGCCGAGAGAAAAAAGAAATGCGAGGAAAAATTGATGACTTTTCAAAGATATGAGGAAATGAAAAGACTGGTTGAAAAACATAAACGAGAAAAAGAAGAAAAAGAAGAAAAAGACAGATTAAAAGAGATAGAAGAAAGAAAAAAAGGAAAATATAAGAAGAGGTCGATAGAAAAGAAGAAGAAGAAAGAATTATGAAATCGAACGAAGAGTTGCGGCTAAAAAATCAAAAAATGGCACCAAAAGCACCTCTGCGATCAATCACAAACAGAGAAATGAATTTAATACTGGAAAATGCCTGCAAATTTTGGAAAGACTCTACGCAAATATGGAAAAGCGGAGTTACAATACAAGGATTGGAAAAGAGAACATTTGCGACAATTAGAAAAAAGGCCATTAAGTTAGTCCAAAATGCCACGTTTCGCCAACTTATGGCATACGGCTTGAGCGAAATTAGTGCTAAGGCATTCAAGGCTCGGTACAAGAACACCAAAACATAAAAACAAAAAAAACTAAAGTGTTAAATCAAAGTGATATTAAAAAAATAAACAAGAAACTAAAAAGTGATGTGAAAAAACTAAAGAAAGTGTCAAAATAAGTGATGTGAAAAAAAGATAAACAGAACAATTTTAAAAAATAATGTGAAAAAATAAACTAAAACCAAAAACTTTTAAAAGTGAGGTGAAATTTTGTAAAAACTGATACAGAGAAAATAAATATGAAAAAATGAAAAAAAACTCGCGATCGCTCCACTCAAAAACGTCGCCTAAAAATCGCTATAAAAATTGAAAAAATTAGAAAAAAATTCAAAATTATATTGAAAAAACTATGTATATATACTCGCGCACGGGGGGGGCCGAAATCGCCAATGCTCGCTTTGCTCGCAATTACTCTGCAGGCTAAGATTATAAAAAAATTTAATTGTGGCTCACAACTAAAGAAATAATCATTATACGAATATGCTTATGAATTTAGACAACGTTCCTCCAACAGTTTCGTCAAGGCTAGCTTAGCTGAAAGGTATCGAGGAAAGTACTAAGGGAATCTCTTACAACTATGTCGCTGAACGAGATTAACGCTGAGTTAAATAAATTGAAAGCCCGGCTCCATAGAGGAGAAGAGTTGCTTCAGATATGTATTGCGGATCTTCAGGCTGCTGCACATGGAGTGCAAATGGTGGTTAACATACGTTTTGCAACTATTAATAATATCAATGAACTACAGGCAAAAATGACACAGCTAATACAGGAAAACGAGAAAAAAAAATTAAACGCCAAAATAATTAAAATGAAAATGCTGTTTGGAGATGAAGACGAAGACACCAACGAAACTTCTAAGGCAGGATCTTCAAAAGAAAATGTCAGCAAAACTTCGGAACCAGCACGACCTAAAACTCCTACTATATATTTTTCAGATGAAGACTCACTAGACGAATCAACAAAAAGGTTTGTATTTTAATCAATTATTTTTAGATACTAATTTCTTCATCCAAAACAATTATTTTTATTGCAGGATTAAGTTAAATGAGGACAAAATCAGGTGTAGTAGCAGCAGCAGTCGTAGCAGCAGTCGCACCCTATTGAAAATAATGACGTCTTTCGACGTGTCTGGATTTGGAACAAAAAAAGACGTCTTTAAAAGACGTCTTTTTTATCAAAATTTTTAAAAAAATACTTACTAAAATGTTCCAAAAAAGTATTATTTTATTACGTTATTATTTTTAATAGGGTATCTTTCTTTAGGAATATAGAAACAAAATAAGCATCAGCTCTCTGCAGACCAAAAAGCTTGAGCGAACAAACTGGAAATGTTATAACCTTATATACCCGAGTCACTAAAATTTTCGTAGAAGTTCGCGTATTAAGAAAAACGCCACCTAACAGTCAAAGACAGAATTAATAGTCGATTCAAATAATTTTTTCAGTAGTTACATTTTTAACTGTGAGGTGCCGTTTTTCTTAACTTTGCAATCCCTTATCCAAATTTCAGAGATGCAGGTATATGAGGTTATAATTTTGCGTGTTTATTCACAGTTAAAAATCAGTATACATACTTCAATTACGTACTTCAAGTATTGGCAATGAAAAATTAGCATGCGAGACCTGATGGTCACTTCATGAACTATAATAATGGCGGTTATGGCTATACCGTGTCGATGTTTTTATATGCAAAGGAATCATTAAACTTATTTTTTAATTAATTTAGTGAAATATAATATTAAATATGTTTAATTTAAGGAACAATTCACTCTTGAAAACGAATCGTGTATGTAAACACATTTAAAAGAGTATAGTTACAACGGCCATATTGTCTTTGCAACCGTAGCGCCTCTCGATCCGCGGTGGTATTTTTCATTGCCAATATACACTTTAGCTTAAGTACGTTCTTTTTCGAAACATTTTAGTGGGTATTATTTTTAAAATATTGATAAAAAAGACGTCTTTAAAAGACGTCTTTTTTTGTTCCAAATCCAGACACGTCCAAAGACGTCTTTAAAAGACGTCATTATTTTCAATAGGGCAGCAGTCGCAGCAGCAACTACAAGAGGAAAAGCAAGGTCCATAAATAACCGGTGTCATCACCTCAAAAACCAAAATAACTTCTTGCAAATTGTATGATTTAAAAAAAAAATTTAATAAAAGAAAGAAAAAAAAAGAACAAAAAAACAAAATAATATTCAAAAAGATTATCTGTGTGTGTACAGATCCATATATAAGCATGCGACCACACGCACCCACACACTCATTTACACACAGATACAGACACACACACACACACAAACACATACACAGACATATATATACACACAAGAACATAAACACGCACGCACACACTGACAGACACACACACACACACATTCACAGACACACACACTAACACACAGATACACAGTTACACACACACACACACTCACTTACACACAGCCACAGACACACACACACACACACACACACACACACACACACACACACACACACACACTTACTTACACACACAGACACACACACAAACTTACACACAGACACAGACACACGCACCCACACACACACACTTACACACAGATACAGACACACATACACACAAACACATACACACACAGACATATCTATACCCACAAGAACATAAACACGCACGCACACACTGACAGACGCACACACACACATTCACAGATACATACACAAACACACAGATACACACACACACTTACACACAGACACACACACACACACACACACACAGACACACACACACTTACACACAGATAAAGACACACACACAAATACATACACACACACACACAGACACACACACACACACACACACTAACACACACGCTTACACACAGACACAGACACACACACACACCCCCACACACACAAACACATACACACACAGTCATATCTATACACTGTGACGAGTATACATACTCACGCATTCAAATTTCCCGCCTGACGGCCGAGCTTCTATAGAACAATAGTTCAGAGCTCAGCCGCCAGGTGGCAACCCCAAACGCCGCCACACGCATTAGGAAAAATGAAACCGGAGTATATAAGAGGCCGAGAAGCTAAGCTCAGCACGCTGTGTAGACTACCATCTCTTCTCCCTCTTTACCTGAGTGAGCACGCTAGGCTAAGAGACAGTGAGAGAAGTAGTAGCTGGCTCCCTTCTCTTGTAGAAGAGCTAGCTTCTCTCTCTTGCACATGAGGGTAGACCGAGTGAGCACGCTGGTCTACACTCTAATGCATATACTGGCATAGAATTACGCCGAGTGAGCACGCTGGCGTAAGGCTATGCTATCCAAGAACACACACTAGCAACTTTTGTCCGCCGCATACCTTCCGTTGCGCCGCTAAGTTTAAGGGTGACGTCCACCCCAAATCTTGCTATATTTTTGATAACCGCGCATTAAGTTAAATTAAGGGTGTCGTCCACCCACCGCATTTAATTATTTACACTCCGCCCAACCGTTGTTCTTTTTGTAATTATAATTAGATTAAGGGTGTCGTCCACCCAATCCCGCCGTAGTCTTAGTTATAATATATTAGTTCGTTATTATTATTTAAGCCTCGCGTATTTTATTAAAGCAATAAATTAAATTAGTAAATTAATCTTTTGGTTTCCTTCTTGTTTATATTGTTACAGGAAAAGGCCGTCGACGAGTCACCGATCAACCCGGCCGTAATAAATGATTAATTACTTAAATTCATTTTTCTTTATTCCCTGAATTCATTTTTCTTTATTTCTTAAATTGGATTTTTATTTCAAAGATTATTAAATAGCCGTCAAGAGGCTGATCAAAAAAAAATAATAAACATTAATTAATTTTGTAAATTACACTTAAGGTTAGGTTAGTTTATTTGCATTTTATAAAAATATTAGGGTTAGCTTTGATTAACACGTTATTACCATTCCACATTTATAAGCGTCGTTGTATACGAGCATTGAGAGTACAATAAAGCTACGGTGCTCCCTAGTATAACCAAACGTGTTAAACCTGGTTACTTTCCTTCACTTTCCGCCGCCCGATCCCTCCAACTCCTGCCGATCTTACCCTGGTAACTCGCTGAAGCGTCTGGCAACAGGAGTTACACGTATTTCCCCCTCCCGAAAGGGAAAAACGTTACAACACACAAGAACATAAACACGCACGCACACACTGACAGAAGCCAACACACACACACACACACATTTACAGACACACACACAAACACAGCTATACACACACACCCACTCACTTACACACAGACACACACACCCACACACTCACTTACACACACACACACTCACTCACACACTTTTTGAATAAAAAACAGGTCGTATGTTGTAAAAATGGTTATTTATTCAAAATTTTAATAAAATTTACAAATTTTTCTTTGTATCTTCCTTCTTTTTCGAATATCTTTCTTTTCTATCTACAGTTCTTTGATGCATTTCAGTACACACTTTGATAAATTTTTCCAGCAACCGTGGGTTCCCTATGAACTGGCTTAAGTACTCTTTACTACCTACGGCACGGAGCCACGCAACGCGCTGCCGACAAGCATCGACTGAAATGTCCACAGCATCTTCCTTATATAATAAAACATTTCCGCGTGTATCGCGGAAATTCCGCGAAGCTGCTATCATTAATTTATTTAGCTTTTCCGTGGTGTGGCCTGGACGCGTTCCTTTCGGATATCGTGGTAGTTCGAATTGCATCAAAAAAAAAGTATTTGAAATGATTGCTTAATATTCAATATAATTTTTATTACGTTTTTGGGTCGATTTCCACCCATTCGTCTTCCTCATAATCAGACTCGTTTAAATTAGCTTCCTGAAAATATAATGTTAAGAGGCGGTCGGAACCAAATCGGTGACTTATATATATATATATATATATATGAATCAATGATAAAGCATCGAAAAGAGTTGAAGAATATAATTATCTTGGTATTGTTTTTGAGTTTAAGGCTAAATGGGATTATCATATTGTTGTGATTTGATAAATAAAACAAAATATTTGGTCTTTATATTTTAGAAGCTTAAGAAAGTTGTTATGAGTAGGGAAGTGTTGAGGATGATTTATTATGCATTTTTCCAAAGTGTGATAGTTTATGGAATAATAGCTTGGGGTGGAGCATACGATAATTGTATAACTCCTTAGCGGACTCTTCAAAATAGATTGTTTAAAATAATAAATGGAAATGAATTTATAGTTGATTATAACATATTTAATTTGGAACAACTGTATGGTTTTGTATCTTTGACATTTCATTATGATGGACTAAAAATCAATGGTACATATGTGAAATGAAAAAGTTGAACAAGAAACAAAAATATAATTATGCCTAAATGTAGTAAAGAGATGGGTAAAAAAAAGTAACTATATAAAGGCAATAAAGTTGTTTAATTTGTTACCTCTATAGGTAACTGAAGAATAATTTGAGAATAAAGAAAAAGACCTCTAAGAATAAAATAAGAAAATGGTTACAAAAAAGTAATTTTTTACAAGTAGTAAACAATATGTATATGTATGTAAATAGAAATAAGTAATTGAGAATTTTGCACTATTGAAGATGGTATTTATAACATATTGATCAATTTAATTATATGTATATATCTATTCGTTTATTTTTGGATACCCTCTACGGTTAAATTGTGTGTATTTTCTCAATGTAAATTCTGGTTAAATAAATATTAAATATAGTTGTGTTTGTAAATAAAAAACAAAAATTCATTATGAAAGATTTTTAAATTTACACGTCTAAAACGCTATGTGTACGTGCTGAATTTAAAATATCTAACACTACCAAAGCTATTCCTTACGTAGAAGATTTTTTTGGTTTCAAATTCTTTTCAAAGTTTGTAGAAATACAGCAATAGTGTTATCGTTGAAAAATTATAATAAAACTTTATTTTCCGTGAATAAATTATTACAGTAATAATTTATAAAATTATTACTTACCAAAATATGCCAAGTACACCACACACGCACACACAGTCACCACGTATTTAATCGGCACCAGGAGTTGGCAAAGCTCGTTGAGTTGATCTTTTCGCCTGCTTTAATCTTGGCAGACCGTTATTTTATTCTTGTTAAAAAATTTGCACTCGCGTTATTACTATGCGTGCGTCAAGCTGTGATGGACAAAATTAATTTTTATTTTTTTTTATAAATACGTCGCGCGTTTATAAAAAATTTTAATAACCATTGAGCTCTCTGTGTCTTTTAAATTATGTATATAACCTTTTCGCGCGCGCTAAATAGCCGGTACGAGTGTCTCGGGAATTTACGCGTAGTAGTCGTCTACTTAGTTGTCTGTTTCTACTAGCAGCAGCAGTAGCAGCCAATGGGAGACGATTATTCATTTGGACACGCCCCTAACGTCTTCAGAGCTGGCTTCTTCGACTCGCGACGACGAGAAGATCATAACCGCCTAGTTCTTCTTCGGAATAAGAACAACTTGTCTAAAAATTTTTCTACAACAAGCAGTGCCTAAATTACATAGTTTTTTTGTTAATCTTGTTTTTTTTTAAGTTTTTTGCTATTGGTTTGTGTTTTTTATTAATAAACACTTTACGCGTTGTTGTTAAATATTTTTCTTTGTGTTTTTATGTTATTTTTTCTCTTTTTTGTTTTGTGTTCTGTTCTTTGTTAAATTTGTCGTTTCTCGGTCTGCGCGTGTCTCTCTGTAAGTGTGTGTGTGTATTTGCGTTCGTCCTTTTTTTTTGTTTTTTTTTTTTTTCATTAATTTTTTTGATAAAAAACATAACATGTACGTTTTTGCTAAACCAATTTGGCAAAAAAAAAAAAACAACCTTTTCAAAGGCGCAATCGCTTAGAGCTTTGAAGCCTTACCAGCCGTCTCCGAGACAGCGGTATAGGCTTCATTGCGGCTTCCCGGCAAACAATCGTAGGCGACTAAATTTATTACCGCTATGCGTAATCGCAATGCTGGGATTTGATTTTTGCCGGAATATATGAGCGATAGATTTTCAAAATCAAATCCGGCTCACGCATATCAAATCGCCAGATTTTCCTTTATCAACGGTATAAGACAATTTTCGTTGATCGGTGATGTCCTCGTTTACCTGCACGGGGTGCAGATTAACGACGACAATTATAGAATGTTCAAAAAATTTTTTTTTAAAATAAAGGCGCTTCACGACAATAAAGACGAGTCCGTGAAAACGATTGTCGACTGGTATGTAAGATCGTCGTGTTACAAAAATTTGGCAGGTCAAAGAGTTGACTGAACAATTTTTGTAACATGACTTTGTATACATAAAATATTTTTGGTTACTGCTTGTTAAAAATTTTAGTGGGCGGGCTAATATGCAGCCGTCATTTTGTTTTTTTTTTGAAAACTAATGACGCCAGTCCCAAGCCTGGTAGCCGCTCGAGCGAATCCAGAGGGGCCCGTCCATTTTCAATAATAATAAAAGAAACAAAAAAAGTAGTAGAAAAATGATATACTAAAAAAAAAAGCATCAAAGTTTAATAAAGATAATTTTATAAAAAATTTTTTAATTAATACGTGCAATAAAATTAATTCTTTCTTATCAAAGAAAATATTGCCTTTTTTGATGCGAGATGCGGCTTTCTATTCATTTTTTGCTAAAGTTATTAGTTTCTGTAAAAAACTCAATTCTTTGATTAAAAAAAGACAGAGATACGTGACCTCCTCCTAAGTTAGCTCGCTTGCCAACTATATTTTTATGTTCATAAAAATTAAAAGTCTGGATACAGGTTTGAAACTTTGTCACTACAAACTTTAAGCAAGTTAAAATATTGAAACGTTGATTTAACATTTTCCAAACTTTGCTAAAGCCTTATCATCGTTTTTTTGTAGGTCGAATAGTTATTGAAAAATTTAATAAGCAGTTTCATTTTTTACAAATTAAACATTGTATTTAAAATCAGATTTTTGTTTTCTTAATAGTCGACCCTTAACCACGAGACCTGAAAATAAAAAGATATAATTATTTGTATATTATAACAATTAACTAGAACAAAGTGACTGTGTAATGGGGGGGGGAGACTGAACCTCTTTTGCCGGACGCTTCAGCGTAGCCAGGATTAGACTGGAGGAGGAGGGAATGACGGGCGACGAATAAGACGGGAAAGTAACCGAGTGTACACGTTGGTTTTATGCTAGGGAGTACCGAAGTCTTATTGAACTTAACAATAATATTGTGTACAACGACGTATATAAATTAATAATGAGAAAAAAAATAATCTTTAGTTATCACAATTTAATTGAAAGAAAAACTTTAACAAACATAATAATTCATGCGCAATGGCAAAAGTGTTAATTCAATCAATTCCAGGGTGGTAACAAACAAATAAAAGAAATAATAAAGAATTAATTAAAATGTAAAAAATGGTGGGTGGACGGCACCCTTAACACACGTAATCTTATACAATAATAAGTGTAAGTGGTCGTCAACCTCAAATGATATTGAGAATAAGAAAATAATAAACGTGGGTAGACAGCACCCCTAATAATTAATTTATGTATGGGTGGACGTCACCTTTAACCTAAGCCAAATAAATTTATTGCGATGACGCAAACAGAGACGGTAATAGCCCTCTATACATCAGCCAGTGAAGTGTGGTCCTTTAAGTGGTTCAATCAAGAACAGCTTATTAATGAGCAGATGAGATTGTCTTAGTATACAGAGCACCGTATACTACAAGAAAATATAGATAAGAAAAGTAGGCTGTACTAACGTTGGAGCGCCATGGTTGGGAGAGCGTTACTGTAGCAGCCTGTACAAATATTGTGGTCGAAGCCAGTACCTACTACAGCCAGCATCGGTACTTATAACTCCTGCAGCTCTCTGTTCCTACTGAGGAAGCGATACGGCGGGGCGCCTCGTAGCGGACGAGCGCGGTACTTGGCGGCGCGCGTGATTCAAAAAGCTTTCAACAAGGATGTATATCTTTTGCAATATATACGGAGGTGCGAGTCAATCATCCTCGAATGCTTCAATTCTTGTAAAAAGCGAATGTGGACGTCGTGGGCCTGACCGACAGAAATTGATACTTCTTTTGCTTTTGTGACAGTTTTGCATTTCATAAAATGTACGTTTTTCTGTCGCACTTGGTTTTAAAACATTTTTTATATTAAATATATATGTTGAGCAATATAAATTTGTAACTCATGAAGTAGAAAAGTGCTAGTTCTGAGTTAAGAGAAGACTTTCTAAATACATTTAGGACTTACTATACTTCTTCGATGCATGCAGTTTAAATAATAAAGATATAATGATAATAAATATAAAAGATGAATTTATTAAATTTTTTTATTATTTCATAAAAAATAAATTAAAAAATTTTTTTAAATATTATTTTATTTAACATTAATTTTCGCTTTCCATGATTTCATCCACATCATTATTTTTTATTTCGTCAATTCTAATTCCACAATCATTATTATCATTATGTAATTTTATGAGAAGTTAAGATAAATATAAAATGTATATTAATATACATATACAAAAAACTATAAGACTTAAAAATGAAAAGTACTTGATATTAAAATATTCCGCTGTAGCAATATTCGAGAATTTTTCTAGAATCCAATAACGAAAGAATCGTGAAAGTAATTTTAAGTAAATGAGGGATAAGTCGGCAAATAAACTATTAATCATATAATCAAAATTAAAACGTTAAAAAATAAGTATCTATCATTGATTTCAACAAAATTTATTATTTTTATTATATTTGTATATTATAAATTATCAAATATACAAAGCTTAATTTGATAAACATAAAAAAATAGTAACGAAAATTAACAATTGGACTCAATAATACACTGAGAAAAATGTCTGCATAAAGTTTACTACAAACATATATAAAATTACTATTTAATATAGTAAATTACTGAAATTTTTATTCATGCAATTATACAGTAAAAATATTGGTAAAATTATTGATTTTCATGCAATTTTACAGTAAAATTATGGTAAAATTATTAATATACATATACAGACAGGAAGCAAGCTTCTAGTTTTGCATTAAATTTCATGTTTTTTTAAATCAAGTATATAAAACTCTAAATATATTAATTTGCTTTTTATTCAAGTATTATGTGTTCAAAGTTAATTAATATTTCATAAGTGCTTTAGTTTGCAAGGAACGATGTTTTACTATTTTAGGTAAAGAAAGTTCTATGACTAAATTATTAAAATTTTCGATTCCTAAAAACTTTTTTTTTATTCATTTTTAAAAATTTAAATTTTTTTCTGAAGTAATGTATAAAAGGATATTAAAATAAGATATATGAATGAAATATTTTTTACATATTTATTTATTTTAATTTAAAATTTTCCCCGTCGTACCTTTAGTGATGTGAGCTAAAAAATATTTATTGCAATACATCATAAGCATACAAGGTTTTACAATCATATTAGGAGTAACAACATTTAATTTACTATCAAAACTACGATTACAAGAAATTATGTGGCCAATTTGTACGTCATAAGATGATACAATAGGTGTAGTGTTGATAGTGATTTCATATATAAATATAATAACTTGATAAGAATTATTATATTTCATTTTACAAATTTTAGAAATAAGTCCAAATTTTCCTTCAGTTAAAAAAATAGAGTCATTATTCTTTCTTCTTTTACTGTAGACAACAACCATTATAAATCATTCTATTGTATGCCATATACTCATTAACTTTAGTTATACATACAAGAGTACAAAGACATTCGCTTTCTTCTTGTTTTGGCGTAAATTTTTTTTTTGCACCAACTAATACACATTTTTCAATATATACTACTTTTTTAAGTCTATTACTACTTAATTTAGAATAAAAATCTCTGATTTTATCAGATACAAAATCTTCGTTGCTTAGGTATTTGAATGGTTATCAAAAGTCTATTAATGATTTGTTGTGCTATCCGGTAATTGCATTTTTCATTTGTAGTATTTGTTTATTCTGACTTTCAAACGGAAAGGTATTATCAGACCATAAAGGGCCCCAATTTTCCACAGTTTCTGTCAAGTGAAGAAGAAGATGCACGTTATAATGCATATATTTGGTCCGAAATAAATCTTGAAATTGGCAAACAAATTTAATTAAAAGTATTCTTGCTTCGTCTAACATATCTTGTGTAATTAAATCTTCAAGCAGAATGTTCATTGCTGCTACATATAAGGCAAAATTATTATAATACGTTATTTTTAAAATTCCTTTCATACATATCAAAGAATAATAAATCAACCAATTTAGCCACTCTGAAGCCTTCCACATATGCCTTTCTTTTATACTTCTTGGTATTTTGGCAATACATGATAGAGGTTTCATAGATAAAAGGCGTTGATTAATAATTTTTAGATTAGCAGGAGCACCGATGTAGTAATCTGCTGCGGAATTTTCTAATAAATTATTATATAATTCTGTTACTGTAAGGTTTGCTTTGCCTTATTACTCTCCCCACCCTTTTGTCCCTTTTCTGGTACTATGAGTTATAGGCGTCATAAGCCCTATGGTCATTCTCTCTGTAGCCTCTATTGAGTAAACTGCATAGAGTACTTTAGAATTCAAAGACTACTTTGAGTGTTAATTATTGCTTGACAATATATTGATTATTAAGAGTAACAGTAACAGTGTTTGTGTATAGTTATTTCATAACCCACCTTCCATCCACCTACATCTATCAGGTTATTGGCCCAGGGCACGCTTCCATTGCGCCACAAGTTTTTCAAAATAACGGGTGGTAGGTACACAATCTGAACTGTTTTAAAAACTGAGAGTAGAAACTACAAAATACTTATAAGGCATATATTTTAGAGGTGAGTAAATTAAGATTATTAATTAATTGAAAGAATAATAAAATATCTTGAGAGGTTTCTTATAAAAAAAAAAAGTGCGGCCGTTATTAAGAGATTTGATTGAATGTATTCAATTAAAATAAAAAATTATTAAAGAGGGAAAAAAAATAAAATAAAAAAAAAGTAAATAAATAAATAAAAAGATCGCCATTGTTGTTGATAAGAAAAAAAAAAATAAAAAAAAAATAAAAATATTTTAGAATACAATGAGTGAAAGAATATTTAGAATGAAAGATTGAGCATCGAAGAAGTGAAACTATTTGTTTCGTCTATAACACATAGACAAGCTCTTTCTTTCTACGGCCGTACTCGCACATATGTTGCACATATCTCAACTCTGTCGACCTACGGAGTCGTAAGTATCATAAAAAAAAAAAAAAAAAAGGTAAAGGAAAACACTTCATATACCTGCACTACAAATTTCTTTCGAATATTGGTAATGCAGTGTATGTCATATCCTTACTTAGAGTTGAAGGGAAAAAATATCAAGAGGCGCGGTAACGCCTCGACGGCGAGTTAAGGTACGAATACGAAAACGTCGAGGCGCTCCTCTTATACTTTGAATTAGAGTATTTAAAATTTTAAAATAGAATCTTATTAAAATGCAATCATATATTATAGAAATACAAATTTTAATTTAAAGTTTTTTATTTTATCTTTAATTTAAAAAAAGTTTTATTACATTCCGTTCATTCAATCACGAAAAAACATAATTTAAAATTTTGAAGTACCATATTCGCGTTATGAAAAAATTCATTGTTTTCAGTCCTCAAATTTTTGTTTTCAGCCTATTACGTCACACTTTTGTATCGTAAGAGAGCTATGAGCGTCTTTTTTGTCTGCTGGCGCTAGCGCTGGCATGGTGTCAGTTCGTACGTACATGTCAGTATCGGTGTCGTGAGTCGTGACATATATATACATATATATTTATTTTTATTTATATTTATAATTATTTTGTACATATAATAAAGGTATACGTTAATAGTGTGTTCGGTGTCGTGACATATATATTATTTATATAATTAAAATAAATAAATATAAAAAATAGGTTATAAGATGAGAATACCGGGTTCTCATATTTATTCAAAATTAGGTTATAAAATTTGATTGTTTGTATTGTTACGTGTTTTTTTAATTGTTATTATTAAATTATAACTAATCTAATTCAAAATTGATATGCCACCATGGTAATAAAGATGATTCAAACAAGTATAAAAAAGTAATCATGGTAAATGCTTATTGTTCAAATCATAATGCAAAAAAAAGGTGGAAATTATAGGAAGAATTATTTCATAAAGTCAAAATGATAGATCTTCAAAGATTTGAAGCATTAATAAAAATAAAGGCTGCTGATTTAACAAATGGTATTACACATTCAGGTCATCTATATGCAACGAGCACTGCTGCCAGCTTAATTTCATCTGTAGTAAGACTAAAAGAAAATTTGTTAGGAATGAAATATGTGAATAGAATGAAATTAATTGCTCAAATGATAGATCTTTCATTGATACTTGAACAAGTTCAACAAATAGCTGATAAAGTTTTAACAAAAACACATTTAAGATCAGCAGTTAATTTATCAAGTGATTTATCAAGTGATTCAGAAAGTGAAATTTTAAAAGGAATGTAAACTTTTTAAAATGCTATAAAAGGTTAAGGATTGACGAAAGGTATTATTTTATTACTACAACGGATGATCCTATTGTATTAAACAATGTAGCTGTGCATTATGTCCTTCCTTATACAGTAAATTACGTATCAAAAGTAATATTAACTGTACCATATTGTCAACCCGATCATGTACCACTGCAAATGCTTTTTATGTTCTTCCTTATACAGTAAATTACGTATCAAAAGTAATATTAACTGTACTATATTGTCAACCCGATCATGTATCACTGCAAATGCTTTCTAACTTAATTAGATCTGCATATTTGCATCCAAATGTAAAATTTGACTTTAACTATTTGTGTTTTAACTGTTCTTATTATATTAAATTGTGATGATTATTATTCAAAAATTTCTTTTTGAATAATATTTTGTACAAGTTTTGAAAATTAATATTCTATCACTCAAGTGATAAATAATTTTAGAGATATGATGATGAATATTATTTAGTTGTTCAGGAGAACATAACGTTTGCAAGATTCTTAGTCTTTCTTGAGAAAACTCCAAGCTCATATGTTTGTATAAACTACAAAAACTTATGTTGTCTTTACTACAAAATTTCAACCGACACCTAAAGGAGATTCAGACAGAACATATTCATTGTACGTGCAAAAGCTGCTAATATTATGCTGTATGCTAGCAACCAAATGCAACATAGTCGCATAGATCCAAAACTAAGAATCGTTCTCTTTCAAAGTTATTTAACACAGAAGTTAGATAACCGTTACATAAGAATGAGGGATGCGTCTGGTGGTAAAAAAATGAGTTTATCTGAATCAAAAGGTAATTGTATATTTATATATTTTTACAGTATTAATATAATTAAAATGATATGAAGTAATCTCAATATTTTGTGTTTAGCTATAATCACAGTTTGGAAAAAAATAAATATTACATTACATTATATTATATAGAAGCTAATAATTTTATTTTTTTGAGGAACTATTAATTTTTGAAGCTATGCTTCTTACGCGACGTTACGGCAGGGGCACTAAATGTATAAAAATCGACAGTCCCAAACGTCACCCAGCGTGAATGAACGAATACGGCACAGGATGCCATTATTGCTATCAACATACAAACATTCTTTTTTCTCTTTCTTTCTTTCCCTCTCTCCCATTCCGCTTAAGAATATGCATGTATATACATATAAGAAAGATAAAGAAAAAGAAACTGCCTTGTTGTAACCGGCAAAGAAGGCTAGACATAGCCCCCTCCATTCGCGGCTACCTTTATTGTACATATAAGAGAAAAAAAGAGAGAGGGAGAGAGTCAATTCTTAAAGCCGGCGGACAGAGAAGGATAGACGCAACCCTCTCTATTCTTTATGAAAAAGAAAGAGAGAGAGAGAGAGAGAGTCAATTCTTAAAGCCGGCGGACAGAGAAGGATAGACGTAGAATACGATGATTAAATAAATAAATTATGTAAATAATATTTATTTAATTTAAATTTTAAAATTAGTATACGTATGAAAATATGCGTTTGTATTTATAATATTATAATCTTAATATATTTTTTTGGCAAGAAATTTTTTATTTTCTCTCATTATCTTCCTCCGTTTATTAATATGTGTATATTTATATAGTTGTTATTAATTACTACATTAATAACAAAAAATGAAAATTTAATAAAATTTATTAAAATTTTTGTATTTTTCTGTTTACAATGCACATGACGAAAATTACGTTTACCTAAATATATGTTTTTTTAATAATTGATATTAATAAAAAACTACATTATTAATATATTTTTAAATACATAATACATCGAATGAAAAATAACGTTTTCACTAAAAAATTAATTATAATTTTGCAAATGTCACACTTCCTAATTTCTATGTATATATACTGGAAGCATAGCTTCTGTCGGCCAGTCCCCACGACTGCCACTCCTGTTTTTTTTTTTTAATATTCTATATTTCAGAACTATTAATTCTTTTTTAATATTGAAAATTGAAAAAATAGTATATTACGTTCCGAGGTACGGAACAGGCTCATTACATGCGCGTGTAAGTTTGCTTTGCGAGGCGTCAGCCGAGCAAAGCAAAACACGCGCATATGATGAGCCTTTTTCGTGCCGAGGAGCGTATACGATTTTCCTTCATGCCCGGCCGGAACTTCGCCATCCCAAAAAGATAAAAATCCATTTTTAAGTAAAAAAAATACATCGAAAACGACTTTGAGTGAAAAGTCATTTGATGCTTTAGTTTGTTGTAGCACGCATGCGTAAGCAACTATAGCATATGTTGAGAGCGTGAAAGAGAGAGAGAAAGACAGAAAGAAAGAAAGAATCGAAAATAAATAATTCGTTTTATTTAATATTTGAAATAAATAAAATGTGTAATGAAACAAAAAAATACATGTAAGAACATGAATATTTAAGAATTTTATTTGTGTTTTAATTTCTGAAGTGTCTAAAAACGTGTTGTAAGTGTCGTGAAAAAAATAATTTGGGTTAAAAAAATGTTGTGTATGTACGTAAGAAATGTGAGAAAACCGAACATGTGTATCTTATAGCTGCTAACATAGGATACATAGTAAATATTCAAATCATAATTCATATGAAAAAAGAACGCGTGTAATTATCATGTGTGTGTATTTCATAATTTTAACATTCATAAGTCTAACAATGTTAGATGTATAATAACAAAGGTTAGACATGTGGTGTATATATAGATATACTCGGAACACATACAGCAGACAGTGAAGCGACCGAAACTGCTATAGTATGAAGGTGCGCAGTAGCTTCTGAGCATGCGACTGTAAAGAAAAACGTGAATGTAATTTGCCCGTTCCCTGCCGCACGAGAGCCACTTTTAGGCGAAGTTCCGGCACGGGTATGAAGGAAAATAGTTTTAGAATATTTTTTATAGACAATCACAATAAGTATTCATTCAATTAAACCGTTAACTACCATGGCAAAGATTTTCATACCGTAACTTTATTGAAAATAAAGTACTTTATACATATCATTGCCATGTCAGTTAAGAAGGTAGAATGCTCATGAATGTACTTTTTAAAAATTATTTAAAAATTTTTATTTTTGATGAAAAAATATGTTCAAAATAATTTATCAATTATCAAATATATTAGATTTTTATTTTTATTAGATGATACGAATCAACAGTAAAACTTATGTTGTTTATTAAGATTTAATTTTTTTTTATTTTCAGTATCTTACAAAAGAAGAAGCGGAAGATGACATAAAAGAAAAACGTCAGAATAAGAAATATACTTCATTTTATTTTTATTATAGTTTATACATTCTTTGGAGTCATTTAAATTTCTATACAATGCAAGCAATGCCACAGTTCAGGTCTCATTGTAAGTGTACGTGTATGTGCAAATGCTGCTAGTATTATGTTGTATACTAGCAACCAAATGCAACATAGTCGCATAGATCAAGAACCAAGGAACATTCTCTATAAACTTATTTAATGCAGAAGCTAGATAAACCACTATATAAGAATCCCGTGTAAAAATCGAAACTATGGGCAACATATTAGAAATATATTGGAAAATTATATTAGCAATGTATGACAAACATATTGGCTCTATGATTGCCAATGTATTTGTAATACATTTGCAATGCGTTTGCAATTGTGCAGTTTCCAATATTTTAAAAATATATTGGCAATATTTGATTTTTTAGTTGTAGAGTGAACTATTGCCAATAAAAATAAAAAAAAAACTTTTTAATGTACCACGTTTTTATAATGAACCAAAAAGTATAAAATAATGTGTAATAAAATGAAAAATGAATAATGATTTGAAATAAAAAAAACGTGGGGCGCATGTTTATTATTATGTATTGTATGCGCCCCACGTTTTTTTTATTTCAAATCATTATTCATTTTTCATTTTATTACACATTATTTTATACTTTTTGGTTCATTATAAAAACGTGGTACATTAAAAAGTTTTTTTTTTATTTTTAATATTATTTTATACTTTTTAGTTCAATTAAAAAACGTGGTAGATTGAAAATTTTTTTATTTAAATATTATCTTATACATTTTGGTATTATTATTATTATTAATAATATTATTTATCGTGTTGTCCAACAGTGCATATTATATAGCATATATATTGTTGTCAAGGGACTAAAACGTGTTTCATCTATTTTTTTTAGAGAACACGTAATCACATGGTGAGTTTCCCGCCATTTTGACGATAATGACGCCATTAGAAATTCAACCAAAATTTATTGTTTTATGCATTGATAGACCATAAAATGAATAAAATACAGTCTCAAATTTTATATGTACAATACAAAATGCTGTAATTTATGTCTAATTGCAATATGAGAAGTTAAAGAATTTTAAAAATTTTCGAAGATGGTTAGACACTAATGTTAAAAGTATATCTATATATAAAATCTTCAAAATTTCAATTTTTCCAATATCTCCGTATATAATTGTATTAATATATTTTTCGGTGGGAATATATATTTAATTATATTATCCAACAATGCATGCAAAAATATAATATTGAATATATTAATATATTAATATATTTGATATATTAATATATTAATATATTAATATATTTGATATATTGATATATTAATATATTTGATATATTAATATATTAATATATTACTATATTAATATATTACTATATTTGATATATTAATATATTAATATATTAATATATCAAAAGAAGATTTTTAAAATTTTCGAAGATGTTTAGACACTAATGTTAAAAGTGTATCTATATATAAAATCTTCAAATCTTCAATTTTGCCAACATCTCCGTATATGATTGGATATATTAATATATTGTTCGGTAGATATATATATTTTTTTTATAATATTGCATTGTCATCCAGTTCCGAGCTATATTTAAAATTTCAAGTCTCTAGCTCATCAGGAAGTTAGTTTACAATCGGTTGCAAAATTCGTACCGAACAGACAGACAGACAGACAGACAGACACCAAAGCGAGTTAATAAAAACGTAGTAAAAAATATTGGAAATATATTGGCAATATTTGATTTTTTAAATAATGTTAAATATTAAATATAAAAAACTAAACTAACTAAATAACGAACTGAATATCAATATCTAATAAGCAATATCTAATTTTCTAGATAGTCAGAATATGCTAGTATATTGAGAATACATTTTTAATATTTTTTTTACAGAAGTTTGAGAATTATATATTAGGAGATATCATATATTAGGAATTCTTTCTCATAGAGCATAATGGAGTATTTCATAATTTTTTTCAAGATAACAATATTTACTATACTCAAAAACTTTAAAAATAATAGAATCGACAAGTATGTTTATTAAATGTTTTAAAACTTATTCGTGTCTAAACTTAAAATCTATTAAATTTTTATTTCTACGAAAAGAAAAACGAAATTTAAGTAAACTTTATGTTTATGAGCTCTAAAATCACAGCCAAAGAGATTTATTAATAAATTTTGAAATAAAATTTATTCAATAATGAAACATTTATTTGAAAAATTAAAATTAACATCATTTGAACTATAACATTAATAAATCAATACATTCATTAATAAATATATAAAATAATAGAATGTAAATTAAGGTTTTGGATTCCTCAGTGAAGCACACATCATATTTATTACATTAGTGAATTGGGCTGGAGTGAGTCTTGAGATGCATTTTTTATTGACGTAATCTGTAAATAAATAAAAATTTCTCTTAAAAAATTTTTACACATTTAAAAACGAATAGCTACAATCAGAAATAAAAAGGTAACTTAATCTTGTATTATAAGAAGAGATATCTTATATGTAAAATTGCCATATTTGATGGTAAAATTATATAAAAATTATTATTTAGTAAAAATTGTCATATTAATAGTGAAAATTAATAAATACTTTTATTTGATAAAAATGAAATTAATTTTATTGTTTCATTATGAAGAAAATATTAAAATTTTACGTACATTCAACAGCTTTTAAGATATCCTTTGGAACAGCACGCGTTTTCCGTGATCTCCCACGTGCACACATTCCTTTTAAATTTTCTCGCCCAACCAACAGTTTCAAAAGTTGCCTGGTCATTTCTTTGGGTGCTTCAATCCACCGTTGTAAATGAGTGAGATCGGCATTATCAATCCAAACGTCATACACTGTGCATAATTGAATTTTGCCATTTCCTGCACGACGACAAGCTAAAAGAGGGTCTTCATTTTCCTGTAAAAACATGTATTATAGATAAAAAATAAGATTCAGAGGTATTAAATATCTGAAAAATCTTAATTTTAAATAATATTTTTAATTTTCATGATTTTAAATAATATAGAAATAACAGAATCTAAGATAACGTTGTTTATAATTGAACAAAAAATAAAAATTAATAATAGATAATAATAATTTGAAATAAGATTGCTTACTATATAATTAAAAAAAGTAAAAAATAAATAATAGCAAAGAATAAAAATTAATATAAAAGCCTTCTATTTTATTATTTTAACAAAAAAATTATTCAACAAAATAAATTCTTCTTAACCTACTAAATCCTAATAATTATCTTTATCTAACCTCACTTTCTTGTTCGTTATCTGACATTTGTCTTTCAAGCTCTCTCAGCCTTTCTCTTTCCCGTTCCTCCTCTAATGCTCGTTCTCTTTCTTCTAGGTCTTTTTGTCTCTTCTTTTCGCGTTCTTCTTCTAGTGCTTTTTTTACGAGCTTTCTTTGTCTTTCTTTTTCTTGCTCCTCTTCTAAAATTTTGTTTACTAGCGCTTTTTGCTTCTTCCTTTTTTCTTCTAATGCTAGTCTTTTTCTTTCTTCTTCTAATGCTAGTCTTTTTCTTTCTTCTTCTAATGCTTGTCCTTCTGTTTCTTTTTCTGAAGCTTGACTTTCCTCATCGCTTTCTTGATTCTCTTCTAATTCTTGCCTTACGTGCTTTCTCTGTTTTTCTCTTTCTTGATCCTCTTCGGAAATTTCACTCACTCGTTTTCTTTGCGTTGTTATAATTTTTTTTTCTTCTATTATTTTCTGCTTTTCTTCTATTATTTTCTGCTTTTCTTCATCTTCTTCGTCGCTACTTGAACTGGTAAAAATTGAAGGCGAATTTTGCAGTTTAACATTTGATTTCAACGTAGCACTTTTTTGCTTGATCTTTAAATTTTTATTCTTTGCATCTATTTCATTTTTTTTACTTATTATATCAACATTAGCTGTGCTCTTGTTAGTTGGTAAGAGAATGCCTTCTTTGGTCACATACAATTTATCTAAATATTCTCTGTCAACTAAAAATAATTATACCAAATTAAAATGAAGTTACATCATTTAATTATTAATTATTGGTTAAATCATTTATAACATTTCAAAATATAATATCAATATAATTATAATATAAATTAATACTATGTATATTTTTTTATTTTTTCATTTTTATTCAAACTAGATAATGTATTTAAAAAACTTACGACTTTTCTTGATGATTTTCACGCGATACTTTTTACCGTTTTCATATTTAGCGAAGGTTTCTTCTTCCTCTTCTGCGTTCGAAACCAAATCCTTCTCGTTAATAATACTCCTCGTCTTAGATTTTAACCAGAAAACTAATACAAACATGATGTGATTTTTCTCTGATCTTATTTACGTATGACTCCGTTTTGAAATGAACTTTAAATAAATAATATTACAGTTTAAAAATCAATTTTTTTAACAAGAACAATTGAACGTTTGTTTATGATATGAAAAAAAATAGAGTTGACATCAGCTGAAATATCGACGGCTGTTTATAAAATTATAATTTAAAGGTTAAAAATAAAAGGTTATAATGTAATTACGATGGCTAAGCGACCCAATCATTTTTTAGACTACAGTGAATTTACTAGAAAGAATCGTTTTGGAAGAAAATTCAATAAAAAGATCAAACCACTTCTTGGTAATGAAGCAGTTAGCGGTGAGAAAACAGACAACGTTGAACAGACTGTAAGTAAACTGATTGTATATAAGGATACATATGAAGTAATTTTTATTCTTGATATAATTTATGTATGAGGTGAAAAATTGATTATTTGTTTAATATTTTTAATATACAAAAGTAAAATTAAAAATTAAATAATATTATTTGATACAATTTAAATCATAAAGATATAACAATAAATGGGATATTGTGTAGTAATTCATGTATAAATATCATATTTTAGTTTTATTCAAATAACTTCGCTGATAGCTTGGAATGTGACTACGATGATAAGCGTGATTCAAACTCTGGGTCAGAAAAATATACTGCGATAGTAGAACTTCAAAACGAATGGGATTCGAATGCAAACAGATACGGTAATTAGGAAAAAGCATTTCAAATTCTAAACTTATAATTATAATAATATAATTGCATTATTTTTTATTTTGTATTTAAATTGATTTTTTAAGAGTATATTTAATCAGTAATAATTTATTATAATTCAAATAATTATTGTTGATTTGTTTTAAGATGATAAATAGATAATTTTCAAACAGTTTTATTTTTTATGTGGTTTTTACAATTCGATCAACTAGTATTCTTGTAAGCCATATCTAGAAAAATTATTGGTTAGGTTATTCTACTTTTGAATTGAGTTCTATTTATCATTTATTCATATGTATTTATTTCATTTATAATTTATTGATGCCTCAAATATAAGAAAAAATCAAAATTCTTAAAATATCAGTCAATAAAAAATGTTTTTAAATTTAAATTGAGCCAGAAATAAAAAAGCACAAAGGAGAATTTAAATTTTAAAACATTTTTTATTGACTGACATTTTAAGAATTTTGATTTTTTCTTATATTTGAGGCATCAATAAATTATAAATGAAATAAATACATATGAATAAATGATAAATAGAACTCAATTCAAAAGTAGAATAACCTAACCAATAATTTTTCTAAATATGGTTTATAAGAATACAAGTTGATCGAATTGTAAAAACCACATAAAAAATAAAACTTTGAAAATTATCTATTTATCATCTTGAAACAAATCAACAACAATTATTTGTATTATAATAAATTATTACTGATTAAATAAACTCTTAAAAATTGTAGAAAAAATTATTATTAAATTTGATTTAATGAAACATATTTATTTTTAAAAGATTACTTGCTTTCAACTTATTAGAAAATTGATAGTTTTTGAATAAAGATTCCTTTCTATGTGATTTTTTAATTTTTTTTTCAGTTTTATTGTGTTTTAATTTCTTGAACTCGTTTTGTATCATATGAAAAGAAATCTTTTAATATTTTATGTTATCTTTAAATTTATTTTTTATATAATAGATATTTCTGAATTTAAATCTTTTGATATTTTTTGAAATATGTATTTATTTATTTCTAATTTATTAATTCTTACAAAAAAGAGAGTTAAATGATACTCCTCGAATATCAGCCAATACAGAATGGTTTTAACTTTTGAAAACTTGTGCTTTTTACTAGTTTTTTTTTTATTTGTGGTTCGCTGAGATTAATATATAAAAAACTAATTTCAAAAGTGTAATCATACTGACTTTTTTACTCGTATTTAAATTTTTTCTGTAAGTATCTGAACTATTCATTTCAGCAAGTTGGAAATAAAATAGAAGATTTTTTAACCTAAAACCATTCTTTATTAATTGATCTTTTGAGAGTATTACTTTTTTTTAAACATGTATTTATTTATTTATTTATTTATTTATTTCTGCTTTTTACTAGTTTTTTTTTATTTGTGGTTCGCTGAGATTAATATATAAAAAACTAATTTCAAAAGTGTAATCATACTGACTTTTTTACTCGTATTTAAATTTTTTCTGTAAGTATCTGAACTATTCATTTCAGCAAGTTGGAAATAAAATAGAAGATTTTTTAACCTAAAACCATTCTTTATTAATTGATCTTTTGAGAGTATTACTTTTTTTTAAACATGTATTTATTTATTTATTTATTTATTTATTTCTAATTTAAAATTGCTCTGGAGAGGAAAGTTAAATAATACTTCTGAAACGTCAATCAAAAAAAGATGTTTTCAACTTTTAAAAAATAAAAATTTTGTTTTTTTTATTTTTAATTTGCTGAGATTAATCCATTTTATAATAAATCTCATTTCAATTATAAAATTATACTAGACTCTATTGCTTGTATTTAAATTGGTTTTATAAGCGTATAACATATTAACTTAAGTGAACCAGAAATAAGAAAGCACAAGTGATTTTTTTAAAATTAATTCGTTTATCAATGCTTTGAAAGTATTATTTGTCTATCCTGTCTTAAACATTAAAAAGTTCCCTGGTGGAAATTGAAACGTTTTTTTTACTAGTTTATGACCAGTAGAAATGGAAACGCTTTTTTTAACATTTAATGGCCATTTCTTTGGCATTATTATTACTAATAACCTCAAATTTTTATAAACACCATTTTTAATGCTCACATTTCTACCAGGGTTGTAAATGAATAAATATTTAATATTACTTTTAAAAATAAATTGCGTCTTTATTTCTAACTGGCTGTAATTACTAAATTTTACGTATGAAGCAAGCTCATAAAAAATGTCTTGCATAATCATATTGAATTGAATTTGTAAAATTAAAAATCTGAAAAAACATTTATAGGCACTGATGACTTGGAAAATTGGAGTGACACCAGCTGCAGTTGTTGCGATAGCGATGACAATGAATGTACTTTTGATAACTATCATTCGCCATTAGACGATAAACTATACCCTGGAGCCTCAATTTCTGTTCGAGAATTTGTTTTAGGCATGGGTGTTTTGAAATCAGATTTGAATCAACCAGATACACATACTTGTAAGTTTCTGGAATTCATTTCGAAGATTTTGCCAAAACCAAACAACTGCCCGACGAGTTTTTATAAATTGAAGAAGTATTTAAACGAAACTAGTGAGTTACCCCTTATAAAGCATCCCTTTTGTTCGAATTGTGAGGTTCCAACATATAATACTACACATAACATAGATAATGACGAATCAATAGAAATCGAAGAAATTTCGACAGAATTGATTTCATGCAATTGTGATGCAAAAAAGGATTATTTTATAGAGATTCCTCTAAAAAAACAGTTGCAATATTTTTACCGTCGACCTGGTTTTTATGATAAATTGAATAACAGAGATGTTTCTATTGATAGCGAGTGTTTCAAAGATGTACATAATGGGTCAATTTATAAAGACTTGACGAAAAAAAATAATATACTGTCTAATAAAAATAATATTGGTTTAATGTGGTACACAGACGGTGTTAGAATTTTTAGATCATCAAAATTTAACGTGTGGGGATTTTTTTTAGTAATTATTGAACTTTCCTATCAGGAAAGATTTAAACTGGAGAATGTTCTACTTGCAGCTCTATGGTTTGGGAACAAAAAGCCAGTCCCGAACTTATTTCTAGAACCATTGAAAAAGTCACTAAAAGAATTATATAAAGGCATTAATTTGTATGCTAAAGACCTTGGAAGAGATATTGTAGTACGTGGGCTTATTTTATGTGGCACAGCTGACCTTCCAGCGAAAGCACTTTTCTTAAATATGAACCAGTATAATGGTCGATTTGGCTGTCAGGTGTGCGTACAAGAAGGTCGTACTGTCAATCGAACACGTACATATCCTTTCGAACAAAATGTAGCATTACGAACAGAAGAGGACGTACATGATTGTTCTGCACAAGCCATCGAAATTGGAAAGCCAGTGTGCGGTGTAAAGGGCCCATCTATATTATCGAAAATGTGCTACAAATTTATCAACTCTACTTCAATCGATGTAATGCACTGTGTCTTTGAAGGAGTAGTGAAGAAATTAATTGAGTTGTGGTTCGATTCGAAATATATAGAAGAAAATTACAATATATCTAATTTTATAAAAATTGTAGATGACAAATTGTGTTCCATAAACCCTCCTAACTATGTAGCACGGCGACCCAGGTCATTGCAATCAAATTTTGAGTATTGGAAAGCTTCAGAACTCAAAAATTGGTTTTTTTATTTTTCCATACCAATTTTGTGTGATGTACTACCCCAAGCTTATTTTGATCATTATAAACTTCTTGTATCAGCTATTTACTTGTTATGTAAAGAAGAAGTTTCAAATCAAATGGTAAATGCGTCCGAAAGTTTGATACATGAATTTCTAAGAAGATACGAATTTTTATACGGTATTAAAAATATGACGTGTAACACACACAGTCTTCAACATTTACCTGAAATTGTTCGCCGTTTAGGTCCACTGTGGACTACTTCCTGCTTTCCGTTAGAAGATTTAAATGGAAAAATGAAAAATTTAATTCATGGAACTAAGAAGCCTGAATTACAAATTATATCCAATTTAAATATGTATATAAATGTACACACGTTAAAATACGAATGGTTACAAGAAGGTAGCGAAATTTATAATTTTTGTAAAACTATATCGTCTCCTGAAAAAAAATTGAAACTTTTTAGAATTGGAAATAATACATTCTCAGTAGGCAATGCTACGAAAATTCAAGTTCAGGATGCTGAACGTATTTTAACAGAACATCACTTACCTGGTACTAACGTATTTTGTTTCAAAAAACTGTATAAAAATAAAAAATTATACACTTCGCAATTGGCTCAAAAAAATCAAAAAACTGAGTCGTATTATGTAACGTTTCAAGATGTAGAAAATGTATATATAGGAATTGTACAAAAATATATTCGCACTACAAATTGCATTTGCAAAAAGCTTTGCGAATGTCCTGGGCATAATTATGCTTGCATAAAAAAAATTAATGAAATCAATCCCTTTGAAGGAAATTTACTAGATGGCACCCTTAAATACATTCATGAAGGTATAAATGTACATAATATAATTACTATGATCGATGTAAAAAATTTGAAAAATGTGTGTGTTCATATGCATTTCAGTAATGAAAAACATTACATATGTGAACCAGTAAATAATTTAGAAATTGAATAAATATTACTTAAAAATTTACTTGATTGTTTTATTGTTGAATAAATGTTATTTAAAAATTTATTAATGATTGTTTTATTTGAAGAAAGCCCATATATTAATAATCAAATATATCTAAAATCGAATTTCTTAACAAATATCTAAAAGTTTACACTTTTTGATTTTCCTTTTCATAAAAATTAAAATAATAATTTTTATCAAAACATTAATAATATTTTAGAGATTATTGTAAGTTCAAACATGAATAAGTTTTAAAATACTTAATAAATATACTTGTCACATCCTATCATTTATTTTTATGTATTTTAAAAATTATTCACTTGAAAAAAATATAAAAGACTCCACTATGCTTTATGTGAAAATATTCTTAAGATTGGCATTGTTTTACACCATCACTCAAATCAAATATTGTGAATATATTCCCAATATATGAGCAATATTTCACACTATCTAAAAAATCAAATATTG
The DNA here is from genome assembly GCA_017163975.1 of Anastatus disparis. Classification (NCBI taxonomy): domain Eukaryota; kingdom Metazoa; phylum Arthropoda; class Insecta; order Hymenoptera; family Eupelmidae; genus Anastatus; species Anastatus disparis. The sequence continues at coordinate 29,597 of JAFFSR010000107.1, forward strand.
CCAATATATTTTCAACATATTGGCAATAGTTCACTCCACAACTAAAAAATCAAATATTGCCAATATATTTTTAATATATTGGAAACTGCACGATTGCAAACGCATTGCAAATGTATTACAAATACATTGGCAATCATAGAGCCAATATGTTTGTCATACATTGCTAATATAATTTTCCAATATATTTCTAATATATTGCCCATAGTTTCGATTTTTACACGGGCTGAGGGATGCCTCTGGTGGTATACATTTGGGATTTGTTGTTAAGCACTATCTGCTAATAATTTTTTATAAAACTTGAAATGTTATAAAAACAACCTACATCTGTAAAAAGGAGTTTATCTGATCTCAAGAAGGTAATTATATATTTATATTTTTACAGTATTAATATAACTTTTTTAAAATTATTTAAAAATTTTTATTTTTGATGAAAAAATATGTAATATTTTAAAATAATATATCAAATATATTAGATTTTTATATCTATTAGATGATACAAATCAACAGTAATACTTGTGTAACGTCCAAATAATTTGTTCGTTACGTTTTGTCGTTTAAGCCTAGGCTTTCGCCTAATAGCTAGGGCGACTTCGCGGTATGATAAATATAAAGAAATAAAATAATTAAATGAAAATAATAAAAATACGATTTTAATGCGCCGTATTAAATATTAAGGTTTCAACTCTTTCGAGTCGTACCTTTTTAAATCTACAGGCTTTACTCTATAAGAGACCACCTGTGATGAATTATTAAAGGGGCGTAGCTTAGAGGGGTAGCTATCCCTTTAACAATTATTAGGAAAAGGATGAGGATAAATAAAAAAAGAGTATCAATTCAAAAAGGATTTACAAGGGCTATCTTTATAAGCATCAGCCCTTGCTTGTTGTGTAAATCAATAATGATCTCGACAACTTAGTGCGTTCGATGCAAAGTCTCTATTAGAGCTTCTTTGCGTCCCTTTGAAATCTTTAACCTCTATAACCAACTCTTATCGAGCGTAAGATTTAAGAGGTTAAAAATCTTTGAATTGAAATAGAGCGAGAGCGGGTACTCTATTGAGCTATTACCCGTTCACTCAATTCCTTAATTTTTGGTTTTTAAGATTAATGCACTACTTGGGTGAACTTAAGTTAAGCGTGGTTCCCAAGTGTAACATTAACCGGAAGATAAGGAAAAAAGAAAGAAAAGATTTTAAGAGAAATTAGTTAAAATTTTAAGTTTATTTTAAAATTTACTTACTTTTAACAGAGTACAGAAAAAGACTCTTCTAAACAACCCAATAAAATGGAAATTACTCAAAGTCAGATTGACTTGAAAAAAAGGAAAAATATTTTAGTTAATATATTTTAAAAGGATGGTTAAGTCCGTAATGAGATTTTGAAAGACAAAATTTGAAAAGAAGGAAAATTTCAGAAATATTCTAAGTCACGAAGTGAACTTGAAATAAGAAAAAAAAATGTAAAATTGAGACTTGAAAAATAGAAACCTCAAAGGGTCTGTAAGTAGTCCAGTAGGCTACTTGAAATTTAGAAAAATAGAAGTGAAGTTTATTCTATATTGCTAGGAGTATTTATACCCCAAAATCAATGAATCCCCTCTTACTGGGTTGTTTATTACATAAATGTCTTACATACTAAACTATGCATAAGACAGAGAAACAACATAAAGGGAGAACTTAAGATAAGCAAGAAGCCTTCTCATTGCTTCCCTGTCTATGAATTTCTCCGCCCCTCATAGATATATTAAAATTAAAAATTATTATTATTTTAAAATTAATTTAAAACTAAAATGTTCATTGTTTACTGCTACCTTATCAAAAAAATTAACACAAAAGAAAAGAAAATATTTAATTTTAAACTAAATTAAGTGATAAAAAAAATTACCATAAGTATGCATCGTCGCATATCTACTTGTAGAGAAGAAAAATTTATTAATTCCTTCTGTACAAGTAATTTTTCATATATTTAATAATTAAAACTTATTTTAATTAATTAATTTTATTCTTACTCTATCGCAAGGAAAACCTTTGGTTGGATGTATATATGTGTATGTATGTATGTAGATAAAAATTAAGAGGAGAGGAAAGGTCACGCCCAGCATCAAGCTTGCTCTTTGCCTTTGCTCTCACATTTTTTCTTTATTAAAAGTATTAAAAATTTATTATTTTAATATTAATTAATCTTAAATAGTGCACTTGGGTTAGAAATATTATTAATGTTAAAGTGTCAAAATTTCAAATCAATCGGTTAAAAATTGCATAAGTTATAATGTTATTTCGTTTATATTAATAATTTAAAAATCAATAATTAATATTATTGATATTGAATGATTAAGTTTTTGTTTCTGTTGATATAATTTAATAAAAATTTATAATTGAATATTTTCTAAAATAGGAAATAATCTTTTATTGAGAGATACCTATATTTGCAGAAAAATTATTGCAATTTAACTACAAAAACAGAAATTGTTTATTGTTAATCAATCCCGAGAATTCTACAATATAAAATTAATAATATTTCTTTACAAAATTTTTAAAATCGAAGAAAAGTGCATCTTTGAGAGTTTTTCTTTTTCATGTATCAGTTATCGCTTTTATTGCTTTCACGTGGTGTCATAAAATCCATTCATGCATTCAAGCCAGTATCTTAGTTTCTATATGCTAAGACAATTTTCTAACTATTCTAAAATTTAAGAAATATTTCTATGAATTTAAAATACAATTTTATTTTTAAAGTACTATTGGTTTATAATGATAGTAAAATTTTATTGACGGAAAGAAAGACGCAAAATTAAAACAAAAGGTCTATTTAATATAAAAGGTTTTCCTTGGGTTTTCCCTAATCCTAACTTAATTTTTATTATTTAAGGAGATTAAAAGTAGGATTAACACAACAATAAAAAAAAATATATATCTAATTTAAGGAGGATATTACACTTGTTTATTAAGATTATTAAACTTTTTCTTATTTTCAGTATTTTACAAAAGAAGAATCGGAAGATGACAAGTAAAATATTATAACATATTGTATATAATATATAGTAAAATATTACAACATGGATTGTTTACAACAAACAACAGCAAATTGAATTTAATATTGATTTTGGGACTTCATTGTCATCTTAAAAAGCTCGCACCATTTAGTATGTATGAAAATTTAGTTGAATGTCATGAAGCTACTAGCATCGGTTTATTACTAGAATAATCAGCTACTCATAGAGCATCAATGGATGTTTCCAGGTTAAAATTATTATCATTTCCCACAGAAACTTTAATACCTCCAACCAGTATAGAGTTGGATGTTCTACAAAATGTTGAAGTAGCGCTGCTTATGGGTGTTGGATTAGTTTTTATGCTCAGGAAGAGGCTCAAATTTAGCAAATATTTCAGACAGTTTATTATTATATAGTAGAAGGTACTGGATCTTTCTGTGCAGCTCAGAAAGATACATATAAATTACCCAGTTATCAAATAATAGAAGGTAAATTTATAAATATATGATGTAACTAGTGCTAGCGCAACCATGGCATTAGGCTTGATGTATTATAAAAAAATGTTTAAGTGAAGAATTTAAGTAAGAATTAGCTCAATTTTTAAAAACAATTACAATTGAAATTGCTAAGGTTAGACAACGTATTGAAGCAAATGACCCAATTTACAGGTATATTGAACGTTTAACTGTGTCACAACGTGTTGAATTTATTCGTACATGCAAGGAAAAATATATAAAAGCAAAAATTGAACCAGGTACTGCAGTTAGTACTTTAGCTTTACAAAGTATTGGAAAACCTGGTACTCAAATGACATATGAACATTACTCAAGGTGTAATTCTTATTAAAGAAATTATTTGTTAATCCAAAATTAAGTACTCCAATTGTTACAGCTCATTTAGAAGATGATACTGATCCTGAAAGTTTTTAGGATTTCAGGTGTTGAGGTTGCTAGAGCAACTATTATGACTGAAATTAAATGAGTTACGGAAATTCACGGAGTGAGTATTGATCATCGACATCCAATGCTTGTTGCTGATTTAATGACTAGTAGAGGAGAAGTTTTAGGTATAACAAGACCAGGTATATAGAAAATTAAAGAGTTTGTGCTAAATTTAGCTTCTTTTGAAAAAACTATTGATTATGGTCAAAAAGATGCTGTTAGTGAAGAATCACAATACGTTATCCTAGGCATACCAGTTCCAGTTGCAACAGGGATTTTTAATTTACTTCATTAAGCAGAAAAAGACTTTCTAAAAACAAGAACTTTGTTATTTAATAATGTAAATCATAAGAAAATGAATACATAGGATTTTCATTTATATTTGAATCATGTAAATAAATTTTTCAAACTTAAAAATTTTTTTTATAAATTATATGTGTTATAGAAACTTTTGGTAACAATTTATTTTAGATAAATTTTCAAATTTCATTTAAGTGTGCAAAATGATTAAAAAATAGGTTTAATATAAAGCTTGAAAAAATTATTTATAGGAAATTTATTCTGTTTCAAGCTGCTCTGTCGAAAACTATTTTGTATTTTAATCTTGCCTTATCAGAATATTAAAATTTTCTTATTATATAAATGTCAAAAATAATACCACATTAAAATGTATCTTCAAAAATGTAGTTCAATGATTTCAAAATTTTTATGTTTCAGCTATATTCCAGTTAAAATAATAGATTAAAATTGCCTTATTTGTTCAGTCTTTTTTTTGTAATATGTAAAATCAGTGCTATAGTAATGTTACAGGAAACACTGTAAATAAGGTTCACAAATTATAATTTCAACGAACTACTAATCAATTGAATATGATTTTGATAATACAATTTAGACAACGATGAAATGATTTTTTTTTGTATATACAGGCAATATTTAATGCTATTATTTTATCAAACTTATTTTATTTATTTAAGGAAATTATTATACTATTGTTTAAAAGTAATTTGAAATCAATAGTTTAAAAGTAAAATGAAATCAATGGATTTATTATTAAATTTATATTAACTACAATTATTTTTATGAAAAAATTTAATTTTTACATGGATAAAATTTCCGAACTTTTATCCATGTAAAAATTTACGTTTTATAGAAATATCTACTGGAGCATTGGTGGCACATTTACTATATACATAAAAAATAGAGGAACAAGATTGTACAAAAGGTGTGAACCTAGTTTGAATAGTGTGCATCATTCGCTACCCAGTGACAGCTGTAAAATGACATATCACCAAAAGATTAAAAGTTGTGGAGATATGATCATATATAACCCCGAGCAAACATACCAGTAAGACTTGAAAAAAAAAAAAAATGAAGTTACTACATTTTTCTGCCTCAGCGGGCTTAACAGTTTCATCTATTTTTGGTTTTTCCAAAAAAATCTTTGTCATTTCTTTCTTTTATCTTTTTTGTTGTCTCGCTCGATAAATGTTATTATTAAACAAGTTTTCTCTGTCCATGTATAATACTAATATTTAATGATATCAAATGATAAAATTTTTAATTATTAAAAACCAAAAGTAAAAGGTTAGAGATATTTTATTAATGTATAGCCTGACACGTAATTCCTTTTATCGCATGCTGTTGGCGACGGTAAAAGAAATGAATAAATTTTGAATAAAACTGTAATTTAACATTTTTATTATTCTTTGAGCTGTAAATTTCTTAAAGCACCTTGTCGTGTATCTGGCTCACGTAAATTTATTGTAAGCTGAAACTTTGAAAAAAATTTTCTCCGTTCCTCGTTAAACATTGATTTCGATGTAATTGTTTCTTATTTTCATTAGTATTAATTTTAAAGAATATTCATTTGAAATTATACAAAGATATACTTGTACTATGTAAAGTTTATAAAGTCGATGCAGCGAAAATATTGTTAAATATTTTACAGCTTTGGAATGGTCGTTTCATTTGACAGTAGTATCTCTAATCTAACAGAAAAAAAAAACAAACAAATTTATTATAAAACAATTAAATATTGTAAAAATTATAAAAAAACGAGTTGAATTTTATATATGTATTCATAAATGTAGAGTTCGTAATCATTTGGAATTAAAATATTACTCGGTGATTGTGGTGTTAAAAATTTTCGATCGAACAATGATAGATCATTTCGTTACAGTTGGTCCAGCACGGTGCTACGCATCATACTCCTACGTCTCACACGTGGATTGACCTGATCTTTGTTGATGACAACGACGTGGTGCTTGATGCACGGAACCTACCGGCGAGCTTTCACAGTCGGCATAATTTAATTGACGTCTGTTTGCCTTGCAACACTATAACTTTAGATCAAAAACCTATCATGTATAGGAACTATAAAAATATTTGTCCAACTACATTGGGAGAGAAACTTGCCGGCTGTGATTGGTCGCCGCTTATGACTGACACAGTTGACCCTGAATCTGCACTTGGTTGCCTCTGTGACAATCTCACTGCTGCAATCGAGAATTTGGCGCCGTTGAAAGCGCTCAAGCCTAATAAGAATAAGTTTCCATGGGTAGATGAAGAATTGTCACGGATGCGGCGTAAGAGAGATGCTACATATCGTAGATACAAACGGACAGAGGACAAGCAGTATCTCCTTGAATTTCTGCGGTTGCGTAGGGTGGTAGACGAACGCACGGACCATGCTGACTGCTTATATTCACAATAGACTGTTTGATGCTCTTGCGGGTGGTAATGTCTGGAAGGAGTTGAGAGACCTGGGACTGCTATCCGGACCTCAAGGGGATTTGAATGGATTCACTCCGGATGAGCTTAATGCGCACTTTGCTGGGGTGTCAGTCTCGCCGCAGGAGGATAGTGAAGAGCGATTGAGAATTCTTTCTCAATGCAATGAAAGTGGGTTTACCTTTAAACCAATTAGTTTTAATGATGTTGTTCTTGCAATTTCACATTTTTCCTCACAGGCTTGTGCTTAGGATGGCATTCCCCAAAGCGTGATAGTTAAAGCTTTACCATTTATTGGTGAACATCTTGTGACTCTGTTCAACTCTTCTTTTGCACGGGGGGTCTTCCCTTGCCGTTGGAAGCAAGCACGTATTATACCATTGAAAAAGTATGCTGCACCTGAGCAACCAAAAGATTTTAGGCCTATAGCCATCTTATGTTTTCTTTCAAAGGTTCTTGAGAAGATCGCCCATGACCAACTGCAGGAGTACATTACATCCAAAAAATTGCTCGATCCTATGCAGACGGGCTTCAGGAAAAACCATTCTACGCAGACTGCTGTACTTAAGCTTACAGATGATATAAGGACAGGAAACTTGTCACGTTACTGCTACTTTTTGACTTTAGTAAGGCATTCGACACGATCTCTCCCTCCAAACTTCTTGCGAAGCTTAGATCGATGGGGTTCTCCAGGGCCGCACTCGGATGGATTAACTCCTATTTATCAGGTAGGAAACAAATGGTTTCCACACATTTAAAGGAGGAATCGAATTGGCTAACAACCAATCTAGGAGTACCTCAGGGTTCGGTGCTGGGGCCTCAGTTGTTTTGCCTTTACATAAATGACGTACGTGACGCACTGGACTCTGGTTGCGTCGGGCATCTGCTGTATGCGGATGATCTTCAAATTTATACACAGGTCCCTTATGATGATGTGGACGAGGGGATTCGTATTTTACAGAGGGCGGCCAGGGCGGTGTCGGGGTGGGCTGCTGATGTTTCTCTCACTTTGAATGCTAGTAAAACAAAGGCGATCGTCTTTGGAAGTAATCGTTTTATTAAAAATTTTTATTCGGGTGAGCCAAGGACGATTGACCTGGGGAGCGGTATCGGTATTCCTTTCTCTGACACCGTTACGAGCCTTGGTGTTGTACTCGACTCTAAACTGTCGTGGGAACCGCATATTAATATTGACTAAAAAATTCAATAGAGTGATTTATAGCCTGCGGTTTTTTCCGTCGGTACACCACTGAGGCTCTGCGTAAGCAGCTCGCAACCGCCCTGCTGTTTTCACATCTTGATTATTGCTCAGTAGTTTTGCTCGATGCTTCGCAGGAGTTACGAAGACGGCTACAGACAATGCAAAATTAATGTGTGAGATATGTATTAGGCGTGAGAATGGGTGATCACATCTCTCCCCATAGACATGCTTTGGGTTGGCTACGTACTGATTCGAGGAGACAGTATTTTATGGCTGTACTTATGTACAAAATCGTACGTATGAATACTCCCGAATATCTAGTGGGTCTCTTCACTAGATATATACCCAGAGCGACCACTAGGGGTGAGATTAAAGATCTTGCGGTGCCCTTCATGCGCACTGAGACTGGAAAAAATTCATTTCAAGTTCAAGGTGCGCATTTTTGTAACTCCCTACCTGCTGATATTAAAAATCTTCCATCAATCAGCAGGTTTAAAGCCGCTCTGAGGAGGTTTTTACTCGACCTCGATTAAACAGTATTATTTTCGGACTATATCATATGTGTTAATTTATTATGTGATGTACCCTTTATAGATTTAAGGCATGATTGTATTTATTGGCGTGTATGTAAGATGTGTGTGCATAGAGTGAATGATTATATTTTTATCAGATTGACTTGTATATTACTGTACATTCAACTTGCTGTGATTTTAACTTACTGTATACTGCTGATATTTCGACTGCGCTCTTTACACGCTTGATTTTATGTAATTATTTTGACTGATAGATATTGAGACTGATTTTTAACTATATTGTTTATACTTTTTGCGTGTATTTATTCGTGTTATCTGTGATATCGCTTTTATTTAATTTATTGACTTACTATTACAGTATTACTATCTCTATTATGTTTTATGACTGTGATATCATACTGTACTATTTTGATTTTATATGTGCAAGGCTATTTAAAGTATTTTTATGTATTTTTTCAACTTTATTTGTAATTTTCACGCTTTTTTGTAATTATAATACAAAATAAACAATATCTAATCTAATCTAATGTAATCATCGTTTGTAGTAAAAATGTTATTGATAAGTTGAATGTTAAAATTTTATTATTAAATTAAAACGTTAATATCGCGCGCGCATAGTTCAAGAATGACAGACGGGTAAGAGAAACACGTGTAAACGTTACGTGACGGCAAGCTGTTGATTTACCCGCAGGAGGCTATTTATGGGCGTTAAAAAATATTTATATACCTATTTAATCTTTTCTTAATATTTTTGTAAATGTTATTTAATAAATAAAACATATTGCTGACTCCTGTACGTTAAACAAATTTCATCAATTTAACGAATGCTACATTCTTATTATTAAAAAAAGAAGTCGACGCTGTATAGATTAATTATTTCACGCCAAAATTGATACTATTTGTGTTCCTTCAGAGATGTACGCCAATAAATAAATATATATATATATTAGTTTGGGAGACGCGAGGACGCTGATGTACGTCTCTGCATATTAGGTGTATGTAAGGCAAAAACGCTTAGCAACGTGTCTCGAAGGGCCATCGTGTGAAGTCAATTTTCAAGAAATGTTAATTATTGAAAATTTAACTTTATGCGCGCGTATACGTAAACTGGAGCGCGTATATTATTATATTTTTCTTTGATAAAAGTTATTGTAATAATAACGATATTGTTTAAGGTTGTGTGGGCTATACAGTCTGTGTCGAAAGTTAGTTTTTTAGAAAATCGTCTATATTTTTCGGTAGAAAGTAATTATTCAATTTTCAGTTTAGTAACTCATTAGATAATATTAAAACAATCATTTTGAACTTTGTTTTATTTAAATATATAAAATCATTAAAGAGTTATAACATTTTAAAGTTTATAAATTTCACACAAATCTAATGCAATCATAAATAATAATGCCAAAGTTTCAAAAATGATTTTATTTTCACTGCAACAAAGTTAATTTTGTTCAGTTCTAAAATTTAGAATCTATTGACGAGGATGGAATTTTGATTATTATTTTTTATTAAAATTTATAGCTAATTTTCTATGATAAAACAGTAAGTACCGTCTGAGACATATACATCTTTTCGCATAAAATTAGCAAATAATTTTAATAAAAAATAAAAATCAAAGTTCCATCCTCGTCAATAAATTCTAAATTTTAGAACTGAACAAAATAAACTTTGTTGCAGTCAAATCAAACCATTTTTGAAATTTTGTCATTATTATTTATGATTGCATTAGATTTGTGTAAAATTTATAAACTTTAAAATGTTATAACTCTTTAATGATTTTATATATTTAAGTGAAACAAAGTTTAAAAGTGATTGTTTTAATATTATCTAATAAGTTACTAAACTGAAAATTGAATAATTACCTTCTACCGAAAAATATAGACGATTTTCTAAAAAATTAACTTTTGACACAGATTGTATAGCCCATACAACCTTAATGTCGGTGGTGCATGTATTTATTCAATTGAACTATTCTGCTTTAATGTTATTTTTTCGTATCCTAACAGACTTTATCGATATAAGTATATGTTTCATATGAAAAACGTACATGTTTCATTTTTCGAAGGATATAGGTGTGATTTTACATTGGAAATTTATGTTGATTTCAGTGTAATGACATAAAAAAGGCATGGGTGAGCATTTGAGTATTTAAAAAAATTATAGAAGATGCGATATATGAAAAAAATTTTATTCTTATCTTTTTTATGTTTTATTTCGCATTATGTCACACTTTATTTTATTAAAAGACATGGCGGAGAAAATTGTACGTCGCGCGATGGCAGCGCCGCCAAGTCGCGTTTGAAAATTACTCGAGGCAACGGAGCTGCAGCCCAGTAATCATTCAACAGCCAGCCGAGTCGGGTGAAGCAACATTTTGCGCTGTCGTTCGAGCGCTGTCTCTTAGTGTGATTCTCGGAACTCTTCGTTTTAAAATATTCGTTAGATTCAAGTATTAATTTTTTTTTCGCTTAGCGATAGATGAAATAATTTTTTTTAATATTCTAGTGTCGGTAGAATTTTAAATATTTTTTATTCAATAGCAAATCTCGGCTTATAAAAATCATAAGATTAAACTTGATATAGTGAAGATTTTATAATAGCGAACAAAAGTTTGTGGTGTGTGATACATGCTCTCTGCGTCCTGTTGCTGCTTTTGTGTTTCAACATCATGTAAGTATGAAAAATTTTTTACGCTCTTTAACTAGACAGTGCAAGTCTTTTCAATATATTAAAAATATTTTTTTTGTATATTTCTTAAACTTGTAAAATTATTTAAAATTTGATGATTATAATACTTTTTTGAATTTATTTGTCTTTTTTGTTGTCAATTTAAGTTTTTGTTTTGTGTGTTATTTAACGAAAAAAAAAAGAACAGCATTAGTATAAATCAAAGGAAAAATGAATAAAAATTTTGTTGTTAAAAGATTTCTTCTGTGCGTTGAAAAAAACAAAAAAAAATTTCATTTTCGTTTTTACGTTTGATTATTCTTATTAAATCATTTTTGTAAAATTTAAATTTTTTTTATAGTTTTATTAAAATTTTTCAATTTTTTTATCTCAACGCGACGCTCTTAATGATTTTAATTTTAAAAAAAGCTATTTTCATGTGCATAAGAAGTTTTTCGAAGAATTTCGTTCCTCTAATTCATTCCTTGAATTTTATTATTTTCTTTTGTTCTTTTTGTAACAACGTATAATACGTATATTTTTCGTTTCAGGTCAGCAGCAGAAGAAGCATCATCATCGTCGTCAGAGTCCAAGTCGGCGGGGCTAAAGGAATCCGAAGAAAAAGTTTGCCTTACAAAAGAATTTAAGTGAGTTTCTTTGCTTAAGAGATAGACTTTTTTAATATTTTTACGTAAAATTATCATAAATTTGACAAGTTTTTTTGTATTATCTTTTTGTTTTTTTTATAATTTTCTAATTTATCTTATTTATTAATTTAAAATTTTTGTAGCCAATCGTTGTCTTTTGTTTTTTGTTTATTTTGTTGTTCATTATCTTTAATTTCGTAGGGCTTTTGTTTAATTAAAATTTTCAATTTTTTTAGTATTTTCATATACTTAAAGATGTGCTGGTAAATTCAGCGCTGAGCATTAAAAATTTTTAAATTTTATTATTCTCCCCAAAGTTTCGAGATTACGCATATAATAATAATATTATTTATTTTACAAGTTGCAACGCTGAATCGCCTTTACAGCAGCGGACACCGAAGGACTTGGAAGTCCTTTTGCAAGGAAAAATCAACGACGACGACCAGTACTGGAGGACATTATCAATCGCTGACGCGGACGAGGCTCAATTGGCGGAATTAATAATGTTGGATGAGGGTCCACTCAACATAACAGACCAAGAGTACGCTTTGATATTGGAAGATTTTGAGAGGTTGGTTTTTATTTTTAATTATCGTTATTTTTTAATTCAAATTTGAACAATAAATAACAATATACAATTAGAGACAGTAATATTATAAATTTTAGCATTTGTGCTTTTCACAAAAAATTATCTATTTATTGTATAAAAATTTAAGTTTCAGGAACATTTTTTGCTTTTACACTTAATTCAAATAAATAAATATTCTTTTATTAAATAATAAACATTTATTTTAATAAATGAAAATTATTCGCTTCATTTTTTGTTTTGTTTTTATATCTTATCATGTTTGGTTAAAAAGAAACAATCTAACATCTACGTTTATGTTAGATCTTATTTAAAGTCTGAAAAAGAATAATATTCAAATGTAGTAATAATTTTTTATTATTAAAATATTAATTGATGAACATTTGTTTTATCTTAAATACATATATTACAAATATAATACTTTGATCCACGAGTGATTTCAAAAGAGCTCGTTTGATGGTTGAAATCATTTTCTCCTATCTATGATTTGATTTATTCAATTTTCGTAGTTGCCACAGGATTTATCAGCTAATTTTGAACAAATTAAATTCAGGATTAACGGTGATGTTCAGTTTATACATCTTCACCAGTTCATTGAGCTGGAATTTTGATAAGACAAGCTAGAGTGAATTTTGAACTAAATTACTTTGATAAAATAACAAAAAAAAAACATAGTTTTATAATATTTTCAACTTTGTTACAAAGCAAACTCTATTAATTCCTTCTTTTTTTGTAAACTGAAATGATAAACTTGTGATGATATACAAATTAAATATACATGGAAATTTTCAAGTCGATTTGTTGACAAATTTGCTGACAAGTTATGGCAACAAGTACGAAAAGAAAAGAAATCAAGTCAGCGACGAAAGAAATTTTTTCTTTAATCACCGGATGAGGTCTTTGAAAATGATTTTCACGGATTAACATGTTGTATTACAAGTATATAGTTGTGATAAAAAACAACAATTTTTCATACATTATAATATTGAAAGAAAAAATATTTATTATTACATTAAAATTTTTTTTTTTTTCAGACTTTTATTCAGGCCTAATAACTTGAAAGGATTGTGCAAGTTGAAAAAGATAGATTAGATATTTATAATTTTTTTCTATATTCTATTATTTATAGCTTTATTAACAAAATCATCTATGTGATTATTCAATGCTGATTCCATTAGACCTTCTATTGTATATTTATGCAAAATTGTTTATGGATATAGATCTTTCTTAATAGGAATGCATTTTTCTTTCGAGTACATTTTACTTATTCGCATAAAGTCATGTAAAATATTTATGTTGTTAGTAACTTGACAAGTAATATGATTTCAACATGTTTTATAGCTGTGAACTATATTTTTTTAATTAAACAAATTTGTAGATTTTGTCTGTAATGAAGCTATGGATAAAGATATATTATAGAATATTTTTTAAAATTCAGAAATCATCCTTAATAAGAAACTTGAACTCAAAGCTTTGATTGAAACTTTTATGTAATATTTTGTTGGACGGTATTCTAAATAATAATCTTCATAATCTATATGAAATTAGATACTCGTGTCAATATTTGCAAACAAATAACATAGAAATAATATTATTTAAATAATATATGTTAATTCAAACAACTGACATTTTAATAACATTCACAAGAATGAACTATTTATCATTTGCTTCAACTTTCACATAAGGATTTAATAATCAACAAAAATTTTATATTTTATTTATATATATATGTATAAAAGAAAATTATGAAATCTTTTTATATTATAATCTTAAAATAGTAAAAATTTTTTTTTTCTTAAAATTTCATAAACCTTGAAGCTAAATATAAAGCTACTGAGATGTGTATAATAATTTGTTTTTTTCTTTATTTCTTTTTCAACTACATATAAATAATAAATAGAAAAAATAATAAATTGTTATAAACGAAAATTAAAATAATAGCACAAGTAACTTTTTAGCCTCTCTCTCTCTCTCTCTCTCTCTCTGTCTTTCTCTTTCATGAATCGAGTATATATCTATTGAATTTCGAATAGCCGCAATTTGGGTTTAAAGGATGTTAGGGCGAAAACGTCCAATTAAAAAAAGATGAAGAAGAAAAGTTGAAATCGGGATAATGACTTGATAATAAGTACTATATACATTTATGGATGTGATAAAATTTTAAATCTAAGCATAGTTGATTAAGAATTTACCCAAAAAAAACAAGGACAATAGTATAAGAAAATAAAGGAAACAAAATTGTATTTATTAAAATGTAATAAGGTTCGATATTTTTAATAATACGAAGATTATAAGAGTCGCGCGCGCGTTACGACCTCTCGAGCTGCGAATTCATGAGACCCATACGTGCCTTGGAGGCGCGATTCGCGCCTCTTGATATTAAAGAGATTTGCATATTTTAATCTTTACGTAACTTTAATGACAACTGTCAATCATCATTTGGAAACAATATAAATATTTCCGCGCGATAATGTAATCGAGTAAAAAGTAATTCATTAATTTTTTGTTAATTTTGCTCTTACCTTAATGATTCTTCTAAATAATATTTTTCGGAAATAATTATCAAGGATTGGAAATTATTTTACTTTGTATTCTCTTTTGATAAACTTTGGTTTTTTTCTTTTTTTTTGTGTTTTTCGATAATCAATGTTTTAATTAAAGCAAAGTTAAAATTATCCGTATTCGCGCGTATTTGTTTATGAATATTAAAAAATTAATATTTCTTTATAATATTTCAGATACGCTTGCCACGAATATTCCGATAAAGGAGAAATCGATGACAAATCAGGCAATAAGAGCGGCGACGGGCCGACAGCTACCGTTGAAAATGATATTGTCCATGGGGCTGCAACAGAAACAATGGATGTAATAAGTAACGAAGAAAATGTCGCTGTCTTGGACGATCAACGCCAAGAACCATTCAAGAAGAGTTCTGATCTTTTGTTGGAGCTTTCTGAATATTTGTAAGCAATTTAGATATTATTATTTCGATTTTAGTTAAATTTGCTTTATATTTACAAAATTTTTTCTTGTTTTATTAATATAATACATTTTACACGATGTATATATTTATCTTTGTAAAATTTTTTTTTGTTTCTACGAATAACAAAATATTTATTTATTTTACTTAAGAAATTTTGTTGGACCCTCCAAATCGAGCGACGAGCCTGCTGATGATGGTACCGTAACACAAGCTGATGAACAAATTGTCGATTCGACGTGAGTGTTAATTTTTTTTATTTATAAAAGCATTTATCAACAGTTACTCGCATTTCCAAAAATTTTTCAATTCGAGAATACCTGGTTATTTTATTTGTACTTATTTACAATTATTTATATTTTTTTTTAATTTTTTACCGTGAATTTAACTTTATTGACGCTTCATTACGGATATTATAATAATTTATTAATAATCAACGCAAGTTTATTTTATTATTTTTTTTTGTATATTTTTGTTTTATTTTTTTATAATTCTTAAATTAATTATAACAATTTTGAAAGTCTTTTTTTTATCCTCGATTATAATATCATTTAGTATTATACTGTTGAGTAATGAAATTTAGAGCAATTAATAAAATTATCTTTTAATGTTTTGGTAGCGATGACATTGATCATGCTGACGGTAATGAAAGCCTGGCGGATTTCATGCATCGTCTCCTGGCTGCGCACGACCTAGACGAGGACGGCATTCGAGCCGAGCTGGCATCCTTACCTCCCAAATTGCCTCATCATGAATTTATAGATTTCAAGGTATTGAATTATTTCTCGACAAAGAAGCAAAAGGAAACTGGTAAAAAAAAAAAGTCGTCGAGTAAAAAACAATCAGATAGATACGACTTTATAAAGGTGATGGGTAAAATGCCTGATCTTAGAGCCTATCCTGTAGAACCTACAAAATTGATAAAATCATACCGTATACGCCGAGTATTGTACGTGGCGGCCAATTATTTTAGGATAACGGGTAATTACAGATTTCACCGTAATACCAAAGTTATCGGTCACACGTACACGTCAGCGACATTGGCCTGGAGAAATTTTCGCTTTACGGCTTGTCGTTAGATGAAGCTAGCCGATTTTATCGATTATCTTTGCCTTCGTACGCATCTAGAAAATTAGATCCAAGCCGAAGATCGTAATTTATAAAGGATAAAAATGATAATGATAATGACGATAATAAGGATGATGATGATGATGACAGCAACAACAAGGACCAAAAGAACGATTAGAAAAAAGCCTAGTGAAAATTTTCCAGTATCATAAAATTTATTAAAGTGTATTTATTAGTGTACGAAGATGTGCTTAAGTATATAGGTTTTAGTATAAAAGTCCGTCAGAGTGTATAAAAGGTTATCCTAATGTGTTCCATTTCATTCAATTCTTTAGTTTAATTTTCATACATTTTTTTGATACACGCAATTTTTGATAGCCAAACAAATGATTTATGATTGATATTATTTATTGCACTTTGATGTACTTTTTTAAAAGTTTGCACACGCTCGTCTTTCATTGATAAACGTTTTAAATAAATTAAGCGATATTTTTGATAAATAAAATTAAATTATGAAATAGAATTTGTTAACTTGGATACACTTTAATAAATTTTAGTGTAAATGTTAATAAACGTGCATACAAAGTTCGAAACATTGTGATAAAAAAATGCTAAACTAAAGTCAATGTAAATAGTCATATATTTTTATATTATTCTTTATAGTACATTACGATACAAGTGACCTAAGTGGTACTTTATTACACGGCCGGAGTTATCGCCCGAGCGCAGCGAGGGCGATAACGTAGTGCCGTTTAATAAAGTTCTACTAAGGTCACGAGTATCGTATACTATTTTGTAGCACGTGGGACATAAATCCGCCAAATTAAATCTGTACTCTTCAAAATCAGTAATAAACAAAAACTATGCACTCCATGAATTATAATTCAAAAAATAAAAGCGAAAACTATAAAAAACCAAACACTACGCATCCTGTGAATGATAAATCGAAAAAAAGAAAAGAAAACTATAAATAAACTAAAACGAAACACTCCATGAATAATAGATCGAAAAAGAAAAAAAAGAATATAATTTCAAAAATATACTCAAAATGTGTAATAATAATTAATTTTTATCAATATTATTGATATTATGTGAAATTGTTTGTTGAAATCATCTTCTATGAAGTCATAAATTGAAATTTTGTTTCACGTATCAATTAGCGTCGTAGGAGCGGTGAGGAGGTAACATGTTTAGTATAGCAATAGCAATCGTGTGTAGTAATAGGGGTTCCCCGTAGCATTTTATAATACAACGCTGAAATGACTATACCTCTTCGCTTTACATGTTACGCTACTATCAATTTTAGTTTTACTCGTATTTTACTTGCTTATAATTGTTATTTAATTTGAAGAATGTTAATGTAAAAGAGTTTCAATATACTACAGCTTATTGTTATTTATGAAAATACTTTAAAAAATAATTTACATATAAAGTTATTTCTTATTATATACGTACGTTACCTAAGTAAATTCATTATTGTACCGTGTAAAAAAGTGCCACCTAGGTAACAGAAAAGTGTTACCTAAGTGCGGATTTAGGTCCCGCAGTGCTATAAAATAAATTAAAATTAATAAATTATCCAAATATAAGAAAAAATTCTTAAATAATTATACGTATATTTTAAAATATCCCTTGATAAGCTTAGATATTATGGTATGCACTTTAGTTTTAAAAAAATGTAAATTAGTACACTTGATTACGTTTGTTGGATAAATTATGAAACATTTCTATTAAAAAAGTAACAAATGAAAAAAAAACAAATTATCCTAATACGTGAATAATGTTTGATCAATTTTTTGGCTTTTTATTGAATATAATAACGTTTGTTTGTATCTATTTTTTTTATGTTATGCATGCAAAAAAATAAAGATAAAGCGAATAAAGAATAATAGAAATCAAATCATCAATTTATTTGTTACTATCATAAATATTCGATGAATATTATATTATATATTACCGTCTTTTATGTTTCATATATTTATTTGTTTCGTTATTTTATTAAACATTGATTATTTTAATAAAGGTCGGTATTGCAGCGGCAAAAAGGCTTCAAGTGTATGCTCTATAGATAGCATATATTTAGGCCTGTGTGCTCACTTGACGTATCTCTAATACCGCCTGCCTATGCACTGTAGTGTAAACCTGTGTGATCACTTGGTCTACCCTCATATGCAAGAGCGAGTAGCTTCTGTCTTTGACTGTGGTGCGCCACAAGCCAAGACAGCAAGCTACTATCTGTCTCACCCTCTCTTAGCCTTGTGTGCTCACTTACGTAAAGAGAGGGGAGACCATAGTCTACACTGAAAGACTTAGAGAGTTGTATTCACTCCCTATCGGCGTAAATCCAACTCTCAGTAGGGGAGTAGAGGGGTAGGAGTTACATTAACGCTGCCTTGGAGAGTAGAAGATACTCCCCAACTTTTAAAGTATGATTTACTTGCGATTCGCGATGTAAACACAAGTATTTTAGTTTAGGAAATTATGCAAAATGTAAGTTTACGAGCGGAATTTGTATTTAATGTATTTACAAAACTATATTGAGAAAGAATTGTAAAAAGTAACCTACAAACAAGCAATATATTAATTGTTTATAGGTTGTTATTCCTAATATAAGCCCTTGAAATTAAAGGTTAGGATTTTTTAATCACGCAAAATTTTATGTATAGTTTAATTAATAGTCTTAAATAAAGATTCTACTTGTAGTGTTACGTCATGTAAACTTTTCTAAGCTAAAATAATTGAGCTCACATCGTTGATTTCAAGTAAATCATACTTTAAAAGTTGGGAGTATTTTCTACTCTCCAAGGCAGCGTTAATGTAACTCATACCCCTCTACTCTTCTACTGAGAGTTGGATTTACGCCGATAGGGAGTGAATACGACTCTCTAATACGGAAGCCTGTAAGGCTCACCTCCGTACTGTGTCGCTAGTAGCGTACTTTTCTGCTATGCGTGGACTTGTAACAGATAGGCTACGTGTAGGAGATAGGCTACGTATAACACGTACACAAGTAGTATTTAGATTTTTTATGAGCGATTGAAGGATGTAATAATTCGAAATAATAAAAATATTATTTAATTATAATATTTTATTAATTAATAATAATTTTGTAATTTTTTTGATAAACATAACCTGTAAGAAATATGATGTTTTTTAGAGACGCAGAGTTCTATTATTATTTGTAGTCTATGTGTTACAAGTCCACGCATAGCAGAAAAGTACGCTACTAGGCTACTAGCGACACAGTACGGAGGTGAGCCCTACAGGCTTTCATACAAAATTATTTTAAATGCATATACTTACTTCAAATAAATAAATAAAAAAGTATTTAATTACTTCTATTTTCATTTAATGACTAAATATTTTTATTATTTTGAATATTACATCTTTCAGTCGCTCATAAAAAATCTAAATACTACTTGTGTACGCGTTATACGTAGCCTATCTGCTACACGTAGTCTATCTGTTACAAGTCCACGCATAGCAGAAAAGTACGATACTAGCGACACAGTACGGAGGTGAGCCCTACAGGCTTCCGTACTCTAAGTCTTTCAGTGTACAATGCTTCTCGCTTGGCTAGCTTCTTGGCTCCTTATATACTTGAGCCTCATTTTTCCAATTGCGAGCAACGACGCGTGGGGTTGCCACCTAGCGGCTGAGCTAGGAACTGCTGTTCCCTAGTGGCTTGGCTGCTAGACGGGAGATTCAAACTGCGCGAGTATGAATAGTCGTCGCAATACTTACACTTTTATATAATTGAATAATTAATTAATTGATTAATTTGTTATAAACGTTTTATATTTACAGATGAAAAACACGCTTCAACTTCAATACTCCTTTCGTTATAGATTCTTGTGGTATTAAAAAATACAAAAAAAAGGTAGAAAAAATGTTTATTCGTGTAAAACTTTAAAAAGTCAAATTTACCAATTTTTCATGGAGCATTATTTGAAGTAGGAAAAAGAACCTTTTTTTTGTAATTTTCGCGTTATTTTTATATAGAGTATCTTTATTACATGTAAACTCGTATAATTATAAAAAAAATGCAATAAAAATCGTTAAATTTTACGATCTGAAATTTAATATGATAACGTTTTTATTATTTCGTTGTAAAATAAAAATTTTTTAACAAAAAACAAAACCGACTTCAAAAGAATGCACTAAACAGTTACAAATAATTTATTATCTTCAATAATTATACGCATACTACGCATCTAACTTAACACATGTGAAGCAAATACATTATAGATTATCTAATTATTTGTAAACAGCACAAACAAATTATTTTTTTTTTTAATTGACTAAGAAATATTTTCGAAGTCGGCGTCAAATTTTCCATCTGTGTCGAACGATTCAACAACTTGACGCCGACTTCAAAAATATTTCTTACTAGGAGAGTGTCACACCTCCGGATCACGGATTTTGCTCAAACTTCGGGATAAGTTTTCAGATGATAAATTATGGAAAAAGCTAAAGTTATAGTCATAAATACTCAATATTTTCCTAGTTACAGGCAATGAAAGAAAATCACTAAAAAAATTACTAGATTTTTAAACGCATATAGTTCTTTAGCGTCGATAGCTACAAGCTTGAAACTTTTTTTAAATTAAAGCTGAGCTTAAATCCTTTCGAAACAGTAGTTATAGCATATCAAAATATTATTTTTCCCCAAAGTTAGAGCGTAATAAGGATTGGACCTAATTTCAGCTTTTATTATTAATTAATTTTTGTAAAAGAAAAATCAGGTCCAATGTTTATCATGCTCTAATTTTGGGAAAAAATAATATTTTGACATGCTATAACTACTAATTCGAAAGGATTTGAGCTCAGCTTTCATTTAAAAACAGCTTCAAGCTTGTAGCTATCAATGCTAAAGAACTATATGCGTTTAAAAATCTAGTAACTTTTTTAGTGATTTTCTTTGATTGCCTGTAACTAGGGAAGCATGAACTCATTAAATAATGATGTTATCGCGCAATTTTAATAAATGTTGAAAAGAAAGTAAAAACTTTACCATAAAACTCAGCAAACACATCTTCCATAGATTTGGAAACGTTTGATTCAACTGTAAAAGAATAAATTCATTCTTATATATTCTGTGTTAGTATTGTAAATACTTTCTTGAAATTATTTTTTATACAAAAAATATGTTTTTTCTTACTAGAAGGTTTTTTACAACACTCTTCAAATGATTTGTTTTTCTCCAAATTATCTGAAAAAGTATGAAGTACAATTGAATGACAATATACAATGAGTTATGATATATATGTATGTAAGTGTGTATGTATGAACAGAATAGTACATTCTATTTTAATACTATAAGAATCTATTTTGGATTAATCGTAAAAAATATAAATTTTTGTTATTATTGTGAAAACTGAATACAAAATGAAAATGTTATAACTCACCAAATGGCTCTTTGAAACTTTCTTCAAGTGATTTACTTATTACTTCTACTTTCGAATCATCTGAAAAAGTATGGAGTACAATTGAATTAAAATATATAATCACTTATGCTTAAATATGTAACAATACATTTAGTAATAAAAGATTTTAATAATTTTCTATTGTATTTTTACGCAAATAATAATTAATTTACAAATTATAAATAAGATTTACAAAAGTTCGTATAGTAATTTAAAGGATGTTAGGGTGAAAACGTCGAAGTCAAAAAAGATGAAGAAAAGTTCAAATCGGGATAATAACTTACTACAAAACTATTTCATAAATACTATATACACGGAGCGAACAAATCGGGAATACTTCCTTGCGCCCTCTACTGCAATAGTTCCGTACACATGTTTTTGGAAATAGACCTTGTGTATAAGCAACGATTCCATAACCCATCGGGAAAAAGTCCGAACGCTTATAGGAAAAAGTCCGAACGCTTATAGAGCGTTCGGACTTTTTCCCGATGCCTTATGGAATCGTTGCTTGTACGCAAGGCCTATTTCCAAAAACGTGCGTACGGATGTGTAGCAGTAGAGGGTGCAAGGAAGTATTCCCGATTTGTTCGCTCCGTATACATTTATCAATGTGATAAAATGTAAATTTAAGCATAGTAAATTAAGAATTTACCAAAAAAACAAGAAAAATAGTATAAAATAAACGAAAAAATTGTATTTATTAAGATGTAAAGGTTATATTATTAAAATTACGTTACGGCCTCTCAGGCTGCGAGTTCATGAGACCCATACATGCCTTCGAGGTGCGATGCACGCCTCTTGATTTTACATTCAAATTATCTTTGTTATAAAATGTTTGTTATCATTTTAATTTTGCATAAATAACCTATATGAAAAAACAGAAAAAATCATTATGCAAAACTCAATACATGATTTTAAGTTTTTTTACGTTTGTGGTAAAATACGCAGCGCTGCCATTTGAGGTAGATATTCGCAAAAATATTCTTTTCGAAGTGCATGTAGACAGTAAGATATTTGCTAACAATTCGATCGAACATTTAAAAAAAAAAAAACAACAAAGTCGCAAATTCATTTTTCAACATGCGGCACGACTCTTGCTGCGTTTTCAGTTTAAGGTTGTATGTGTTATCAAAGACATCGAAAAAAGGTTATGGAATGATTTAAATGTAATAATGCAGACGAAATTAGAAAATGAAAAATATTTCGTTTTTTATTTTAATTAAATATTAAATAAATATACAAAAATATTATATTAATATTAGGAGAAATTTCAGAAAAAAGTCCTTTTCTAATCAAAGAATTGATTTTTTCACAAAAATTAATGATTATAGCAAAAAATAAGAAAAAAGCCTCATCTCGTATCATAAAAAGCAAGATTCTCTTTTATGAGGAAAAATTATTTTTATCGTTTCGTTTTTAAGAAAACCTTGAAAAACTGAATTGTCCATCCTAACCTCTATTTTTTAAGTTTTTCAAGGTTTTCTTCAGAACGAATCGATAAATAGTACATTACGATACACGTGCTCTAAGTGGTCCTTTTTTACACGGCGTGCAGTTAGCGCCCGAGCGCAGCGAGGGTGCTATGCACGTCGTGTAAGAGGACCACTTCGAGCACACGTATCGTATATTATTTTATAGCACGTGTGAGATAAATTCGCCACACGTAATTAATACCCCAGAAAATCAATATTATCAAAAACTATACACACCACGAATGATAATTCGTAAATAAAAACGAATTCTATATATCAGCAAAACTATGCACACCACGAATAATAATTCGTAAATAAAAACGAATTCTATATATCAGCAAAACTATGCACACCACGAATGATAATTCGTAAATAAAAACGAATTCTATATATCAGCAAAACTATGCACACCACGAATGATAAATCGAAAAAAGTAAAACTATTATCAATGATAGACCCATCGCAAACAAAAAAAAAAAAAACGATATCAAAAATATTCTTAGATTGAGAAATTATATCAAATAAGTATTGATGTCAGTGATATTTTATTAATTAAATACAATATGATAAAAAGAGAACTTGCCGATTATTTAGATTTATGTATACACAGGTCAGACAAAGCAAAGCATCTAGTTTATTGTTCGTACCGGTATCTCTTTCTTTCTCATTCTTAGGCCGTACACACTGTACACGCATGCGCGCCGCTCACAGATGTTTTGTTTCGACAACTCACGGCACAACAGTAATTTATAAACTATAGTTTTGATTTTCTTGATGTTTTCAATTCTTTATTAAAGTATTTATATTTTTTGATTGATTTTCTACGTATTATCATGTGTGAAAAGACATTTCTACGTATTAATATATATACAAAGAGTGATTGTGATGCGTGATTTCGATATTACTTTTTTGAACAGTATAATAAAGTGCGAAATTTCTGACGGTAGTACTTTTTTACACAGTTCAAAAAAGTTGTATTTAGCTCCCGCTAAATGGTGTAGAAAACGCGAATTTAGCTCACGCAGTGCTATAAAATAATTTTTCCTCATCAAAGAAAATATTACATTTTATTAAACACATCGAAACCATCTCTTTATTTTTGCCTCTAGTTGCTAATTATGGGAAAAAAGTCAATTTTTTAATTAGAAAAGGACAGAGATACGGCGGCCTCTTAATCATATAATCCAAATTATAACGTCAAAAAATAAGTATCTATCATTGATTTCAACAAAATTTATTATTATATTTTTACATTATATATATATATACAAAGCTGAATTCGATAAACATAAAAAAATAGTAGCGGAAATAAACAAAACGCTGCCAAGTGCTTTGGTGGAATGCTTTCTCATAGAGTTCTTTGAATTTGATTAATTATTTTATATTTATTTAAATGTGATTTTAATATAAAAAAATTGTCTAACATTAAGATTTACTCATATTGTACTCTATAAATTTCGAACATATATGCTAGCTGATTGCCTTTTCAACATTTATAATGTATTTTTCATCCCAGGCGGACGCATTCGGGTTTTTACGTGCAGAGAGTCCTCAATTAATAAATAGGTTAGATGCACGCTAGGAGTTCCTAGGCTGCAATAGCAGTCATTACTGCCCAGGAGTATAAAGCTCCTGGGTTGCATCGAGCTCATTATAGCCCAGCAGCAACTTTTCTCTAATCAGAAACAAAAGAATCAATAGTGCAAAACTGCAAGTTCAGTTGTATTCGGTATTCAAGCTACAGCTTGTGCTACAAAATTTTATTACTTTAAAAAATGGATATTTATAAAAAAAATAAAATTATAAAATTGCAATAATATTAACTATGAATAATTTTAATAATGTTAATTTTATTATTTATTGTCGATGTTATTATTTCTTTTTAATTTTATTATTCCTTGTTTATTATTTATTGTAAATTTTTTTATTTAATATGAAAAATTAATAAATTCTAATAAAAAAAATACCATATAATTTTAATTTTATTATATAAATATAAAATTATTTGTAAAAAAACATCTGCACCTAAAAAAACTCATGCTTCCTTGCCTGGGATGAAAAATTTTTTAAGCACCCTGGGCGAGCCTTGCGCGATGACGGCCTTCGGGCGATATTTACATCGTGGGATAAAGCCTCGGCCGCTCGCATGCCCCGGCTTTATTATTCCACGATGTAAATATCATCCTCAGGTCGTAATCGTACAAGGCTCGCCCAAGGTACATAAATAACTATTAAAGCATCAAGTAATACAAAAAAATTTGTTCTATTGAAAAAATAATATAATGTTGTAATAAATAGAATGATGACAACAAAATTTCTAATCGTAACCACGCTAAGAAAGAAGATAAATGAAAAATAAAAATTTTAATGAAAATTTTCAAAATGCTCTCAAATTAAAACTGCGCTGAGAAAATTAGTTTTCCAAAGCTTGTTTTCTTCAGAAATAACTTGCATACAAATTTTGGAGCAAATCTATCGAATAGTAGTGCGCTAAGAAAATCAGTTTTCAAAAGTTTTTCTTCTTTTGGCAGTCAAAAATAAATTACAAACAAATTTTTAAGCAAATTCTTCGAGTAGTTTACGTGAAATACAAAAAAAATAAAAAAATCTTTATGAAAATTTTTAAAATGCTCTTAAATTTGTTTTAATATTTTTTCAGCAATTTTAACAAATGAACCTGTTAAAGAATTTTTTGGTAATGATGCTGAATTAAATTGGGTGACACACTACCAAATTCATGATAAGTGTCCTTTCGTCAAAAAGTTATTTAGTTCGTATCAATAGAACAAAATAATAAAAGCATCCATGCTAATTTCTCAAAAAGTGTTATAAAAATTCAAATTTGTGAAGAAAAATCAAAATGACTTTTACAATTTATCATCGCTAAATATGATTTATGTATATAAATTTATAAGGCTATTAAAGTCAGGCATTGTTATATTTCTATTTAATAAATATTTTGTAATTTTCAAAAGTTTTTCTTCTTTTGGCAGTCAAAGATAAATTACAAACAAATTTTTAAGCAAATTCTTGGAGTAGTTTACGTGAAATACAAAAAAAAATAAAAAAAAAATCTTTATGAAAATTTTCAAAATGCTCTTAAATTAAAACTGCGCTGAGGAAATTAGTTTTCCAAAGCTTGTTTTTTTTCAGACAGTAGCAAATAACTTGCATACAAATTTTGGAGCAAATCTATCAAATGGTTTTCGTAAAATATACAAAAAATAAAAAATAAAAATTTTTTAAAAAATTTTTTAAATAGTCTAAAATTAAAAGTGCGCTAAGAAAATCAGTTTTCAAAAGTTTTTGTACTTTTGGCAGTCGAAATTAAGTTCCATACAAATTTTCAAACAAATTCTTCGAGTAGTTTACGTAAAATACAAAAAAAATGAAAAATCGAAATTTTTTTAAAATTCTTAAAATGACTAAAAAAAGAACTACGCTAGGAAAACCAATTCTCAATAGCTTCCGCACCAGTTGATCGAAAAATTGAATTGTATGGAAAATTTGAAGTAAATCCATCGAGTAGTTTTTAAGATTTTATTGGCTTAATAAATAGAAACATTTTTTTCACAAATTTCAAAATGCTCCAAAATTAAAACTAAGCTAAGAAAATCAGTTTTTAAAAATTTAATTTATTTGGGCAATCACAAATAATTTCCATGCAAATTTTGAAGCAAATTCATCGAGTAGTAAACAAAAAAAACCAAAAATATAAAAAATCAAAATTTTTTTTTTTAACGACTTTAAAATTGAAACTAAGCTAGAAGAACCAATTATCAATTCTCAGCAAGTTAGTCAAAAAAATAAACTCCATGCAAAATTAGAAACAAATCCATAGAGTAGTTTTCGAGATACAATTTACTAACTGAAATCATACATCCACACACATACGCGCGCGCACACACACACACACACACATACATACATACAGACAGACATTTTCTAGAAACCACTTTTTTCGACTCCCCGAGTACAAATATGTACAAATTAATGAAAAAATAGAAAAAATTTTTTTTATCGATACAATGCTTTCTCTATGAGAAAGCAATCGGACTTAATAATAGCAAAAATATAATTACTATACTATTGTACAACTTATGAAGTTTAAGCAGCGGAGCGGAGCGTGCTACGGCTTGTATTTGTACATTTATTTGCAACTTGTCTACGTAGCCCTGTTCCTCATAAAAAATTTAGGAAAACAATTTTAATGAAAAGCTTTCTTTTAAACAGTATTATCTCTCTGGTGCTACTCGTTACTTGGACTAAGACTATTCGAATAAAAATTATTCGAATCCCTGGTAGAAATTTACTCTAGATCTGTCTAGATCTGTCTAGTTTTGTATGTTAAATAATCGAGGCCTCGATAAAAGTAAACTATTTTTACCAGGGATAATAAATTCTTTTGTTCGGAAGAAATTCTTTAATTCGAATATTGTGTGACGTCACCAATTCGTATGACTCTAAGAGTAACTTCTTAGTGAAAAACCTCTTTGCGAGTACACGAAATGACCGTCGCTTGGATGTCAAGTTTAACGAGTGTTTCTTCGCACTCGTGCAAATTTGTATTATATTTTCAAGTGGTATAAAGTTGCTTGTCTAAACCGTACACCATCAAGACGTCATGCTCAATGGGTTCGGGTTTTTATGCCAAGCAACTCGCAATTAGATAAAATAGAAAAGCATCAATATTGAAGAGATATAAGGTATCAGAATATGATGCCTCTTATATGACTTTTGTTACGTGACTCTATGTATATATTTGAAACACTTTGCAAATGCGGTGTAAAACCCAAGCCAAATACTTTGCGGTCTTGTGCGCACATCTGCAAGGCCTAAGGAAAACATAATAAAATCCAATCATTTTTATGTGGAATTATTATATTGTTCATTACTTTGGTTTCAACAATTTTTTATGTTTATTTATTAACACAAGACAAAATTAAATTTCATAATTATTTAATTGCTTTTTAATGCAATTATTTTTTTTTCTTATCATGCCTTTTATAGAATTCAAAATTATGCTAGATAAAATATAAATTTTATAAAATTATTACTTAAGAGGAGGTCACGTATCTCTGTCCTTTTCTAATCAAAGAATTGAGTTTTTTACAGAAACTATTAACTTTAGCAAAAAATGAAGAGAAAGCCGCATCTTGTAATAAAAAAAGCAATATTTTCTTTGATTAGAAAGAATTAATTTTATTGCTTCGTTTTCAAGAAAACCTTGAAAAACTTAAATCATAGAGGTTAGGGTGGACAATTTGGTTTTTCAAGGTTTTCTGAACAACGAAGCAATAAAATTAATTTTTTCTTATCAAAGAAAATATTGCTTTTTTTGATACAAGATGCGGCTTTCTCTTAATTTTTTGATAAAGTTATTAGTTTTTGTAAAAAAATCATTTCTTTGATTAGAAAAGGACAGAGATACGTGACCTCCTCTTAAAATGTAAAAATAAAGAATAACACACTTTTTTTGATATTATTTTTATAACTTCAATCTATAATGTATTTTCATTTTTTAATGCAATATTACATGATTTTTTTTACGAATTAAATAATATTATTCGTCATAATTTAATTTTAAGTGCAAATATCAATTTTACTTCTAAAACATCAGTCTTAATTGCTTAAATATATGTGATACGTGAACGACCGCAGTTGAAGGTAAATACAAAAATATATTTATTTTAACCGGGTATACTTATACAATATAAAGTATTTTTACAATCATTTGTACAATTAATATCAAATTTTGCTATATCATAGAATATTTTAACAAATTCATTTAATAACACAATTCAGATCAGCGCAATAAACGCAATTATTTTACGTCGCAATTTTACAATCTAGGTAAAGAGACGAAAATTTAATATTCATGAAATCTGTATATACACAATTGACCATTAAATGAACCTCAAAATCTGATATTGAGATTATTATAGTCTCTTTTAATATTCATTTTATAAAAGTAATTTATAATATTACCTATTTTCAATAGTTCAGTAGTACTAAAGTATTAAATTAATAAAAAAAGAAAGAAAACAATAATTTTTCTCAAAATATAAGATACTGTTTGAAAAAATTTGTAACCTAATCAAGATTTTAGGCTTCAATCGTTTATAATTCTTTTTCATCTTATGTAATAAAATTACTTTTAGAAATTTAGAATCTGGGTCTGATTCCTAAACCTCTCGCACCTTTTCTACGTTCCCGATAAGCAAGCTGTTGTCGGTAGACAAAAAGTGGTCGAAGCACATTGGTACCAGCTGCAGTTTGAAGATCATCGTTATCTTCAGCACTGCGTTTTTCCACATCATCAATAACGTTCTCATTATCGTATGCAAAATTATTCATGTTGGTATCGTCATTAACAGCTTCAGCAATAATTAAGTAGAGATTAGGATCATTTGCTGATTCAATATTTAATAATGAGTCGTCATTTATGTTAACTACAGAATCAGAGTCAAGCTGAATTGGTTGGGCATTGATAGTTGTCCACAACAAGATAGTAACAAGGAATTTGTAATTAATCGCCTAAAAAAGTCATGAAAACAAATTTTGGTTAAATTTAAATTTTGAAATATTAGAAATAAAATTTATTTAAGAAATTTTGGGAATAATTAAAACTTTATTATGTTTGTCAAGCTTTAGCTCTTGGTTCTGGTTTTTATTTATAACTTTAAAATGAAAATTTAATTTAAAAATTTTTTCTTTAGTTTTTTAGAAGTATTTTGAACTGTTGAACCCAAATATCAAGGAATCTTAGTAAAAAAATCTAAAAACTATAAACAAATTAAAATATTATAAAGACTAGCAATAGTAGAAATAATGATATGCATAGATACAAACAAAGGACAATACTGTTAAAAAATTCTCATTATTTCTTGGTGAAATTTCAATTACATTTTTGTGTAATTCTTTTTAAATTAAATTATTCAGAAATCATTATTACAAATTGAAAATAGACTTAAAGAGGTGTAAAACGAACGCTATACCTGTACTCATAAATATTGACTATCTTTTTATTTTATTGCAAAATTTTAGGAATAGAAATGCATTAACCTGCAATACATACCGTGAAGATTATTCAGTTAAATTAAAAAATTCATTTATTCATTTTTGAGAATTTTGGATTTCTGGTAAAAAATAGAAAAATTTAAATATTTATATGTTGGAACCCAAACTTCTTAAGAAATAATAAATAAATTTATGCAATAATTTAACTGAATAATCTTTATAGTACATACTACTAGCTGATGCATTTATTTCCTTAGAACTTTGTAAGAAAATGAAAAGATAGTCAATATTTATGAGTGCAGTTGTAATGTCCGTTTTACATCTCCTTAAGTCAATCATTCTCATTAATGTACACATAAAATTATCTCATTTCAGTTCAATTCAAAGTAACTATAAATATGATTTCTGAATAATTTAACTCGAAAAGGATTACGCAATGAGTATCGTAAAAATGTCGCCAACAAATAAATAAAAAGCTTTTAAATAGCATTTTTTTCATGTATATTGCAAACTAATGCTTAAAAAAGCACAGATTTGAATCAATATTAAGAAACTTATTTGCAATTATGCTTGCATACTAGGAGAGTATCACAACTCCGGATCACGGATTTTGCTCAAACAGTGGGATAAGTTCTCATATGATAAAATATGAAAAAAGCTAAAGTTATAGTCACAAACGCTTAATATTTCCCTAGTTACAGGCAATTAAAGAAAATCATTAAAAAAATTACTAAATTGTTAAACGCATATAGATCTTTAGCATTGATAGCTATAAGCTTGAAACTTTTTTTAACTGAAAGCTGAGCTCAAATCCTTTCGGAATAGTAGCTATAGCACATAAAAAATTTATTCTTTCCCAAAGTTATAGCGTAATAAAGATTGGACCCAATTTCAGCTTTTGTTATTAATTAATGTTTTAAAAAGAAAATTCAGATTCAATCTTTATTACGCTATAATTTTGATGAAAAATAATATTTCATATGTTATAACTACTATTTCAAAAGGATTTGAGCTCAAATTTCAGTTAGAAATAGTTTGAAGCTTATAGTTATTAATGCTAAGGAAATATATGCATTTAAAAATCTAGTAACTTTTTTAGTAATATTCTTTGATTGCTATAACTAGAGAAATATTGAGCGTTTATGACTATCACTTTAGTTATTTTCATATTTTGTCATCTGAGAACTTACCTCAAAGTTTGAGCAAAATCCATGATCCGGATTTGCGATACTCTCCTAGTTAGTTAAACTTGATAGTTTTAAAAATACGATCGATCAAAGTCTTTTAAAATACTTTCTTTAGATAATACACTCTGGATAGAACCTTCGATTATTAGTATCTCAAAAACTACAAATTATTTAAAAAGTATAATTGAAAAAAGTTTTAATTATAATAGTTAACATTTTCAGACAAATTTCAATTTATTATACATTAATTCAAAGATATGAAATTTTTAAAATTAATTGTTTTTTATAACTCTTTATAACAGGATTTTTTTATCAAGAACCCTCAACATTAGTATTTAACAAATCGAATCACGTATAGAATATTTGAGTTCAGATGTAATTTTTCAATTGGTGCGAATTATATTATTGGGCCTAAAGTGTTTTTGAAACAATAAAAGTTCATTTAAATCAAAAGCATTATTGAAAAATAATTTGCTCCTAATATAAAAACTATTAAATGTATTCCAAAAATACGTTTTACTTCTTATTTTTGAAAAATGAATAATTTTAATAAAAATGATTGTGCAACTCACCATTTTCTTGACAAAATTTAAATACACTTCTATAGATCAACTTGTAAAAAAAAGTTTTTCAATAATTTTAATATTTAAAACAATGTAATGTTGACTGCAGAATTGTTCTTTCGCAAGTGGATACTTGAATAGATAATACATAAAGCATTTATACGGGAGATTGACGTCAAATGGGAACATGCTAAATATTCAATGACGCTCAACCACAAGCGATAAATGACCTGGTACACTTGAATCATATGTGCTTCCTTCTTAACACGAACGTCTTCTTTGGGTAGCTAATTACTTGTATATACGTGGTCACGCTTCTAGCATTGACTTTATGTTTTCGGTAACATTAAAAGAAACTTATAATATATATTATAATTTGTCATGTGAATCACAGTGTTTAAACAAAACATAAATAAAAATTTTTTATAATTTATTATTGAAATTAAATATTTTCGTGCACTGGACGTTAAGTATAAATTAGAAATTAAAAAGAATTGTTTTAAACAACTACATAAATACATAATATTATAATAGAACTTTTTAAAATTTAGTTCATAATTTCACTACAAGACGTTCAAAGATAATTTTCATCATTCTGTTATTATGTGTAAAAGCAATTTGAATATTGTAAGGATTTTTAGAGAAAATAAGTACTTTATACCATTAAATTTTCAAACCTATATTTATTCTCTTATATTAATATGATTTTATCTAATAAAATCTATTGCTTTCTTGCCACTTACTAGGAGAGTGCCACATCTCCGGATCACAGATTTTACTCAAACTTCTAGATAAGTTTTCAGATGACAAAATATGGAAAAAACTAAAGTTATAGTCATAAACGCTCAATATTTCTCTAGATACAGGCAATTAAAGAAAATCACTAAAAAAGTTACTAGATATTCAAACACTTATAGCTCAGCATTAAGAGCAAAATTATTTCTATCGATTCGTTTTGAAGAAAACATTGAAAAACTTGAAAAATAGAGGTTAGGATGGACAATTCAGTTTTTCAAGGATTTCTTAAAAACGAAGTGATAAAAATAATTTTTCCTCATAAAAGAGAATCTTGCTTTTTATTATATGAGATGGGGCTTTCTTCTTATTTTTTGCTACAATTATTAATTTTTGTGAAAAAATCAATTCTTTGATTAGAAAAGGACAGATATACTCGACCTCCTCTTAATAGCTATAAGCTTAACACTTTTTTTAAATTAAAGCTGAGCTCAAATCCTTTCAAAATAGCACCTATAGCATATCAAAATATTATTTTTTCCTAAAGTTATAGCGTAATAAAGATTGGACTTCATTTCAGCATTTATTATTAATTAATGTTTTTAAAAGAAAATTCAGGCACAATCTTTATTACGCTATAACTTTGGAAAAAAATAATATTTTGATATGCTATAGGTGTTATTTCGGAAGAATTTGAGCTCAGCTTTAATTTAAAAAAAGCGTTAAGCTTATAGCTATTAATGCTTAAGAGCTATAAGTGTTTGAATATCTAGTAACTTTTTTAGTGATTTTCTTTAATTACCTGTATCTAGAGAAATATTGAGCGTTTATGACTATAACTTATTATGTGATGTACCCTTTATAAATTTAAGGCATGATTGTATTTATTGGCGTGTATGTAGGATGTGTATACATAGAGTGAATGATTATATTCTTATCAGATTGACTTGTATATTACTGTACATTCAACTTTGCTGTGATTTTAACTTACTGTATAGTGCTGATATTTCGACTGCGCTCTTTACATACTTGATTTTATGTAATTATTTTGACTGATAGATATTGAGACTGATTTTTAACTATATTATTTATACTTTTTGCGTGTATTTATTCGTGTTATCTGTGATATCACTTTTATTTAATTTATTGACTTACTATTACAGTATTACTATCTCTATTATGTTTTATGACTGTGATATCATACTGTACTATTTTGATTTTATATGTGCAAGGCTATTTAAAGTATTTTTATGTATTTTTTCAACTTTATTTGTAATTTTCACGCTTTTTTGTAATTATAATACAAAATAAACAATATCTAATCTAATCTAAACTTTAGCTTTTTCCATATTTTGTCATCTGTAAACTTATCTCGAAGTTTAAGTAAAATTTGTGATCCGGAGATGTGGCACTCTCCTAGTTAGTAAATAAAATGAAATCGATCCGAAACTTTTTAGATGGTTGTCTCATATCTCAATCTGTATTAAAAATAAATATATTAAATTTGATTGCGTTAATATTATTTATAGTTAATACAATAACATAATTTTTTTAATATCTATCTAGCTCATTTTTAAAAAGATTTTATAAAATATTTAAAATTTTAAACATTTTTCATAAGCAGCAAATGTTTACTGTATCGAATTCGGCGATCATTGACTAATACACTTCGAGCAAAATTTTATAACAAATGGCAAAATTTCACTTCAAATGGTAATCAAGCTTCTATTAGATTTTCCATGTATTCATAAATAAAATGTTTATAAAAAATAGTTATGCAGAAAAAGAAATAACTATTCTGGTGATTATTCAGATCAAAATGAAAAACATACGAAAAACTTTTTTATGTTAATAATACCATAGTAAATTGAGGAAACAACTTTTTATTGAATAAATATAAATTACATAAATAGTGAATATTATTCATCAACTCAAAGTATTAAATATATTTTATATTATTTATATTAAAGTACATATAGAACATTTATTAAACTTGAAAAAATAGATTATAATAATAAAGACTTTAAAATATTTTATGAAATCACAGAATATATTTTTATAGAAAAGATTTGATTTATCTATAAAAAACGATTCATTAAAAAAACTTTCAAAACAGAATATATAACCAGTACAATCTTAAATATTTCGCCTCTAAAGTCATGTTTTGCAAATAAATGATGGTAAATAAAGTTTAAGCTCAAGCTTTTGAACAAGTGTACTAATAAAAAAGCACGTTTTGCTTATTCTTACGCAACAGCCGCGTAAGAGGAAATAAGTTTGTAAATAACAAAATAACAAGTTTGTAAATAAAATGATTTTTTTGCGTCATTTTTTTTATTTAGTCTCATACTGAATATTAAATATTCATTCCTGCATTTGTTTTAACCAATTACAAGTAACCTCGGGATAAAAAAATAAAAAATATAGCATTTGAATATGCTGCATTATCTGAATAATTCATATTACAATATTCTTTGTTATGTATAAAATCCAATTTACGCGGTTATCAATGCGTAATTTTTCTGTAAAAACTATATTTTAATGTAAAATTATTTCAAACTCCTTTTTAAGCAAATTTTGTGTTTATACCCGCACTAATTGCATAACTAATTTCTAAGAAAGCAAATTGGATAAAAAAATGCTAATTTTTCACTAACATTTTTTAAACGATTTTTTTTTTCTATATTACAATTTAAAAAATAAATCTTATCTTTCTTATTCTTATTCTTATTATTACTATTATATCAAAGGACAGCGCTTGTTTGAATGTTCTCAAATATCTTAAAAACTCGTTTTCAAATTTTAAATTTAGATTCTTTATAATGTGATGAGTGTCATAAGCTATATAAATAAATAATGAAAAAACGGGTGTCGGCTATATCTTTTGCGTATCGACATCGCGTTTTATTAGACTTATCATTTTAGGAACATTGTTTTACGGTAAAAAAGTTTTTCTGTGTATAGTATATTAATTTTGTAATTAAGCCAAAGATTTTCAAGTTTTTTGATAGATTGGATTTCAAATCTATCAAAATAGTTAAACAATGAATATAATTCTAGAGAGAAAATATAAGCTATTGGTCACAGCGAAGTCTGTATTAACGGTGGTTGATATAGTTGGAAATCATTTTACCGGCGCTGGATCATGGCACGGTTTCCAGTTATAGTGTCCTGAATGACATTTGGTATTTCGGGTCCTGGGTTAGTGTTGTGGATGAAATAGGCAATCTAGATAAGGTTAATCTCCATACCTAATGATAACACAGCAATAGCGTGGGGGCAGTATACTAGCCATGGTTGCGCGCATTGACTGGTAGAGGATCTTCCCTGATCAGAACAGTATAGTGGAAGTAGCAAGTAACAAATTTGTGTAAAATTCTCTCCCTAATATATTTTTTTCAAATAAATTTATCCACTAATCGCAAGTAAATTAAAAAAAAAAGGAAAATCCACATACAATTAGTGGTTTTTAGTTTGATGTAAATATATATCCACAAAATACAAATGGATTTAATATTGATTCAAACAGATATTCTACTTGAAAAAAAACCACACATTTTCTGAAATAATATATTGCTAATTCCATCGAGTGGGTTTTATATTGATTCAAACAGAGCGCATTTTAATGGAATGTTTTTTTTTGCTTGTGGAGCGGATTTCTCTCAGTGTACACAGATGATAGTGATTGAAAGAAAATTATATCTTAGCTCCAAAGTTAACTTCTAAGAAGCTAAGTAAGAGGGTAAGATCTCTGCATTGTGTAAAGTACAACTCCTAGTACATGATACGGGAAGAGGGCTAGACTGGCTCTGCTTGCAAAGACTCTCGAGCCTTCTTATATGCTCTGAGGTTCGCTAATCCTCTTGCGGGAAGTAGACTTCCTAACGGTCACGTGGTTTACTTTAAACAAATGAAATTTTTGAGGAATAAATAAATTTGCCTATTTAAACGAAACCTCTGCCATCATCTTGCAGTCATCGTTACTGACCCATTGTTTTCTAATTTACTGTTATTATTAAGTATTGTAATAATGAATAATCAGGATTAAAAGTAAAAATTATTTGTAATTAAAATTAAATATGAGATTAATGAGATTTCTATCTTTCGGGAAGAAGTTTTATTATGTATCGGACAATCACAAAGACTGCCACATAGTTTTTTTTCATATTAATTTTATTTTATTAACTATTGCTAATATTTTGCAAAAATATTGAATGTTTTTTATTGCTATAATTTCAAAATAGTAATGATTGTTGCTCCGATATTTTGGTTACATATTAACAATATTTAATATATTGGCAATATATGATCCATGCTTTCAATTTCAAGTAGAATATGTAATTCAATTGTATTCATAATCTGGCGAAATAACGATGAACTTAAAATTTTGATTGGATAAAATTATACTGATTTAAAGAATTAATTAAAATGGTGATTGCACGAGATTCCTTTTGCTAAAATTATTTGAATTATCTTACATTCCCATGAATAATAAAAAATCTTGTTCTTAATAAAACAAAAATTTCATTATTTAATTGAATTGATCCCTTGCTTGTCACACCTCTTTTAAATAAAAAAATATAAAAAATAAACTACTGAATATTTTAATTTAAAACTTTTTTATAAGATATTAAAATTTTTTTCAAAAGATCGTGCAGTTATCTTGCCAAAATTTAATTCAAGTACACTAACATAAATACTAAAGTCAACAAAAGTGCAAAAAAAAACATTTTTACAAAAAAGATTTGGAGTATTTTTTTACTTCATGTGACAAGCTAGGGTAAATTTTATCATAAATGTGTATTTTTATTAAGTATTAAGAAAAAGATATGAAATATCTGACGATTTCCTCTAAAATTTTAATGTAATTTTGATTCAATCTTTCATATTTCCGGGAAATTATTAAAATTTTAAGGAGGCTCCTCAGTCTCCAATGTTATTTTCTAAACTGAATGGATTTTCATGAAACTTTGAAAAAATGTTCATTGACCTTCCATCTTTTCGTTGCTTAAAAAAAATACAGGGTAAGCCATCAAAATTTAAAGAAATTAATGTGTCAAATCATTGTTTTCATACACACAGGTCTTATGTGAAACATGCATTATGGAACTACAAATGTTATCGTAATTAAATCTCTACGCAAAAATTTTTTATAAAAAACTAGAGGGATATAGATTTTTTAATAAGGATTACAATGCAATTAAGAAAAAAGAAACCATCAAAATAAAGAGAAATTAAGTGTAAAAGTTGAAAATATTTGATTAACGTAGAATCGAAAGAATCAGCCGGTATATACTGCGCATGCGTGATAATGCTAAGACGCTCAGAGTGCGTGTATACATATTACGAAGTCCGCTGTACAGTGCCGTATATAAGTAAATAGTCACAAGAACTTTTCAAGAAAAAAAAAATTTTTTTTTATACAATGATTTTTGTTCTTGAAATAATAATAATTATATTTTAGAAACATAGAGTGTATCTATAAAAATTTTCAGTAATACAAATACCTCCAAGGAACCCAAAACATGATACGGTCCTAGCTTGATGAGCCTCCTTGTATAATATTTGTTAATTTAAGGTGATGTAATAGGATATA
The DNA here is from genome assembly GCA_017163975.1 of Anastatus disparis. Classification (NCBI taxonomy): domain Eukaryota; kingdom Metazoa; phylum Arthropoda; class Insecta; order Hymenoptera; family Eupelmidae; genus Anastatus; species Anastatus disparis. The sequence continues at coordinate 67,940 of JAFFSR010000107.1, forward strand.
TGATTCATATAGTCACCGACATTGCAGTTTCCCAAATTTTAAATTTTTATTAAAAATTTTTCTGAAATATCTCTATATTATGCTTTTTATTAGTTACAGCGGAAGACTATAATAAAGAGATATTTTTAAAAATTTCGTATTAAAAATTAAAAATTTAGAAAACTATAATGTCGATATATCACATTCCCTAAACAAGTACTTTTAATATTTTAATCATAAATTTTAACATATTTATAACAATATTAAAATTATGTATACTTTATCTGGATACATCATTTCACATTTAATTTATTTTCACAACATATATAATCTAATGTTTTGAACACAAATTTTTCATGAGTACCTATGCAATTCTCATGCAACTATTAAAAAAAATATAAAAATTTCCAAAAAAAATTAAATAATAAATGAAATTAGATTTTCTTGGAACCTTTCTACACCTAATGTTTATTTTACCACAAATAATATCTAGTCGAAGGGCCAGAAGGGTTTCCGTAGCCGATGGAAGTCCACGGCTCCACCAAAATTTTTCCTATGTATTTTGGTCCTCTGAACACGAATTTTGAGGGTGGATAGCTGGAAAATAGTTAGGAAAATCTCTACAGTCGATTTTCTGATTAAATAAATATTGTTAACTTTTTGTGAAAAAAAAAATTTTCGTGTTTTTTCTTATAAATTTTTCCGTACCGTTGCACTGTTTCCCTGTGACAAAATTATAGTTTCAAAAAAAGCTCATTTTGACATTTTTAACGATTTTCGTGATTTTACTGCACCGATGTTACGAATTTTTCCAGTTTAATTATCTTAAATTATTCTTTAATCCACCAACTTTTGATAAAAAGTAATGGTTCAACTGGTTGCGTTCTTCCTTTAATTTTTCACAACTAATGGAACCGCTCATTCAGAGAGTACACACGCAACGATGCTCACGTGAAAAAGTCGGGTCGAAAAATAGGGGAGATTGCGATAGTAATATTAAAGTTCACGATTCCTATCAAGTTTTTTTTATATATTTTGGCCTAGTAAACATTAATTTAAGAGAACGCTGGATTTCTCCATCCTTTTTTACTTAAAAAATGTAGTTTCTTGGAAAAACAGGTGATTATTGATAAAAATTAAGAGTCCACAACTTGTACAGTAAAAAGCAATATATTTTTTCTCATACCCCGGCTAAAAACACGTCATTAATGGTCGAACGCAAGCAGTAAAAATTTATGCTTTCAGGCCGGCACGCTCCGACTTATTCTCGAGTCTCTTTCGTGCGTTTTAAGAGTGGGGAGTATACGCTTATCCTTTTCTGTTTACGGTTATAAGCGTCAACTCTCTCTCTCTCTCTCTCTCTCTCTCTCTTTCTTTCTTTCATGTATATTGTAGCCTATTCTTTTGAAAACATCAGCTACAACATTTGCTCTCTCCCTCTCTCTCTTTCTTTTATATGTATTATATAAGTCTATCCTGTTCTATTCATCGGTTACAAACATCGTCTCTCTCATATGTATTATAAAAAAGTTTGTAAATAATACTTTTTGTTATAAAAAGTTAGAATTTGTGATGCGATTGATTGTGTAATTTTATTTTTTATTTTTTAGAATTTGTTTTATTTTTATGAATTATAATCTATAGTGTGTCATAAGAATATAATAAGAGCGTATTATAATGATATATTGATGGTTTATTTTACGAATTATCATCAGTGATGTGCGATTGATTATGTAATTTTTTTTTTATTTTTTAGAATTATATTTATTTTATTTTTATGAATTATAATCTATAGTGTGGTATAATAAGAGCGTATTATATTGATGGTTTATTTAATGAATTATCATCAGTGAGAGAGTAGCAGACAAAGAGGAAACATATTCGACCGAGAGTAGCAGATGATTTTTTGCGTTGGTTTTTCATTAATGATGAATTATCAATAAGTCTAAGTTGTATGTGTTTTTAGCCCGGTATGAGAAAAAATCGTATATGCCACTTGGGATAAAAATGCGACACTGTAGGCCGGCGTTTTAGCTCTCTCGGCTTCGCCTCGAGAGCTAAATCTATGCCGGCCTAGAATGCCGCATTTTTACCCCACGTAGCATAATATACTATTCTAGCGAGGAAAAATTAATTTTGATGCTTTGTTTTCAAGAAAAATTTGACATACTTAAAAAATCATAAATTAGGCTAGAGAATATGATTTTTTATATATGTCAAACTTTTCTTGAAAACAAAGCATCAAAATTAATTTTTCCTCGCTAAAAAATATATTGCTTTTTACTGTAAAAGTTGTGGACTCTTAATTTTTATCAATAATCACCTGTTTTTCCAAGAAACTACATTTTTCAATTAGAAAAGGATTGAGAGATCCAACGTCCTTTTAAAAGATGGAAAGCCGGGAAAAGGCCAGGAAAATTTGTATGATAGATTTTCCAAAAAATTTAAAAAGTCAATTTTTGAGAGGAAAAACATTTTTTCGCATTTTTTATGAATATCATCATGACTATCATATATGATTATCTTAGCAAAATCTTATATGATCCTCGTCTGATTATTATATGAATTTTTTCAGCAGGGTTATACAGAAATTAAATTAATTTTCATCTATATTTTCAATCTTACATTATGAAAAATTGAATCATGTACCTATTTTTACTATAAAAAAGGTATTTTTACAAAAAATGTAACAGTAAAAGAATAGTTCGCCGAAAAAAATTGTCCTTCGTTCAAAACTTGTATAACTAATTAAAACACAAGTCTTTTAAACTTTATAAAATCAGAAATAGCACACTGTACCTTTTGTTCTTGTAGCAAAAATTCTACATTTAAAAAATGTGAATAAGATTAAATATAGGTAACGATTAATTAAATGTATGTATAAATTATAACATAAATTTTGTAAATAAAATAAAATTTTAGAAAATCCTATTCTAATCTCTGCTGCACTGTAACAATAATCTCTTATTCTAATCGTAAAAATTATAAAAATTTTAAAACTCATTGTTCTTAAAAACTTTTGCATGAAAATTGCATGAAAAATGCGAAAAAATGTTTTTTTCTCTCAAAAATTAACTTTTTAAATTTTTTGAAAAATCTATCATACAAATTTTCCTGGCCATTTCCCGGTATTCCACCCTTTAAATTAATGTTTAGTAGGCCAATTCTGCATAAAAATTATAGTAACATTCCTGTTTTAATAATAATAAAATTTCATAAAAATTACGGAAAAGTACTGTACAAATTACGAACCGTCACCAAAAAAATTCTAAGACGAATTTTAAATTTTGTCAATATTTATCATAATATTTAAAGGATGTGTTTATAAAATATCCTAAAAGTAGAAGATGTCCCACGATTGTAGTGACAGTTACCGTAATTTTTCTAGAAAAATTCTCTAGAAAAATACTATTCTAAAATTATTCTGCAAATTTTGTTAAAATAAAACTTGATATTTTTAAATTAAAGTAATTTTTGTTTCAACTTTAATTCCAATATCCTATTCCTCCTGCCCTAGCACTAAAAAATGTGAAACTAGATAAGTTAACTAGTAATCTGGTAGAAAGTTTGACAAAAAATTTAAGTTCTTTTATTATTGAAATTATGTATAAAATTTTTTATATTTTTTCAAATGACTTCGTGATTTTTACGTGAGAATCGCGATCCTTACATGATTGTCATGATTGTCTTTTACGTGCACGTAAAAGTCACGCAAAAGCTGCTGTGAGAATTGCATACGTACTCATGAACAATAATAGGGTAAAGACATTTTTTAAATTCAATGAATTTTGCAACGTTTTTCGTACTCTTCTCCTTGTATTAAACCTGTACTAAAAAACGATACTCACCATCTATAAATTTGTATTAACCGAGGTGAAGCAAAACCTTTATTTTTCGTCGTGTAATATACAGTACAGTCCCTAATGAAGGACTTAACTTCAATCTTCCGACCTCGATGTACACAAATTAATAGATGGCGGACGTTTTTTTTTCCTGCAAAGCTTAGCACAAAGCATAGCACGACTTAAGGACGTCGTCAGCGATGCCGAAAGTGGCAGAGTCAGAGAGGGAAATTCAAAAATGTATAAAAAAAAAGTATCAAAATAAATAGTTTTCAAAATTTGATAATTAATAAATAATTCTAAAAAACAAAGTTACTATAACAAAATAATTTTTTTTCTATTTTTTACATTTTTTTGAGTTTAACAAAATTTTGTTCAACTCAAAAAAATGTAAAAAATAGAAAAAAAATTATTTTGTTATAGTAACTTTGTTTTTTAGAATTATTTATTAATTATCAAATTTTGAAAACTATTTATTTTAATACTTTTTTTTTACACATTTTTGAATTTCCCTCTCTGACTCTGCCACTTTCGGCATCGCTGGACGTCGTGATTTTTATGAACTACTATAAGCATCAATTGAATCAAAGTCAAAAAGGAGCATTTAAAATTACACAGTGAATTTTATTTTGACTGTATGGTAATGTTTTTATACCTCGAATTATGTTTTAAAAAATATAAATTTATTTAATCACATAAAATAATACCTAACATAGTTACGGTAATTTAATAAAGAATTGAAAAAATTAAAAATAAATACTTGTTCGCAGTTCGCGCCTAATCTTCTTTCGTCAAAAGTAAAAAAGCAGAAGAATCTTTCTTCTGAATTGAATTGAATTGTAGCTTCTCGGGCCATGCAAAGCGCGATTTTAACTTTGATTTTGATTCTCAATGGTAACACTAACCTAAAAAATTGTTCAGTAAACATAAAAAAGCATTTGATTTGATATTTTAAAGAAATACTGGATGATTTTACACAAATACCTCAAAACTTAACCTAGATAAGGAACCTCCAGAATGGCTGGTAATTTTTGGCACAGCTCACATCAGTAAGTGTAATTATTATAATTTTTCTTTATTAATTTGTTTGTTTCTTTATGTATTTCGTTTGTTTATTTTTTCAGTCAACAGTGGCTGCTTGACAAACAAGATTTGGTTAGGGAACGACAACATGATCTGTCAATTTTGACTGAAGAAGAATATCAAAAATTGTTCATATTTTTTGCTAATTGTGAGTTTTTATTTAAAATATCAAAATATTTATTAATTATGCACTTATTAATAAAAAATTTATTGTTCTAGTAATTCAAGTATTAGGTGAGCAACTTAAATTGAGACAACAGGTTATAGCCACTGCTACGGTCTATTTTAAAAGATTTTATGCACGTAATAGTCTCAAATGCATTGATCCTTTGCTGTTGGCACCAACTTCTGTTTTCTTGGCTTCAAAAGTTGAAGAATTTGGTATTATTTCTAATACTAGATTGATAACAACATGTCAAACAGTTGGTATGTACATAAATAACCTGTTTTAGTAAAAAAATAATACTGAAATATTATTTTAAAACAAATATTTATATATTAATAGTGAAAACCAAATTCAATTATGCATATACACAAGAGTTTCCTTATCGAACCAATAATATTTTGGAGTGTGAATTTTATTTATTAGAACATCTTGATTGTTGTTTAATAGTCTATCAACCATATCGTCCTTTACTTACTTTAATTCAAGATGTTGGACCTGATGATCAATTACTTACTTTAGCTTGGAGAATCATCAATGATAGCTTGCGCACTGATGTCTGTTTACTTTATCCACCTTATCAAATAGCAATTGGTAATGTAATATTAAAAATATTACGCTTCATCACAACTGTTTTGGATATTTCATAAATTTAACATAATCTATTTATTATTATTTAGAATATTCTTGGAATTCATTTATTGCATATTGAAAGAATTAAAAAACAAATTTTTTAACAAAATGTTTAATTTTATTCATTAAATACTAATTGAAAATAATTTTTGAACTATTTTAATTACTTTAACATGCAAAATAATATTAAATATTTTGATAATTTTTAAAATTATGATTCCTTTTTTTACTTAATTATGTAAGCTATATAGATTCCTATTAACAAATATACTTTTGATTCATAATTTAAAGAATAAATTTATATTACAGGTTGCCTACAAATAGCATGTGTGATATTACAAAAAGATCTCAAATCATGGTTTGCTGAATTAAATGCTGACATGGACAAAATTCAAGAAATAGCTAGGTACATAATTAACTTATATGAGCTATGGAAAACTTACGATGAAAAGAAAGAAATCCAAGCTTTACTTAACAAAATGCCAAAACCAAAAGCTGCTCCACAGCGTTAATCAGATATTTTTAAAAGTACATATTTTAAATGTAAAATAGTTCTTGCATTTTTTCCATTAATAAAGTTTAGTTATTAAATTTATTAATTTATACATAATTTGTAAGTATATAATTTTCTAGTAAAAATAAATAATTATTTTTTAAGTAAAATTGAGATTATTATATTTTATTAAAAAAACCCAGGAGAAGTTTGAAAAATTATTCAATTTATTTTATAAAAAATATTTGAAAGTGTACAAAACTTTTATTGAAATTTTATACAAAATTATACTTAATTCACATTATTGTTCTCTTAAAACTATTTAATAAATAACATAAGCGAACAAAAATCAATTTATTTACAGTATTGACAGTACTTCTCTTTGAACTCTTCAATTAGCCCCTTTGTTGTATCGTTTCCAGAATTTTTTCACATCATCATGACCAGCCTTTGTAACAACCATTGTTCTCTTTCTATATAAAGTAATATTTAGTTCAGTAACAGATAGAAATGTTTCTTAGTGATAAAAAAATTTAATCTTACCTTTCATTTTGCCAAATTAAAACATTTAAAGATACTGCATGATCTCTTAGAACTTCAAAATCAATTTGAGAGTGAAATTGACTATATAAAACACCTTCATGGAAAACAAATCGATTTCTTTCATTTTCCCAAAGTTTTATTTGATCTACTATAGTTGGTGGAAGAGTTGGAGGTCCAGCCTCAACCATTTTATTATGTGCATGTTGATTTAAATAACCAATTATTTGAACAGCAGTAATACCACTTTTTAAGGCTTGTCGTACTGAATCTCTTGTCAATATTGCCACAACCAAATTTGGAAACCTAAAAAGATTTTAGTATAAAAATGTAAATAATAAGTTATCTTTTTGAAATAAAAAATTTAAATGGAATATACTATTATTTCATTACTAATAATGAAATCAAATGATATACGCATTTAATACTTTATTTTTTATTTAAAATTTATAGAACCTATTATTTTAAATATTAGAAATTAATATTTTAGATTTTCCTGTTGAATAAAGTAATATTTTAAAAACTTATATGAATATAAAATTAATATATTAATGTCTCAAAGATTGATTTTAGTTTAAGTAAATATCTATACCTGTAGAGCATCTCACAAAATAGACCAATCAATGCCACTTGTAAATTTGAATTTGTGTAGGCATATATCCTATAATTTGTTTCAACAACAATATAACGTTCCTTTTCTAAATCTCGTGATAAGGGTTTGTTTTGTCCAGTTGCAATATTTAATGCTAAACGAGTTGGATAGAATCTATCAATCAGAATTTAAAAAACTATATTAACAATACCAAAAATTCATGTGAATTTGTAAATAATTAAAAGTATAAACACAAACCTTCCAGCTTTTCTTTTACGTTGATAAACTAGGCCGAATTCTCTCAAATGTTGTAAGAATGTTAGCAGTCCATCCGACATCCCTTGTGTACTATAATCTTTTCCAAGAGTAGAAAAATTTAATTGGAAAAGAAACGTTAAACATTCAACTAAATCTAAACCTCTTGCTTCTACAGTGTCCAAATACTGAAGAATAAAATGCCAAACCTACTTCAAAAAGCAATATATAAAAACCATTTTTAAATTACTAAATTAAACTTCAAACAAATTAATTTTTTTTCACCTGCGCAGCAGTGTCTAATAATAAGAACTGAAAGCCAGCTTGAGTAATTACAGGACTACCATCATCTTCATCTCGTTTCATAAGACCGGCATGTAGTAATATTCTAACAGCATCAGCGGAAATACCTATTATTTGAAAATAAAATTGATAAACCATCATTACAATAATTACTTTTTTTTAAATGTAACATAAAGTCTGTTCTACAATTATCTTTAATACATGTCATTTTTTTTTAAATTTAACAATTCAATATTATTAAACATTTGATAGAATGATAATAAATACCTTCTTGTTGTTGCGATCCAACCATATAATTTAAAACACATTCCCACCTTTCCATTGCATAAGAATCAAGAAAAGCTACATCTCTAGGTTTACTATCAGTCTCAAGTTGATTAGACATTGTCCAAGGAACTCCACCACCAAGTAAGACAATTTTTAAATTTTTTCTAAAAGTTGTATTCAGTATCCAGCCTGGTAAACCACCAGGAATCGATGCTTCTTTCCAAATACTCAATTCATTCATAGCTCTAACAACATTTAAATGATCTTCACCATGAAGCTTGGAACACCAAGAAGCAATGACTGCTTGCGGAACTGGTTGTTCGACAAACAAAAGTCTCATTACATAATGCCTTGCAATTTCTGGTAATTCTCTGTAAACAGCAAGACATATCGATGGATTGTTGTAAAGTTTATTTAACATCTCTGGTGACCTGGACTTTAAATAATCATGGAGGGTCCCGGTCATTTTGACAGACTGTATTAAAAATGTTCTTTCAATTGAGCAACATATACAAAACTTTAACCTCTTCTTTTATTTTCATTCACCTCTTGATCAGTTTGAAACTATTCTTAGACCATCACCAAGTACATAACTTTAACCTCAAAATAGTATCAGTTTAGTTACTCAGTTATTTCTTTATTTTTTTTCTAGTTTTAAGCCTTTTAAACTGACTTACTTAGTTCTTGGGCCATAACCTATTGGGGCAACAAGCTCAGTGTTGGGCAGAGGATCCGGCTGATGGAGTCCAACAGCCAACTTCAGGGCGTCCAAGAAGAGAACAAAATTTTTCATTGTATTTGGCAGTTGGCAACATCTTGAATCATTGGTCTGCTGCGAGTGTTCCGTTTCCATTCCCGTTTTTAGTTTCTAACCAAACATTATCACATCTCGCGAATTTCATAATTCGTTTATTGCGATTTGTCGAATCCATTGTTTGTAAAATTTCTAAAGTTTATTTTATTCAGTTTTGAACTAGAAACATTACATTTCTCGAATTTCATTATTTATTTATTGCAATTCGCAAATTTAATTGTTTGAAAAATTTTTGAAGTTTTTATTTTCGACACGCTATTGATTTTGCTGTTGAAACGAGGTTAGTTTTATTTTAATAATTTTATTATTTACATATAATTAATGTTATTATTTACATGAAATTATTATTTTATCTTATAGTAATAATTTAAAATTTGTGACAAGATTTAAAATATTTTTTTTCCATTTTTTCTTTAATTAAACTTTATTTTCTACTCAGTTGATGAGATGACTTGATTCATTTTAATTACATTTTAGATTGTATTTATTTATATCATATACTTAATATAATCATATACTTTTAGAATCATTGTGATCCGCTCATCGTTTTCTATCATTGGGCATTATTTGTGATTATTAATACATTGGTTATAGTATACCTGGCATATTTATAGTCATTTGCTGCTATTGTTCAAGGTAAAGTTAAATAATATACTATTATATTATAAATATAATCTTTATTAACATTTTCATTTATGTTCTTACTTTTTACGTCAGTTACAATTTTGTTTTTGTCCTATTAATATAAACTTTTTAGTTATTTTATTTGCATAATAATTATTCAAGATTGTGATTTTTGTTTATTTTATTTAATACAAATTAAAATCATCTGAAAATATTACTTTATATTTATTAAAAACAAAATGATATACTTTTAGTGTCACTCATCATGCACATTGGTGGCATACACTTTGCTATATAAGGTCTCTGTGGTACACCAGAGTGTACTGTGATACGCCAAGTACACCAGACTTTATTGTCTTCCAGCATCAGGCATTTGTTCTAATCTTTGTAGCATTGGTCGTGATCTGCCGGCCATATTTGGAATCATTAAGTATCATCTTCAAAGGTAAAGTTAAATCAAATATTAAATTTCTTTTATTGTTTTTTTTATAATTTGTTAATTTTAAAAATTTTATACATTTCTAAGTGAAAATTTAGCAATGAATTTTTTTTAAAAAAATAATTTTTATTAATTACAAATTTTTTAATTTCCTAAAATTTACTTATATGTAAAGCTGTGAGGATACATAAACTGTACTAAAATTAATATTTTACATGTTAGAGAGTGAAACCTAGTGTGCTTGAGATTTTTTTCTTTTCAAAGACTTTTCATTTAAAAAATATAGATTTTTTATTTTAAAAATAATGTTTCGTTACTTTAGCACATTTATTTAACTATCAAAATTCTTTACAATTTGATACAGCAAATGTATGCATTTGTATTTAATTATTATCATAATTATTTTCATATCTAAATAGTATTGACAATTTTAAAATATGATCTTTTAGAAGCTTTCTACATAATTATTTTTAGAAATCAATTGCGTTTCAGATTCCCATTATAATGTAGATTGTATTAAATTAATCAGTAATATTTTTACAAAATGCCATAAAATACATATTTTTCAAGTAAATAAATAAATGTTCATTTATTTTTGTCAAAATAACCACTGTCGTACCGCTTTTTGGTGTTTTCTTTTATTCATGTAAACAAAGAATTAAAAAATAAATGTCTAGTACTAATAAAAGGATAAAAGGGGTGGTGAATATACAATATTTATTAATAAATACAATCGTTAAATAATGTACAAAATAAAATCTTATTGTTTGTGGGGAAAGCTTCAATTTGCCAAAGACTTGCATAATGTTTGTTAACGTATTTATTCTTTCTAGTAATTGACTATCGTTTACCTTAATCATATAATTAATAAAGTGAAATTTATTAAAATAATGATTTCATTATAAAACACAATTATAAGTAACAAAAATTTGAAAACGAAATCTTTGTTTGAATTTATCCCTTTTTATAAATACAAAAATTATTTTCGATACAAAAATTATATACAATAATTATAATTTTTGTTACGTGAATTGACATGAATTGTAATTATTATATTTTCTTTTCACATTAAAGCAAATACTTTTTTATTTTTAAGGAAATTAAATTCAAACAATTTAAATCATTTCAAATTTTTATTACTTCCAACTTTTTTTGACAATTAACTAAATTTTGTAATAGATTTTACTTTTTTAATTATAAGATTGAAGATAATGATAGCAAACTATTTTAAAAAATATATTTAAATCCATATATATCGATGATTCCATGTCCAGCGGCTCACCTAAATAACTTTAAAATAGACTTTTGCCTTAACAAATTTTGCATAAGCCATCTTTATTATGTGTATTTTTATTTAAAATTTTTTATAATTATGTTTTTTTATGTGCTTTAAAAAGTAAGTTATTATTAAATTGAATAGAATCATAATAAAATAAGGTGTCTTCATGGAGCTCAACTTGCGCTGAGGACATACAAGCGACTGGGCTTAATCTCCCAAACAATTACGAGCTATTATTAGTAATTAAATTAAGTACAAATTGGGCTTATGAATATTGACTTTGAAGCTTCTCATTGAAAATATTAACTAATTGATTTACTTATTTAATCAACTTCAATCAAATTAAACTGTTTTTCCGTTTCAGACTTAACTCGAAAAGTAATGGAAATTTCTGATTTTTTCATAAATTAAAATCGTTTGCTTGTTTTTTGCTCTATTGGACAGTGGTATTACTTTTGAATAAAAATATTTGATTTATTTCTAATAACGAAATTTTAGATTAAACAAGGATATAATGACGCCTCTTGACATCGCATTTTTTATTATAAACATACAATTTCATAATAAATACAAGTATATAATGAATATATATTTTTTTGTATATCCAGATAACCAATGAACCATATTAAACAAAATTTTAATAATATATGAAAAAATCATTCTTTACCTTTTTTGAAAGTAATAATAACATCGATGTTTTGATTTATAGGGTAATTATAACTAAAAACATATAATGTTAATAAATAATCACAGTAAATTTATCATTTAATTAATTGTTTATTTATCGCATTTCGTCATTTTTTTTAGATATTTTCTACACTGTTATTTGTACCATAGATTTTTTAATACTTGCTCCAACGGACACATTTTATTGCAAAAGTCGTTAAAGCAATATTTAAAAGTAAATCTTGAAATATTTATACGATTATTTACATTTTTTTAGAGTAGATTAACATAAAATAATTTTAATTTTATTGATTATTATTATAACATCGAATTAAATTAAAAACAAGCATTTAAGTATATGAAAATTTTGTAGTTGTCAAAGAAATCGACACATCGCTATACATTGACAGTCTCCTCTATTAACATTTCATTTATTTAATTTGTTGAATTTTTCATACTTAATACCTTAAAAATGATTTACTTTCAGACTTTTTTGCAAAATTAAGTAACTTTGAGAAGTTTACCCAACTGGAGGTTTCGTATATTTTTTCTTCATAAAAAACGAAAAAAATAAAATTTTAAAAGGCAAATTTAATCTGGCCGATTTTTAGCTATACTAAATCGTATGTTTCCGCCAATTAGATAAGCCTACAAATCAGCATATTAAAATTTGCGAAAATTCATGTGAATTGTACATCTAGTTTCCAGTAAAAAGTATTCTATTAATTATTAACGAAAAATTGATAGTTTTAGAGAAAAAAATTCATAAAAACATTTATTTAGCAAAAATTTGAAAAATTCGAAAAATTCCATCACGCTTAATTCCTGACTCCTTTCACCTGTATCTCAAATTTGTTTTCTATATTTTGAGTATCAAATACAAAATTTTCAAAGATTTTCAACGAATTCAAATTTTTTGTTAGGTTGACGTGAAATGTCCCATATATATATATATATATATATATATGGGACGTTTCAGGTCAACTCACCGAACAAAAAAATAAAATTCGTTGTAAATCTGTGAAAATGTTCCATTTCATACCCAAAATATACAAAAAAATTTTCAGAGGTATAGATCCAATGGATTAAGAGTAATGAGTAATGAAATATTGTGATTTTTCAAAATTTTTGGTGAATTCATCAAATTAATAATTTTTTTACTCAAAAACTAAGGGTCCTAGAGATGTACTTATGAAGACATTTCTTGTTGCAAATTAAGCGTAGAATCAGCACAAATTTTTTTAAATCTCAAGATTGCTATCTTCTGATTGGTCCACTTTGTTATTTCATATAATTTGCAATTACTTGAGTTCGAACAGGTTGATTTCACTCCTGTTGGAGTATGTTATGTCTTCTGATAACATATTGAAGTAAGCTTTTGCTCCACTTGGCTCGAGCCCTAGGAGAGGAGCTATAGAACTTTGAATATTGAAAAATTTTTAATTTTGAATTTAACACATACATCAACATTTTCTTCTTCGATGTTCATAGATAATACAATATACGAATGCATGATTGTCTAAATATTTTAACATTTATCTATTTCTTTATGATGCAAGTGCTTTATTAAAATATTAATTATGCATTACGTACACATCATCAAGATACACTCATAAACAAGAAAATTTTATTCGTTTAACTAATTTGTCATTATAACTATTTTGCATACGTATTAAAAAATTATTTAAATATACATATTTAGGAATTAAAATTAATACTATATATCTGGAAATAAAAAGGATAAAGTTAAATAAATTCTATACGGATAAAATTTATTCAATATAAAATTTATTACAAAATGAAAGAATCTGTTATTTGTGTATTCTGTAACTTTTAACAAGTACTTCTTAATTTATCTCCACTCTAATGACATTATAATTTTAAAATACCATTTCAATTTAAAAAAAATTTTGAGTAATTTATTTTCAGAAAAATGAGATAAATTAAGAAGTACTTGTTAAAAGTTACAGAATACACAAATAACAGATTCTTTCATTTTGTAATAAATTTTTATATTGAATAAATTTTATCCGTATAGAATTTATTTAACTTTATCCTTTTTATTTCCAGATATATAGTATTAATTTTAATTCCTAAATATGTATATTTAAATAATTTTTTAATACGTATGCAAAATAGTTATAATGACAAATTAGTTAAACGAATAAAATTTTCTTGTTTATGAGTGTATCTTGATGATGTGTACGTAATGCATAATTAATATTTTAATAAAACACTTGCATCATAAAGAAATAGATAAATGTTAAAATATTTAGACAATCATGCATTCGTATATTGTATTATCTATGAACATCGAAGAAGAAAATGTTGATGTATGTGTTAAATTCAAAATTAAAAAATTTTTCAATATTCAAAGTTCTATAGCTCCTCTCCTAGGGCTCGAGCCAAGTGGAGCAAAAGCTTACTTCAATATGTTATCAGAAGACATAACATACTCCAACAGGAGTGAAATCAACCTGTTCGAACTCAAGTAATTGCAAATTATATGAAATAACAAAGTGGACCAATCAGAAGATAGCAATCTTGAGATTTAAAAAAATTTGTGCTGATTCTACGCTTAATTTGGCAACAAGAAATGTCTTCATAAGTACATCTCTAGGACCCTTAGTTTTTGAGTAAAAAATTATTAATTTGATGAATTCACCAAAAATTTTGAAAAATCACAATATTTCATTACTCATTACTCTTAATCCATTGGATCTATACCTCTGAAAATTTTTTTGTATATTTTGGGTATGAAATGGAACATTTTCACAGATTTACAACGAATTTTATTTTTTTGTTCGGTGAGTTGACCTGAAACGTCCCATATATATATATATATATATATATATATATATATATATATATAATAAATTAAATATTTTTTATAATTTGTTCAATTCCCATTGCAATTTTTCACTAATAATTATTTTAAAGAAAGATATAAGCAATTAAAATATAAAATAGGAAAAATAGACAATTTTTATATGGGCAAAAAATTAAATAAATGGTTTTAAATAATGTTAAATCCCATAAAAAATAAGTATTTTTCATTCACTTTTTTGATGTTTATTGTGCGACCACTAGAACTAGAACACTAGAACCAAAAGTAATGCTCTTTTAAAAGAGCGAGGTTTTTCAAAATTTAGTTTACGAATTTATAGACGGTATATATATATATATATACAGTACCGAGCATTACTTTTGGTTCTAGTGTTCTAGTTCTAGTGGTCGCACAATAAACATTAAAAAAGTGAATGAAATATACTTATTTTTTATGGGATTTAACATTATTTAAAACCATTTATTTAATTTTTTGCCCATATAAAAATTGTCTATTTTTCCTATTTTATATTTTAATTGCTTATATCTTTCTTTAAAATAATTATTAGTGAAAAATTGCAATGGGAATCGAACAAATTATAAAAAATATTTAATTTATTATTTTTTCTACGAAGCTTATTTATGTACTTATAATAAAAACACGAATAATTTAACTCAAATATAAATAATTACAATGTAATTATTAATCACGTTCAACATATTTGCATATAAACATTTTCAAATTACTCATAATCATAATTTCAATTCGTGACAAAAATTTTGAAAAACATCGCTCCTAAAGAACATTATGTCTGCTTTTACTGGTCGCACAATAAAAATCTTATTAATAATAAATCTTAATAATATAAACTTTTTATGGGGTTTAAAATTTTTCAAAAACATATATATATATATATATATATATATATATATATATATTATATTTATTTTAATTTATTTTTAACATTTTTTTTAATTCTTCCACCGTCCTAATGCAACATGTAATTGACCTTATAATAAAAAATTATGTTTCAACAAAAGTTTGATTTTTGGTATTTTTCAAAACCAGTTATTATACGACATTGTTCCCTATATAGAACTTAAGTATACAAGTTTCTCGTGCATTCAATGTTATTTTGAATATTACAAGTTTATTTTCAATATTTCTTTCTATAATTATATCGGCTTCATTATAATATTTATATAATTTTATAATTTTCAATCTTATTGTATTACATCATTTTCTCGTCATACTTACATTTCAGATCAGTATAATTATAGCATCAATTTTTTTTATTTTAACACATGTCAAAGAATATTTGAAAATTTTTTTAAGTATTGCTATTGCATAATTTAGCTCAATATTATCACGACTTTCATCAACTCATTTATAGATAGCATTACCTATATTACAAGTTGTTGATTTATTTTAAAGTAGTTTCAATCTTTTCTTTTGTTTACGGCATTTATTTCATGATCATATGCTACTAATGATGAGTCTGAAGTTTCGAACGTCTAGACCAGTCACTATTTTCATATAAATTTATTTTCTTTAATCCACTTTGAAATCGTTTTATTATCATTATAAACAGCAAATATGATATTAAAAAATTCGAAGCTACTTCGTATTATCGGAAGGTCATTAGATAGACCGCCATCTAGTAAAACGATGAAATTGATATTTTAGAGAAACTAGTTAATGAAAGAAATTACAAATATTCAAAAATCTTATTAATATAACCAGGTGAAAATCATTAAAAAAACTATATTATTTAATTATTAAAAAAAATACTTGGGCCCATTGAAATACCTGAACCTTTTCAAAATGGCCCGGGTTCGATGGGCCCAGGCCTTTTTTAATTATTAATTAAATATTAACAAAGGAGTTCCAACGATTTCTAGTTGGTTATATTGGTAATATTATTTTCTATTAGCTTGTAGAATACATTTTGTATGGATGTCATTTAAAGAGCCCATTGATCCCGAGCCATTTTGAAATGGTTCCGGTATTTAAATGGGTCCAGGCCTTTTTATTTATCAATAAAATATTAATAAAGGAATTCGAATGATTTCCAGTCATATCACAATTTTTTTTATATTAGCGTTTATAAAGAATTTTTTCTAGTCGTTGTCGAAAGAGCTCATTGATCTCTGGCCAATCCATAAATTCGTACTTTCAAAAATTGCAGCGGCTCTGATTCGTGGATTATCCTTTTTTTCTCGATGTCGTAAGAAAAGTAACAATATAATACATCTTTAAAAAAATTAGCTTGAAAATAAAGAACGAGCAACCTAACCTAATCGCTAAGTATTCTCGTAAAATCTCTAATTTCTGAATTTAAAAAATCCCAGACGCTTTGATTAGTCGATTAGCCTTTTTTTCTGGGCGTTAAAATGAAAGATGCAATAAAATCCAACTGAGATAAAATTATCATAGAAATAAAAATTGTGGATATTATATGGTTAATTTTTTACAGCATCGAGAAAAAAGGCTAATCCACCAATTAGAGCTGCTGGAATTTTTCAATGTTCGAACTTATGAATTTTACGGTAGTTTTCATGTATTATGTTTGGTTCCTCACTTTTTATTCCCATGATGATTTTTTTTTAGTTATTTTTTATGGTAACCTTAATTTTAACACCCAAAAAAAAAGACTAATGAACTAATCAAAACAACTAAATTTGTATGTAATTGAATGTATAGATGGTACGGTAGTATATAGCTCTTGGGTTTGTTTCCTGATTGTCTATTGACATTTTGTGTTTCTGTTATATGTATTATTATATTTTATTTGTATTCTAGCATCGAGAAAAAAAGCCTAATGTATTTCGTACAAACTACATAATAAACCGGATGACGAATTTCTTGATGTATATAATAAATATATTTAAACGTTAGAATTTGGTATTTAATTGTTTCAACAGTCATTTTTATTGTTCAATCGCTTTTTTAATCATTCTTAATAATCTAAATTCACAATTTAGGAATTTAGAAAAAAGTGGAATTTACACTCCCCTACACATGTTTTTGCCATCCCAAGAAAAAAATTTGTCAACACCAAAAGTTTTATAACTCCATAACCAATAGTCGTAGAGTACAAATTCCAACGCGATCTTAAAGTTCAGATAAAAACCTTCAAAAACCCGTTATTTTTTATTTTTAAAACCCAGAAACTGACTCCTTCAATAATGTTTTAAAAAGAAAAAAAAAGAAAAAAAATTTTGCCATACTTCCAACTGCACTAATTTTTTGTAAGATTATCGTAAAATAAAAGACCAAAGTTTGTTTGAAAGAGTATTTATTCAGCTTTAAAATGCGATATGTAACATTAAATTTGGTCCATTGAAACCACTAAGGGACTGATTTTTGCGAAAAAAGTAAATTTTTTTTAATGCGTATTTTTACGAAACTAAGCAGCCTAGAACGAAATTGTAAATAGAAAAAAGGTGTATTTTGAGCACAGAATATAGATGTACAGTTTAGAAATAATTAGAGAAAAAAACTTTTTTTTTCCCTATTCCATAATGTTGAAAATTTTAATTTTAACGTCATGAAAAAGTGAAGAAAAAAAATTGTTTTCTTCTTGAATCATTTCTAAACTATACATCTATATTCTGTGCTAAAAAATACACCTTTTTCTATTTACACTTTTGTTCTAGGCTGCTTACTTTTTAAATATACGCATTAAAAATAAATGTCTTTTTTTTTACGAAAATAAGTCCCAATGGTTTGAATGGACCAAATTTAATGTTACATATCTCATTTTAAAGCTGAATAAATACTCTTTCAAACCAACTTTGGTCTTTTACTCTACGACAATCCTACAAAAAATTAATATAGTTCAAGTATGGCAAAATTTTTTTGATTTTTTTTTCTTTTTATAACATTGTTCAAGGAGTCAGTTTGTGGGTTTTGATGAAGATTCAAAAAATGGTTTTTAGAAGGTTTTTATCTAAACTTTAAGATCGCGTTTGAATTTTTACTCTACGACTATTGGTTATGGAGTTATAAAACTGTAGGTGTTGACAAATTTTATCTTGGGATGCCAAAAACATGTGTAGGGGAGTGTACGTTGTTGGAAACTTCAGATACATATTTCATGGTTTTACTAGATGAAGGTCTATCTAATGACCTTCCGGTGATATGAAGAAGCTTAAAAAATTTTTATGATCATATTTGCTGTTTATAATGGTAATTAAACAATTTCGAAGTGGATTAAATAAAATAAATTGATATTAAAATAGTGTCCGGTCTGGACGTCCGAAACTTCAGGCTCATTACTAATCTTTGGTAATTTACAATTTCCTGTTTATTGTTATTATAATACATTTGCCAATAAACATTATTATTTTTTCATTTGTCAGATACTTTTTATAGTTTCATTGTATACTTACTGTTAAATGATTTTTTCCGAATGTTTTAAAGTCCTAGACTTTTATCGGACTATTCTGTTGTTTTCTTTGTTTCTATTGGAGCATATCAAAAGAATCATAAAACATTATTTAACGATAACTGTACTTTCTTCTCTTTTAAATAATAAAAAATGAAATGATTTATTATTAAAATCAATTGCTTTCTAGAATGTTCATATTTTAAATAAAGGTCATAAATAAGTATATTATAAACTATTTTATATAGTTATGTTTTATAAACTAATTTTCATAATAGGAACAATTTGACGAAAATCATCTCCTTACATTATGTATTATGGTTTCACGTTGTATTAAAAATTTATAGTGCTTTTTTGATAATATTTCATTAAATATAGTGTTTGCGTCTCGTATATTTTTTGTCGCTATAGAATTAAAAAAATGCGATTGTTATGTTATATTAAGATTCTTTCAGTTTTGTGACTTGTCATTTCTTCAGGTTATAATAATTAATCCTATAGCAGTGCAAATTAAGCGAGGGTACTAAAAAAGTTGGCATTGATATGTCACGTTTATTTCGTGCATTGTATACACCGAGCGTATATTATTATGCTTTTGTGTAAATAATATGCACTATATTATACAGCAAAGTGATGAGGAAAGTATTCATATGAATGATTCCGTTTTACTTTTAATATTTAGGGAAGTGTAGATAAAAGCTATGAATTTAATGTAATTGATAGGAAACCAAATTTTTTTCATATCAAAGAATTTTCGAAAATTATTTATAGATAGTCTCAATTGCAGTAATGTTATTGCTTTTTCACGAAAAAACTATAAAATATGTCTATACTTTTTTAGATAAAAAGAAATACATTTTTAACATTCCCGTGTGCGAAACCCAGTTTTTTGTACATATCTTCATAGTGCGAAGTAATCCTTTTACACACTGCAGTGCGCGATAACTTTTTCGCGTACTGTAGTGCATCTGCCTCTTTTACTCGTGAAATATTTCATATCTATTTTTTTTCCTCATTTCACATTAAGTGATGGCGAAAGCTCGACGCTTTTTTTTGGCTCATATGTGCTCTCTCCCTTATATATAAACGCGAAAGAACTAACCAAAACTTTTTTTTAAATTTAGCAGTGATTTTTAAATAAATTATTTTTACAAGTTAAGGTAACTGTCCCAGTGTCTGAATACCTTAAGAATGGTATCACCCAATAACTGGACACGGGTAAAATCGCGATTTAACCCGTGTCCAGTTATTGGGATGTACCATTCTTACGGTATCAGGCACTTATTTTCTAAGGTAATATTACCTTAGAAAATAATAATAAAATCAGAAAATGCAAAACATAATGATTTAATAATAAAAGCTAATTATATAAATTGTATAATTTTCATAATTTTTTAATAATTTTTAATTAATGAATTCTTTAATTAACTTATATTTATCATTATAAATAATTTATGATTATAAATATCAAATAATTTAATACATGTAATGAATTTATTCTTTATATTGTATTATTTACTCGTTTTATTGTCAACTGAGCGAAGCGTAGGTAACAAGCTCGTAGCTTCTCTCAACAATAAAAATGTCGTTTTATTTGTCTGTGTTTCGCACACGGCACGTTAAATAATATGCGTAACACGATGCGCTTCACACATGTTTCGTGCACTTGTTACATAATAGAGTATTTCAGTAAGCAAATTATTTATTTTATTTTACTTCCAAAAAATATAATTTTCAAGCTGGTGCCTACCTTTTAAAGTAAAATATAAGTGTAAAAAAATAGGTACTACGTTTTAACGAGAATAAATTTATTTTAACATTTTGATGAAAAAGGCGGGATGAATACTTTACTGGTTACCTTAGTGTATATTCTTGCCTTAAAAAAATTAACCCTAAGATTCCGTTATAAATAAACTTTTCTTTTATATTAACAACAGGCCGGATTCGCTGCCCTTGTCTAATACAGTTTTTCGTTATTTACCCAAATATTAATAGTTATATTTTAAAATTTAGAGTAGAGCGCAATAGACATTATTATTATTAATGATTATACACAAGGACGGGAAGGGTTGTTGCATTGTTTTTGAGAAAAGTAAGGAACGCCGAAGTAAAAGATTATGTTATTAATATTTTCGCGTTCTTAACTTTTCTCAAAAACAATGCAATATTTTTGAAGCTATGCTTCTTATGTGAGGTATCCGCCACGAAAATCACGCTCTAACACAACCAAACGACTGACGTATATGTGTGGTATACGTATCCATTAGCAACGCACACATCTACAATGTTATATTTGTAAATATGTAAATATAATATTGACAGCTGATCGTGCTTAGCTTCAATTTTTATTTCATACTATATAATTAATAGAACTTTGAAAATTTATTTTAATAAATTCTTTGTTAAAAATTTAAAAATTTATAATCATTACAATGTTGAATAATATTTAAAATAACAACAATGATTCAGGTCTAATATTTTATAATAAATGATAATAAAAAATTTGGAGAGTGTTGATTGTCTTAAAACAGCAAGTGAACAAACAAATATATAAGTACATTTAAACTTGAAATATGTTAATATTATTTTTTGTTTGATTTTATACTTGATATAAAAAAATAGACTTATATCTAAAAACATAATATGCATAATTTATATTATATATTCAATTTAATATAAGAATGTTCGTTTTTATAAATTTGTTTTCCAGTCTAATCGTAAAATCGTAACATTAGGTAAAGACCCGAAAGCGCGATTAGTACTCGATACAAGATAAAAATAAAAAGAAATAGTAATAAAAAGTTGCTAAATTTTATATATTAAATAATAATAATATATAAAATTTAGATAATAATATATAAGAAATAGTAATAAAAGTTGCTAAATTTAATATGGAAATATATTTTTCAATATAAAATTATGGAATTTTTTAAATAAAATTTTAAATCAATTTATAAGCATAAATGCTATTTTACTGATAAGATCCCAATAAAATTTTTGAAATTATGTAATTCTTTTAAATTTAATATTTTTATTGCTGCTATGATAAACTTTTTTTAACTCATATACTGAGAAATAAAATCACTTACAGTTAATGAATTACGTATTAGCAGGTTTTTATTTTTATATTCTTTCCTGTAAAATTATAATCCTCAAGGGCATGTCGGAGCTCGCTACCTTCGGAAATAATGCAATAATATTTTAATTCCAAGTTAACGAGTAAACGGTACGTTAAGAGGAGGCCGTATATCTCTACCCTGTCAAATCTAAATATTAGTTATTATTTCGAAATTAAATATTTTTGTACAAAAGTAAGAGGCAGAGCCCAATAGATTCAAGGACAAGCAAATGATTCTATTCTATAAAAAAATATAAAATTTTCATTAGTTTTCAAGTGAGGTCTGAAACAGAAAGAAAGTTACATTTTATTGAAGTCTTCAACTCTTTTTCCGTTTAAGACTTCACTCGAAAACTATTGAAAATTTATATTTTTTCATAGAATAGAATGTCCTTAAATCTATTGGGCTCTGCCCTTACTTTGGTACAAAAATATTTAGTTTAGTAATTATAACAAAAATTTAGATTAGACAAGGACAGAGCTATACGACCTCCTCTTAAATCGGGTTCTTTCATTACAATAAGAAAATTTTTATAATTTAACTTGAGTGCGGACAACTTAAAGAATTTGCCAAAACACTATACGAAACAACATTTACAAGAAAAGGCATCTAATATTCAATAAGCATCCGAGAAACTGTCTCTGTGACACATAAAATAATCGCACGTATCTTGAGAAATAATGATGCTAGTTATACTAGTCAAAATTCGAGTGGTGTCACTGAAAAACTCGGTTCTAATCATTGAAAATGAATATGCCAGGCATTTAAAAAAATAACACTAATATTAGTATCCAAAATATCGGTACCATCATCAATTATAGCCATACTGGAATGATTTTTTCAAATCTATAAAATTTTAGAATTAAGGTTTTTATGATGAAAGCTTTTTTATACGATTGATATATATATATATATATATATATATATATATATATATATATATATATATATATATAAATATATCAATATTTTTCTCTTTTCTCCTGCGCGTTGTTTACAATCTTAATCGCGTGTACCTAAATGTTGATTTTTCCATAGTGTATATTACTATTATTAAGTATTTTTATTATTAGAGTATTATTAATTTTTTAATTAATAATAAATCAAGTTAAAAATAAATAATTCTAATAAAATAATTATAATTTTTGTAAGTGCCACTCTCCCTAGTTCTATGCATATAATGGAAGCATAGCTTTTGTCGGCCAGTTCTACGACTGCCACATTTTTTTTCCTTGTGTATAAATATTGATAATATCTATTGCGCTCAACACGGAAAGACTGACGCACCGCTATATGTAATGTTCGTCACAGGTTTTAGCAGTGAACGACACCATAATAGCAATGATTTTTCTTACCAACTTACCTGATATTATAAATATGTTGGCTGTTTTGTTAAAAATACAAATTGAATAACGCAAGGGATTTTTTGTGCAGAAAAATTAAGTTTTCCTGTGTATGAAAATTGAAAGAATGAAATTTTGAATATTTGCTTCATATTTTTAAGTATAAATGCATATGCATAACCTATAACTAATTTTTTATGGATAGCAGCAATACATAGTACGATAAATGACAAACATATCGCATCGAAATGACATACATCGCCAAACGCTGTGAAAAGCACAACGCTCAGCGATGTATTTTTTAACACGTTCATGATGAAACGTGACATAACAAATACAGGTGTGCTAGTTTTTCCGTGAACTCTAAATTTAAAGATACAACTATTAATACTTGAGTAAATAACAAAAAACTCAATTATAAGGATAGCAAATCCGGTCTCCTCTTAACTTACTAGGAGAGTGTCACACCTCCGGATCACGGATTTTGCTCAAACTTCGGGATAAGTTTTCAGATGATAAAATATGGAAAAAGATAAAGTTATAGTCATAAATACTCAATATTTCCCTAGTTACAGGCAATTAAAGAAAATCACTAAAAAAGTTACTAGATTTTTAAACGCATATAGTTCTTTAGCATTGATAGCTACAAGCTTGAAACTTTTTTTAAATTAAATCTGAGCTCAAATCCTTTCGAATTAGTAGTTATAGCATCTAAAAATATTATTTTTTCCCAAAGTTAGAACGTGATAAACATTGGACCTGATTTTTCTTTTAAAAACATTAATTAATAATAAAAGCTGAAATTAGGTCTAATCCTTATTACGCTCTAACTTCGGGAAAAAATAATATTTTGATATGCTGTAACTACTGTTTCGAAAGGATTTGAGCTCAGATTTAATTTAAAAAAAGTTTCAAGCTTGTAGCTATCAATGCTAAAGAACTATATGCGTTTAAAAATCTAGTAACTTTTTTAGTGATTTTCTTTAATTGCCTGTAACTAGGGAAATATTGAGTATTTATGACTATAACTTTAGCTTTTTCCATATTTTATCATCTGAAAACTTATCCCGAAGTTTGAGCAAAATCAGTGATCCGGAGGTGTAACACTCTCCTAGTTAAGTAAAAATGTTTTGGTAAAAACTGTTATGTAACTATCGCTGTTTTTTTTTAGATTCGACTGATACCAATTTGAGTAATACTAAATTACTAAAATTTCATTTGATTTCATGATTATTTTAGAT
Source organism: Anastatus disparis (assembly GCA_017163975.1). Classification (NCBI taxonomy): domain Eukaryota; kingdom Metazoa; phylum Arthropoda; class Insecta; order Hymenoptera; family Eupelmidae; genus Anastatus; species Anastatus disparis. The sequence goes on from JAFFSR010000107.1 coordinate 92,832, forward strand.
TATAAATAAAGCTAGAAGTATGACTAGGTATTATTCAAAACTTTGGGGGAAAATACCCGAATTTTCGGGGTGGGTTATAGAAGACGAAAATAGGAGGGCTTTTTGCGTGTTATGTCAAAAATCTATTTATCCGACAAAAACATCATTACAAAAACATTCACGATCGAAACTTCATTGTGATAAAGTAAAGAAAATGAGTAATGATAAGCAACGAAATGAAAATGTGAAAATAGCCTCCTTGAAAGATTGTGTTCCAAATAATGAAATGTGTTCACAAGAGTCTCTTGAGATAGACCCTAACGAGGACATCATAAAATCAGAGTCTACAGTACAATCAGATAATGAATCTGAAAGTACAGAACCTTCTAGCTGGTTGAACTCTGAAAATTATACACGCTGGTTTAATTACAAAAAAGGTTTAAAGAAAGTGCTTTGTATTGCTTGTAATAGTTCTGTAAATGCTAAAAGATCCACAGTGGATGAGCACATAAAAACTACAAAGCACAAGGTAAATACTAAAAAAATAGAGAAACCAGGAAGATTTGAACCAGCGATTGCTGCAGCAATGATTAAAATAGCAGCTTTCGCGACTGAGAGTAATAGTTCTTTTTTGTTTACAGAAAAGGAACTTTTGTTTTATAAGGATCTTGTACATGATTCTAAACTTTTTAAAAATATTTCTATGGACAGAAAAAAAATCCGAGCAATAATTGAGAATGTCCTTGCACCAGCTCATCAAGAACGTTTATCAAAAATCTTAAAAAAAAATAAATTTTCGATTGAAATTGATGAAGCCACTGATATAAGCGTGAATCAATGTATGTGCATTGTCGTTCGTTATTTTGATGAAGAACGAAATGAAATTCGTGAATCTCTTTGGGATTTGGTGAATGTACTTGGTGATGACGATGAACATGCATCAGCAAATGCAGAAACAATGTTCAATCATATCATTTTATCATTTGAAAATTGGGACATACCAATAACTAATGTTATTGCATGCTGTTCAGATACCTGCAGTGTAATGGTGGGTACTGCTAATTCAGTAGCAACGAAACTGAAAGAAGCACACCCGCAAATTGAGATCATTAAATGTTCCTGTCACATAGAACATTTATGTGCTCAAAATGCTACAAATTTATTGCCCTGTGAAGGTTTTGCCTCAACACTATATAATTATATGTCCAACAGTTCTAAAAAAATGCATATGTTTAAAGTTCTGCAAGAAAAATTGCAACTTAATCCATTAGTTCTGTTGAGACCCATCCATACCAGGTGGCTTGCGTATTACCAATGTATACGTAGAATCCTTCGCAGATGGAGTGCATTGATTATTTTCTTTGAATATGAGTGTTCACAGAAAACTAAAACTTCAAGTCAGATAAGCGCTTCAGAAAAATCGTGCGAACAAATTTTAGAGTACCTGAAAGACCCTATGATGCAGTTATATCATATATTCTTAGAAACAGTCTTATGTAAATTTGTTCGCATCAATGAGTTATTACAAAACCGCAAACCTATTGTTCCGGAAGTGTATGACCTCATGAGAGAGTTATATATTGATTTGTTAAAGATGTACATGTGCAATGATTATGTCGACAATACTCCTTTTGAAAATATTGATCCATGCAATCAAAGTAAATTTAAGGATTTGCTTGACATAGATATTGGAAATAATGCAAAGCATTTTTTGCTGCAAAAAAGGTTGGACATTGATAATGACGATGAAAAAGAATTTCGTCTAATGTGTGAAACATTTTTGTAGAAGCTTGTAAAAAGCTGAAGCAGCGTTGCAGTTTTCAGGAAAAGCAGTTGCTATCACAATATTTCCATCAGAAGAATGCGTTAAGTAAATCTTTTCATGCATCGCATTCTACTGTAAATGAGGTATTTTCAGCTTATCCTGTAATGTTTGAAGATGAGAATAAAATAACGCTAATAAACAATGAATGGCAAGTGTTGATAAAATACAATTTTCCGCAAAGCATTTTAAATGAAAAAAATGTGGATATTTTCTGGGCATTGATTAAAAATTTAAAAAATGAACAAGGAATATCCTTATTTGAAAATATATCTTTACTTGCTTTACAAGTATTGTGTATTCCTAATGCTAACGCAGAACCTGAACGCATATGGAGCAAGTACAACCTGGAGAAAACCAAAGTTAGAAACCGCTTGTCTTTTTCATCTATGCGTTATATTTTGCTTACTGCTCAGTTAGTGAAAGATGAAGGAGGTATTTTGAAATTTACTCCTACAGATGCAATGATCGAGGCACTGAATTTTCCAAACTCAACTAAAAACTCGCAAATCATTAAATCGTATGATAAAACCTCTGACAGTGCAGTATATTATGGAAACATTGAAATTACTGAAGAAATAATATCTAAAGCTGCAGAGGAAGAAGTTTACTATCGCGCAAAATATTCAGATGATAATTTCGATGCTTATCAGCTATACGATATGGAAAAAAGAAATAAGTATATTTTCGACCATATACATGATATCGAAAGTACTGATGTACCACAAAAAAAAATAATGAAGTTGGAAATAAAAGATACCAATAAATCCAACAAAAACGTAAAAAAAGAAATATTGTCAATTGACGATAATGTCGATGAAAACGAACGTGACTTTGTTACTGATTATAATTTGAATAATCCTGACAAAATATTTCAGATTGATAGAGAAAATGTTAAGATTAACTCTGAAAATGACAGAGTGGATATCATGAATGATTGTCAGATCCGTTCAAATATTATGAAAAATGGACTTGTAAAAAACATTGAATTTTACAAGTATTCCTCCATTGAATTTACAATCGGCAGATATAAAGGTAGGTTTGATCATCCGATACGTGATCAACGAATGTATGACAACAATTTGCAGTATGTTACACTTTATCCGAAAAATCATAAATTTAACCTTTTCAGTAAAGAGTATCAAACTCTTTTTGGAGTTGGAAGGGAAGGATATATTGATGGAGATGTTATTGATTCTTTTTGTGCTATAAGAGAACATAAATGGCATAATATTTCCAGCATTCCAACTCAAGTATCCACACTTCTTTTAGTCTCATTTAAAGAGAGTACTCCATCTAAAGATTGGATTATGTATAACATAAAAGCACACATAAAAGGAAAAATTCTTGTACCATATGTGCAAGAAGAACACTGGTGCTTATTTGTTATCGATATTGATAAAAGAAAAACTTATCATTTAGATCCACGCTTTGTGGACGAAGATTCTCTGCAATACGAAGAATTTTTTAATGAGAGGAGAAACCAATGCTTTTCAAATTTCCAAAAATATTGTGAAGTGTCTTCTACAATAAAAAGAAATTCATTAAATATTGCTAATGATTGGATTAATGCAGAATACAGAACGGAACGCCCAATACAAATGGATGCATTTAATTGTGGCCTTTTTGTCATGTATTACATGGATTGCATAGGTCGCAACGTACCTTTTCATTTGAATTTTGATCCAATGAAATACCGAACTTACGTTGCAAAATTACTGTTGAAAAATCAGTATGCATGAAAGACATTTGTCTACTGTGTTTTAGTAACAAAGTAACTAGATCAGTAACGTGCCGGCAATGTCTACGACTTGCTCATGAACGGTGTTTAGAACGATACAACATCAACAAGTTTGAATTATGCTTTTTGTGTCGGAAAGCATCAAAAGTTTTGCTAGCTTGAAGTCATATTTTATTAAAATGCTACAGCAGAACAAACTTTTCGAGTAGACATAGAACATATTATCTCGAAACTATACTTAGATTATAAAAGCAAGTTTAACGATACTGATGTTCCAGTAAACAAAAATATTTTGTTTACTAAATAATGACACTTAATGGAAATATTAAGTGATCAATTAGGCTTTTAATATTGTGTACGTCTTTAATACAAGTGTTCACAACAAGGCCACACTTAGCGGAAACGTAAAGTGATTTGCTAGGCTTGTAATATAATAAACATTTTAAATAATATTATATTACACACTAAGGGAGAGTAAAGTATTGGGGTTGCCATTTAACCTCCCGTGGAGTGTACTATTTTTCGCTATACCCGGGCCGAAACTATGACTTTTGTTTTTCGGCGCCGGAACGAAAGTCGTAGTTTCAGGCAGGATATGGCGAAAAAGTGTTTATTATAAAGCCACATTTAATGGAAACGTTAATTGATTTATTAGGCTTTGGATACAGTAAACTCTTTATAAAGTTTTTATTATAAAGCCACATTTAATGGAAACGTTAAATGATTAATCAGGCTTTTATTATGGTATACATTTCGAATGAAAGTGTATACTAAAAAGCCACCCTTGATTGAAAAATGAAGGGTTTCATCATTTATTTCTCCCATCCAATTATAAACTGTTTAGTTTGCCAAAACAACGACTTCAATGTTTTTTTTATCATGCTTTCGATAATAAAAAGTTAGAAAATATTGAAATAGTTATCCGCGGTAAAACAAAATTGTTTGTATGAGTTAATAGCTTACTTTAATCATAATATTAATGAATTGTCGAGTCGTTCTTTTGGCAAAATAAACTTGTACTTCAGGTAGTTATTACCCAGTTATATCATAAAAATTCATTGTCTTAAAAATGCTTTAAAATTATCACAATTTAAAAACATCAGAAATAAGTGGTAGAAATTTCTAAATGATTTTCCGTTTCTAAATTGAGATATAGACATTTAAAAATTGCAATTGAAACGTGGATTTGTTAAAAATTGTAATTTTAAAGTTCTGTATCTCAATTTCGAAACAGTAAATTGTTTTGAAATTTGTACCGCTCATTTATGATATTTTTCAATATTGATAAGAATTTGAAATAATTTGTAAGACAATGAATTTTTTATGGTGTTTTGGAGTATTGAACTACCTTAAAAACTTATATACAAAATTGTGATTGTAACATTATCGATCAAAAACGTGAATAGTCAATATTCCGATTTAATATCGCCCTAAACGTCGAAGTCACTATGACCAATATGGCTATACAGATACGTGTGTGATATGTAATATGTGATAGAATTTCGTTGTAACAATTATAACTATAATTACTTTGTGTAAATAGTAACATTTAGAAAAAAAAGTCATTATTAATAATTTCTGTACAAATATAGTAAAGAATATAATTTTAAAAGCTCAGTCCATCAAAGTAAAACTCGACTCTAGTAACATAAATAAATTTCCTTAAGGAATAAACTGTTACTTTAGTTTTAATGTTATCGAAATAAAACTTTAAAATTTGTTTTGACATGTTTTAATAATTTTTTTTTAAATATGTAATATTAATTGAACATATAATAGTCCAGGTGACACGATATGAATAGTTCATAAACTATAATTTTATGAATTAATCTTAACATTACACAGAACCACTTTCTTTCAATATTAGGAGTCTATAAATACTAATTTATGACATGTTTCAAAATCGATTCGATAACCTTCATATGAAAACAGTTAACCTTTTCTTACACGCTTTTCTTGAGCTTGCTTCCACGTCTGTCTGTCTGTAATCAAATCTTACACGCTCGATTTGAGGCACTTTTTGTCGATGGAAATTTATGAAATTTGGCACAGACCTTGGTCTCCGATGACAATACAATAATCTGTTGTCCATGTCAGCGATGACGGGTGTGCCAAGTCATCTCCAAGGAAGTACAAGTGGGGAGGCTTTCGCTGGGTAGAGGCGAGTTGTTAAAATGTTGTTGAGTTAATAGTTGTAGAAAATGCATTTTTTAATAAAAAATATTTAACACAAGCTTTAAAAAAAAAAAATTACTCATAGAAAATTCAATTTTAACTAAAAAATAGAAAATAAAAATTTTAAAAAAAACATTTTAAAAACACGCTTTTCACGAATCACAAATGGAAAAAAAGCGAGTAAAAATACCCTAAAAAGTATTAAATAAATTAATTTACTTTCTTGAAATTACTTTTATATAATTCATTGCGATGATTAAAGGAAAATTTTCGTTGTCAAATTTTATTTTAATCATCGGAATGAACTATGTAAAAGTAATTTCAAGAAAGATAAATAATTTATTTAATACTTTTAGTGTATTTTACACGCTTTTCCATTTGTGATTCTTAAAAAGCGTGTTTTTAAAATGTTTTTTTTTTAATTTTTTTTTCTTCTGAGAGACAAGTGGACTATTGAGAAACTGGTATGATCGAACCCTACGGTTATTATTTATGATATAGAAATAATTAGATTGTTATTATCATTATTAATCGTATTATTATAATCATTATTATTAATATCGCCTTTATTAGAGTATGATATTATTATTTATCATCATCAATATTTATTGAAATCATTAATAGTGCTGTTTCTGATTACAGGGTAACAGCAATGTCAGATTCATCTGAAAAGGTAATTCTTTAAACCGAATGAGACAATCAACAACTGAATGGTTTTTTAAATTATATAATTTTTTATTTTTAGAAAGATAGTGATGAAACTGTTGACGAGAAAGTTACAAAATTAGCAACAGAGCTACTTGAGAAATGGAAAAAAAATAAAGGTATTTATAAGTAATTACTTATTAGTTAAACAAATTTATAATTTTCATTTATTGTTTCTACATTCTTATACGCAAGAGAAAGATTTAATAAAATCAATTTAATAGCATTGCGTAAATTTAATTGGAAAAATGAATCTATTTTGATTATATGTTTAAAATATCAGAGTAAACCTTCGCGATCAACGCGCTTTAATTTCGTCGTTTCATTACACAGCTTATTTTTATTTTAATGAAACTTATTTTTACAAAATATCTAGTATTTATTTTCTTTCCTATAAATTAAATAATATTTAAATTGAATAATTGAGAACTTAATAATCATAATGTTTTCAAATGTCGCGGATATGTTTACAACTGTGCGAAAAGCGCACATATCTCAAGGTTTTGTATACATACAGTTACATAATCAAGAATAGGCATGAATTTGTATATTCCAAACTTTAATAAATATTATTTCATTAAAAAAATCAGACTATTTAAATTAAGGAGGTTAGTGCGCACAGGACCGTATTTACTCAGGGCCCCGCAATAAGGAACAAAATATTATTTTATTATAGAATTATTTTCATAAAAGTGTAAATAATTTATTATTATAGTTGTAACTTCAATTATATTTAACTCAGTTTAACAAAAATTCTGTTTATATATGCACACCTTCCCCTCTCGTGTTTTACTCGATGAAAACTTCGGCGAGATAGTCCATTAAATTGCTGTATCTACGAAACTATGAAGCTAGGCCTTCTGAAATTTTAATATTATATTCTAATTATAATTGTTAAAAACATGTCAGTTTTTTGGTTTATTCTTAAGAAAATTTTCAGGGTTATCGATGAAAACGTTTGCTTTTTCTGTCTCATACCAACCTTCCCATAAGACGCTGTGTTAAATTTTCGAACTTTCAGACTTCATATCTTGGCTTCGGTGAAGCTAAGCTATCTGAAATTTTAATATGATATGTAAAATAGTGCTATTTTTATTGTCTTTTAATTTTAAGATATTCTTAAGAAAATCGGGATATCGCACTAACCCCCTTAAGCGTTACACACATGCACAATGTAAAGCGATCGTAAAAAGTTTATCTTGACCTAACAACATCCAGACGTGACTTTTTTTATAGGATAAATGAACAAAGAGTATTTTTGGATTACTTTCAATTTATTATTTCTTACAATTTGATGAGGCTTTGAATCATAAAAATTAAAAATAAATCAAAAAATTTCTCTTATTCTCTCATTTTAATGAGATTGAAATTAGAGAATAAGAGAAAGAATTCGGTCAATAAAATTAATTCTTCATCTCTCTCTTTCACACCTTCCTTTTTCTGTTAAATTAATAATAAAGAAAAAATAATATTCATAATATTATTAAATGATTCACTGTTTTCCATTTCCTGTCTTTCTCTCAAATTTGCAATATACCTATAATCAAAAATATTTTCTATGAATCTTTCTCTCTGTCCTTGTAACTTATTGCTTTATACCAATTATTTGACTACACTGTAAACAATTTTTAATAATTTCAACACTCATTAATGTTACAAATTAAACACAAATATTGTTGTGTTGAAATTTACAAATAATGTTTATAAATTTATAAGTAAAAATTGTAGAACAAAATTTTTGAATAATAAAAAGTGTAATTTTTACAAATTTATTATTGTTCAAAAAAGACAAATTTCAATAATATTTAGATAGCAAATACACTCTGTATGTTAATTTTACTACAATTTTCGTGTTGATTTCAAAAGTACACAAAAGTTACAAAAAATTGTATGTTCATTTTACAAACATAAGCGTAAAATTTTTACACTACAATTTTTGCAGAAAACAAAATTTCCAAATTACACAACATTTTTAACAGTGTATTTAAAACAATGTAGTCAGTGTTCTTAAATTGCTAATTACAGATAAAGAGATTTATGAATAAAATTAATTTTTTCTTGTACCTATATTACTAATTTCTAAAAAAAAGAGAGAAAGAGAGAGAGACACGAAGAAATAGAAATGGATTGATAGATCATTAAATTAATGAATATTTTTTTCTAGATAAGAGGGAGAGAAAAAAGAAAAATAAGCGGAAGGGGAAATGGGTGAGAGCTCGAGCTCATCAAAATGATTGTATGAAATCCCAATCTATCTTATACAAGAAATTTCGAAGTTTTCTCAACAATTTTGAAGAAGATGATTATTATGGTAAGTACAGATACTTAGCAATATGAGTAAATGCACGTAATCTTTAGATTCTGATTAAATCCAATTTTTCAAAAGATGAGCATTTTTATCTACAACACATTTTTACCTTTATTTAGTCTTAATAAATTATAATGACACTACTAGATGCATTTTTATGAAACGCATAATTTCAAAGGAGTAAATATAAAAAGTATGTTTGAGTAAATAAACAAAAAGAAAAAAAATTTATGATTATAAACATTGCGTTTTAATTGAATTTAAATGAAAGTATAGAATGAGCGAACTCGCAGAATAGTTTTGATGCTGTCATAAATCGATAACACAATATTTTATAAGTTTAGAATTTAGTTCAGAACTGTGCCTTACAAAAACGATAATTTTTATATTCAGTCACACAGATATTAATTAAAATAAGTATAATGGTAACTTCGTTATTTTTATTTGTACAAAGATGTAATATTAGAAATTTTTTTCATTTTTAAGCACAGCGTAAATATAACCATAAAAATGAGATGTTTGATTTGCTGAACGGTTAGAAAACATTAAAAATTTTAAATAATGTAAAAACGAGTTACGTGATTTCAAGATCCAGCATATTTGTTATATATAGTTCAGAATTAAGAAAATCCTCACAAAAAGTAGTACATTATGTTTCGGATATGAAAAGGCTTCATTTACGAAACTAGAAGTCTGTGGCCCGAGTCGAAGGCGAGAGTCTTAAAGACTTTCGTAAAAAAAAACCTTTTCATACCAACTGTAAACTGCATTTTTTGCCGTGACAGCCAAAAAAGAGAAACGAAATTGCGATTTTAGGGTTGGAATGGGCCAAAAAAAAATTTTCAATGATTTCATTCAACGCTAACAAAGTTATAATATGAAATATATGCTCATTTACAAAAATGACACTGCTAGTCGCACTTTACTCTATGATTTCATGATAAAACTTATCTCAACTCAGTAAGTAATGCTAGGAATAGTATTATTAAAAGTATAATTAATCGTTGAAACATATATTATTGTACAGAATAAATATAAAAATTATAATAGTTAATAATTAGAAATAATATTTATAGAGAAAGAACAAATTTAAAGGTTCCGTAAATTTACTCACATACTTCCTTTTACGTATACAATATATTTTAGAGTGAGTCTAGGGAGACATAATAGCGTACGCGAAATAAGAATAGCGTACGCGAAACTTCCACTTCCTGAAGCAAACTCCTCCCACTTTCGCGTACGCGAAATAATTTTCTTTACTTTTGAAAAAAGAAATTCTTTCACGTGCGCGAAATTTCTTCGGAAAATTTTCGCGTATGTTCAAATGCGCTTAGCGTACGCGAAAAAATATCTCAATGAAACGGGAAAAATGTTAACGTTAATCACAAGAAATATATATAGAAATTGTTATATATAGAATTTGCTGGTTATCCGGCGCACATCGCGGGTGGTTATTGACAGTATATAGTACAAATGACACCTTAATCACAAGAAATATATATAGAATTTGCTGGTTATCCGGCGCACATCGCGGGTGGTTATTGACAGTATATAGTACAAATGACGACTTAATCACAAGAAATATATATAGAACTTGCTGGTTATCCGGCGCACGTCGCAGGTGGTTATTGACAGTATATAGTACAAATAACACGTTAATCACAAGAAATATATATAGAAATTGTTATATATAAAACTTGTTGGTTATCCGGCGCACGTGAAAAATATTGTTCAGTTGAATTGATAAATATTTTCGCGTACGCTAAAGTACTATTAAGCGTACGCGAAAATTTTCTCAACTAAATTCGCGCACGCGAAAGATTTTTTTTTATTAAGGCTAAAGAAAATTATTTCGCGTACGTGAAAGTGGGAGGAGTTTGCTTCAAAAGAAGGACATTTCGCGTACGCTATTCTTATTTCGCGTACGCTATTATGTCCCCCTAGACACTCCGTATATTTTATAATTGACATAAATAATTTTAATTCTTATACACGTGTTATTATTTACATAAAAAAGATCGTAATTTTTGTGTGCTTATATTATTTATTTATTTATTGAACTAGAGTAACATTTTCCATTACATGATAATGAAAAAGAAGATAGTAAATCGTGGTGTCGGATGTGATGTAATTGTGAAATTAATAGTATTAAAATTGTTTATTCACAGCTGCAGGACCAAGCAACGTTCATCAGCCTTTTCGCAATCACAATACAAATTCAGGTATGTTGCAAAGTGAATTATGAATAACTACATTTGGAATTTATAAAAATCATATTTGAAGAAGTCTATAAAACTTTTAATGTTATGAATAAAAGATTGTTTTCTTAAAGCACATTATTATAAATTTAAAACTTCAAATAAAAATAAATAAAAGATAAGACTCCTAGTTTTTAAAAAATACTTAATTTTTTATTATAGTAATTACTAAATTTCGGTGTTAATTTCAAAATTTACTAAGCTCTTTTTTATATCTCTTATAAATAATAATGCTGATTATTCTTTAAGCATTTGGGAAACGTTTTCTAACAAAACAACATCTAAATCATCCGATATTTTAACGCATATGCAAATCATATTAACAATGTCACAAAGAAAAACTAGATTTTTCGGGGCGTTGGCCGCTTATATTGATGAAATTGTATTTAAATATATTATTATTTAATAGTCGCACATTAATAAATGCAACAACAGTTTGTAACATTTATTAAAAAATAACTTTCAATTTACGTAAATGAAATAAATTCTTCAATTTTTTGTATAATTAAAATATAAATTTTAATTGTTTTTAAAACGTAGTTCACAATTTTTGTATAATAATGAATCGATTTTAGTATTACAAAATTTGTGAATTTAGTTTTTGTGAAAAATATTAATATAAACATATAGAAGAAATGATGTTTTCATCTTTTGAAAGCAACTTTTTTATATTCTATCTAAAATAGTCGTTAATTTTTACTAGTTGAAAAATCGATATTTTATATACTAATACAATATACTTCTTGAAACAGAAATATCTCCAGTTTTATTGATCTTCAAATAATAAAATATAAATTATTACTTTTTTTTTTTTTTTTTTGCTAGGATGATTTTTGAAGAAGTTAAACGTTTATTAATTTTACCACAGTAACATAAATTGATTCAATAATACTTAGCATTATATAATAAAATTAAAAAAAAAAAACGAAATATTCATTGATGTAAAAATTTTTTAAAAAGTATCTTCGCGAAAAAACCTTTGAAAAAATTTATTTCATTATACATTTTTCGATTTTAGTTAAATTCTTCACATATGTTCATTCTTACAACAAATTGAAAAAAAGAAATGAATAAAAATATAACTGAAAATGAAAAATCTTATAAAATGGTTAAAAATATAACAAAAACGACTTAACAAAATTTAGCAATTCATCGGAAATTAATATAGTAACTGTACTGTAATCAACGTTTTTGTTAACATTTTTCCAAAAATTTGTTAAGAAATTTTTGCAGAGTACTGTATATGACTTATTTTGAAAGTATGTATGAAAATGTACTAAACTATTATTATTCGTGTCGCCAGTATATCATTTCGAATTAAAGATATTTTTTAATTGGTTCATATAGGTAAATGAAATAATTCAATTGAGACATGCATTTAAAGTAATAATGTATACCCAAAAAAATATTATTTTTTTAAAAACCTGAACCATCATATATATTTTAAAAAAGTAATAATTAAAAACAATGAACCATTTTATTTATATGCATTTTATGATTTTTATATTATTACAAGAAAATGAATGTAATACTAAATTACTTGAAGAACTTTTTTATTGATTTTAATACTTTTTTAAGTCAAAACTATAGATGAAATTCTTTTAAAAGCTAAAATTAAAATAAACATATATATATATATATATATTTATTTATATTTTAATTATAAAAAAAACAATACTATTCAATAATAAACTTACCTAAAAAATACTTTTTTAAAAATTTGTTTATTTTAAATTGAAATTGAATTACTCTTAGAATAAAGATCTTTTCTGCAAAACAAAATTATAAAGTCTTTTGTTTGAAAGAATATTATAATGTTATAAATAAGAAAATACAATTTAGAAGAATTTTTATTTTTATTTGTATTTCAAAAATGGAAACTATATACATCTCTTTGAGAATTGATTATTATTTTTTATAGATTTTATACATTTTTAAAATATTATTTAAATAAAAAAAGTACTTAACAATTGTTTAATTTATTTTTGAATTTTAAGTGAACTTTAAGCTTACAATTATTATAATAAATATTGATCAAAACAATATGTTATTGCAAAATATCAGGAAAAGAAATGCATTAACTTTTGGTATGTACTATGAAGATTATTCTATAACATTTTTAAACAAATTTATTCATTAGTTATTAAGTTGTGGACTTCAATATTATATATTTATAAATTATATAAATTATATAATTTATATAAATTGAACTGAATAATATTCATGATACAAGCTAATACATTTCTTTTCCTGAAATTTTTAAATAAAGTGAAGAGATAGTCAATATTTATGAGTGCGGGTATAGTGTCCGTTTTACATATTTTTAATATGCGAAATTTTAAGTAATGATAAAAATGAATAAGTCGTTTTTATAAATCGCATTACATTGTATTGCAAACAGGTTTTTAATAATGGACAATTTAACATGGCTATGTCCAAAGATCGATTTTGTAATTCTCTTAAAATATATATCTTTCCAAAACGAAGGAAAATTCTTAAAAATCGCATTTGAAAATTGTCTTAATGTATTTTAAACTTTATGTTGCAATAAAATTTTATAATTGTTATATGTTTACAGGTAGATCTAGTCATCAAGGCGGACATAGGCACGAGCCTGAACGCGGACAGGCTCAATTTAAAAGACAATATCAAAAAGAAAACAAACGAAGAGATAGCACTAAAGAAAAGGGAAAAGAAAGTTACAAGAAAGAAGGAGACGAAACTAATAAGAACAAAGAAAAAGTTGGTGATATAAAAGATTTAAAAAAAAAAAAACCAAAAAGAAAGTACAGAGGAAAAAATTGATGAGACTGCTGAAAAAAACAATGATGAGACTGCTGAAAAAAACAATGAAGAAACTGAAAAAAAAAATGAAGATTTAAAAAAAAATAATCAGGGAGTTCAAATGCATATCGATTAGAGATCGGTAAATAATACAAGTAAAAAAAAAGGAAAAAAATGACTGAAATGATAACAGTAGCTTCTATTTTTCATTATGCCGTTTTTGAATTAAAATAAAATAAAATAGAAACGAATGAATGTGAGTGAAAAATTTTATTACCTAGAGTATTACATATTTTAATAGTCTTCTCTATTTTGATTTTATTTATTCAAAAACTGGATTATTAAGAAAATCACAAAAAGAACATGTTAGGTGAGGGCAAGAATCTACTAATTCGATAAAATAAAAAAAAACGGTAATAGACTACGGTTTAAAAAGATTCAGATTTCTTTTAGTTTTTAGAAAAACACTAATTGAGAACAGCGCATAAAAACATGCGAGCTCAGCCAAGCTCAAGCGCAGTTTTTCATGTACTCGCGCCAAATAAGCTCAGGAAGATTATAATTTAAGGACTTTAGCCCAATTATTATCTTTTTTAATGCTAGATCGAATTAGTAGCTTTTTGCTTTCACCTAACGATGTATAGAAAATCATTACGATTGAAGATTAACATTCATAATGTAAAAGCAAAATTACTTAACATGTAATGAATAATGTTTAATTTGAATCTCTAGATTATATTGTTATTAATTTTTGTAATCGCGCAGTATTATTGTTTCAAATAGTTCTTTGTCAGTAAATGTACGTACATCATTGTATAAATATGATTGAATGTAAAAAAAAACAATTAAAAATCTTTATGAAAGATTTATCAAGTGCAATTGAAAGTATAAATCTATAGTTAAGTATGATTACGTACAATATTTTTATAATATTTTAAGAAACCTAAAATCTTAAAATTGACTAAAAACTCTTTTAATGTATTTTTGCTACTGCAGAAAGGGTAGCATGAGAACTTAATGCGGGTACTAAAATTGTAGTCGACGAATAATTTCTATTACAAATATAAAAAAAAAAGAAAAAAATGACTGAAATGATAACAGTAGCTTCTATTTTTCATTATGCCGTTTCTGAATTAAAATAAAATAAAATAGAAACGAATGAATGTAAGTGAAAAGTTTTATTACCTAGAGTATTACATATTTTAATAGTTTTTTCTATTTTGATTTTATTTTTTCAAAAACTGAATTGTTAAGAAACGACTGCTTTTAAGAGCGTCAAGTAAAATAATAATTATCGCTGCCATTATGTTATCTTAGCAAAAATGTAAGAATCGATAACTAAAAAAATATATACTAAGAGTATACATCTATAACATAAATTTTTAATGTTTTAAATTATTGTTTGTTCACTACATTCTAAGTACCTTTTAGAAAATTTTACGTTTGTTATGAGCGAAAATTTGTGTTTAATATTAATATGAATTCATATTTATCAAATAAAGTACATAATAGAAAATAAAAAGTGTTTTTAATTTGAATATATTTTTATTATAATATACTGAAGTTTATTATGAATTTTCTGCAATGTTTTTAAAAACAGAGTTCTTTTATCTTTATTATCAGATTATACTGTACAAAATATGCATATAATAAATATGAAAAAATAATATATGCATAAACATAAAAGAAATTTTTTATTAATTTATATTTACAATATTTTATTTTATTTTATTATAGTATTTGATTAACTTTGATATTTTGCACATTTTTAAATCATAGTTTTCTGATATTATAAAGCTAAGTAATCATTTAGAATATTTAGATGTTTTTTATACTAGAGTTTGAAATACGAAATTGCAGTAGTTTATGTTTAAATTATTAAGAAAAACATTTATTACAAGTAATATGTAAGAATTTATTTTTTTCGCACTTTTTATAATAACATATATACATGCACCAAATCAATTAAGGGGAATTTTATTTAAAATATTAAAACTTTCATAAAAAAAAGTTTAAATTTTCGTCTGTTCGCGCCTGGAACAACGGAACAGACAACAAATTATGATTTGAAAATATTGCCAACTGTCTAAAACATTTAGAAATTATTTCTCCTTCTTGGACGCCCTGAAGTTGGCTGTTGGACTCCATCAGCCGGATCCTCTGCCCAACACTGGGCTCAACTCCTGTATAGCTGATTCTCGTTGTGCACCAAAGAAAAGTATTGAAGAGTAAATCGATGGACGAATTGATTATTGACTTTAATTTAATTATATATTGTGTTTATTCACAAATTTATTTACATGGTTTTTTTGTAATAACTGTGTTGTAAATTATTTAATATATATAACGGAGTTGTATAGTAAGTTATTGATGCCTAACCTAAAATCAAAAATACATCTGTGTGATATATTTATTTTCAAATGCATTTGAATCAATTCGTGGAGCAATTTTTCTAAACATAGCTGCAGTGAAAATGGCTAATATCGATAAAGCTTGTGATTTAATGTTTGCTTAATCACTTAATTAAGAAAAAAATGAATTGCTGTATTTTATTGATGTTTGTGCTAGACCAAGAGGATTGAGTGAATATATTTTATTGAAAAAGATTTGGTATTACAATTAAAGATTAAATAGACTTAAAAAATTACTATAATTTTATGGTTTTTATGCTGGACCTTGTGAAACTTTTCATCCTTATAGTCATATAGAAAATGGTGATGTATATAATCCTGAAAATCAAAAATGTTTGTGAGATTTGGTTAGAAATAAAACAAGGATGAACAACGATTTAAATAAAATATTCAAAAAATTCTCTCTAAGTAATTATATCTTTGTCAGTGTTTAATTGCGCTGATGATTGTTGGAATTGGAGGTGAAAAGAGAAAGAAAATTAAGAGATCGTATACTTTGATTATGGGATGCATAAAATATTTGTATGCTTTAGTTTCATCTCTTTTGAAGGCTTAGTAAATAAAACCAAGCTTACAACCAAGGATATTTTAACATTTAATAAAATAAATAATTATCACTTCACGTAGAAACTTAACAGGTCTTGGATTACTTTATCAAGGAACAAATTTTGTTTGGCAAACATTGGTAAGTTTTTTCTTAACCGCCTCTTAAGATATTTTTTCTTTATTTTAATAAAAGTTTTCACGTGAAAGAGTTAATTTTCTTTTTTTTTCAGGTATATATGAATAGTAGATAAAGAAATTAAAAATTTTGAAGAATTAATTTTAAGTTAGGAGATAACAATGGAATGAGAAAACTCTAAGCTCATTTGTGTAAAGTACAAAAGCTTATGTTGGTTTTACCGATAAATTTGAAACAACACCTAAAGGTCAATCGGATAAAATATATTATTCGTTTGTGCAAATGCAACATAATTGCATGTATCAAATGCTAAGGAACGTTCTCTTTGAAGCTTATATAACGCAGAAGCTAGGTAACTGGAAAACCTCAAAACTTGCAACCTAAACAAGTAATAGACTATGTGAAACAACATTGTGTTAAAGTTGGACATTTAGTCTCCAATAAAAATGCTACATCTAAAAAGAAAAACAAAAATACAAAAAGTTCAGAAGATGATGGCTTGAGTGCGGAAATAGAAAATAATTTTAATTATAGTTTATGCATTCTTTGGAGTCATTTACATTTCTATGCAATACAAGCAATGGCACAGTTCGGATCTCATTGGAAGTGTATATAGAAATTTTTACAAAGTGGATTAATATGTATTTTAAATCCATTAGAAGTCTTAGGCATCTTAGAACTTATACCAGAAAAAGATCTATTTTATTAATAAATCCAGATTGTAGCATTCCTGTTATTATAACTTCACGTAGAAACTTAATGGATGTTGGATTACTGTTATCAAGGAACAAATTTTGTTTGGCAAACATTGGTAAGTTTTTTCTTAAGAAATTTTTTCTTTATTTTAATAAAAGTTTTCATGTGAACAATGTAAATTTTCTTTTTTTTTCAGGTATATATAAATAGTAGATGGAAAAATTAAAAATTTTGAAGTATAAATTTTAGGTTAGGAGATAACAATGTAATGAGAAAACTCTAAGCTCATTTGTGTAAAGTGCAAAAGCTTATGTTGGTTTTACCGATAAATTTGAAACAACACCTAAAGGTCAATCGGATAAAATATATTATTCGTTTGTGCAAATGCAACATAATTGCATGTATCAAATGCTAAGGAACGTTCTCTTTGAAGCTTATATAACGCAGAAGCTAGGTAACTGGAAAACCTCAAAACTTGCAACCTAAACAAGTAATAGACTATGTGAAACAACATTGTGTTAAAGTTGGACATTTAGTCTCCAATAGAAATGCTACATCTAAAAAGGAAAACAAAAATACAAAAAGTTCAGAAGATGATGGCTTGAATGCGGAAATAGAAAATGATTTTAATTATAGTTTATGCATTCTTTGGAGTCATTTAGATTTCTATGCAATACAAGCAATGGCACAGTTCGGATCTCATTGGAAGTGTATATAGAAATTTTTTACAAAATGGATTAATAAGTATTTTAAATCCATTAGAAGTCTTTGGCGTCTTAGAACTTATACCAGATAAAGATCTATTTTATTAATAAATCCAGATTGTAGCATTCCTGTTATTATCACTTCACGTAGAAACTTAATGGGTGTTGGATAACTTTATGACGGAACAAAATTTATTTTGCAAACATTGGTAAATTTTTTCTTAAAACATTATTTCTTTATTTTAATAAAAGTTTTCATGTGAAACATGTTAATTCTTTTTTTTCAGGTATATATAAATTTGGTCTTTTGTAATTCTTCAAAACAGCATAAATCCAAAGAAATTTATAAATTGTTGAAATTTATTGATTATATTTTACTGATTATATAATCCTGAAAATCAAAAATGTTTTTGAGACTTGGTTATAAATTAAACAAGGATGAAAAACGATTTAAAGAAAATGTTCAATAAATTCTCTCTAAGCAATTATATCTTTGTCAGTGTTTAGTTGCGCTGATGATTGTTGAAGCTGGACAAGAAGAGAGAAAGAAAATTAAGAGATCCTTAACTTTCATTATGGGATGCATAATATATTTTTATGCTTTAGTTTAGCCTCTTTCTGAGATTTAATTTCTTAAAATTGTAGAAGCTATTGTGAGCTAAGTTATTGGTCGAGCTTATAGATACAAAAAGAGAGGTTCAGTAAAAACTCTTTTTTATATAAAATTTTAAAAAATTTATCAATAAGAATGGTGTCTTAATGGTGTTAATAAATAATATAGTTTATTACAGTGTTATTTATTGAAAGAGGTCAGCAAGTTTTAGCTCACATATTCTATGTGTTTGGTTAAGTAAGCAAAGCACATTATTGTGTTAGGTTTAATAGTTCAGAACGTATTTCCCTCCACCTTCAAATGCAGATAAATAATTTTAACAGTAATGTACGTATATAATTTTAATCATTTATTTTGTTGAAAAAATATGTATATATTATCTCTCTCTCTATATATATATGTGTGTGTGTATACATATAAAATGTAATATGATATTTAAAAAAAATATAATTTGTTCAAATAACATTTATTTTTATAGATTACAACTTAAATCTGTGAAGAAAGTGATGGTTCTTAAGTATGGATGGGAATTAACATCGGAATCATTGTCTTATTTCAATTACAACCTGGTTTAGGACGATAAACAAAATTATGTAGAAAATAAAGTACTGGAGGAGTATTAATCAGTGACGAAGTTATAGCTGAACCATTACGATTACAAAGAATTAAACAAAGAGCTGAAGTAATTGTTGTTGAATAACTTGCTGGTGCTGTCGAAGCGAATACCGAGTTTCTTGCTGCTTTACCACCAGCAATTCAAAAAGAACAACTTGCACAGCAACGACTTGATAAACAATAACATGCTGCTGTTTCAGCTAATCCTGAAGATATCCTGTCGATGCCTTTCTTCTAGAATTTGCAACCATTGGTCCGTCAAAATTTATAGTAGTATTCAAATTTTATTATAATTAAAATTTTACGAGTATTAAAATTTTTATATAATAATGATTGTATGGTACAATATTAATGAAAATATAATGTATATGATTTTAAAAATTTTCCTTAAATTTAAAAATTACTGTTTACAGATTCTTTTGGATATGGAAGTATCACAAATTTCAGTATTCGCTTGTGATGTAGCACAAGAAGCTCAAATTTTAGTCAGGAGTGGGAGGCTTGTAACAGACTACGATGCAAGAACGATTTCTTAACCATGTCAGTCAAGGCAATGCTACACTGTCAAGTATTTTAAGGAATTTCAGCAGAGGTTCAAATAATTTTATTTAAATAAATTGTTTTCCGAAGCTGTTTTTATAGAAGATAAAACAATTGGACTTTATTTGTACTATATTTGTTATTTATAGGTATAGGACCTAATACACGATATGCAATTCATATAATGCCTCAACGAGCAGAATGGAACTGGAACAATCAATGTAATGCTAATATGACTTATCAAGGAGCTGCTGGCTTATGATTGCGAGGAAGGCAATTAGTTTATCATGAATCTATGCCTTGTTTATTAGTTTTATTATTCATGGATAAAACAAAAATTAACCCACTTAGAATTCATTGAGTAATCAGAAATTTGTGTTATCACAGTAGCACAAGAGAATGTATTGTCAAAGCCTTATTAAACATCATGGAAAAAAGTAATGATGATAACAAAGGTGCCTTTGACGATTTTAGTGAGAAATTTAGAAGGAAAGGAATAATACAAATATGTATTATTGGTAAACTTTTATTAATCTTATTGTTTTAAATTCTATTTAATATAAAATTTGAATAAAATGTAAATAATTTATTTAAGCTATTAGTTCTCTAAAATCTGTCGATACTAGAAACAATACTCAATCTTGGTTGAATTAGCTAGTAAATTATTACGGTCAGTAGTTAGAGTGCATGATAAACTTACAAAACTTTCAAAATATATAGTATACTGTGTACTTGATGGTGCAGTTTGATAATGTGTTTTTTCCTACCTAATATTGTTCTATTAGAGAACATGAAATTAAAGTGATATTGTTGATGTTTTTAATGTTATAATGACAATGAATTGCACAATCATTTATACATTTTTATAAAGGCATTTTAAATTCTATTATGCGTATACCTTGAAGTGGTTGCATGCTAGAACTACTAAGCCAAATTCTGGACACAAGATATTGTTTGAGATAAAGACTAAAAGTCTTACTTAAACTCATACAATTATACAAATATAACTTTGTAATTATGCTGTACCTTTTCGATGTACATCTAATAATATGTTCTGATACATATTGATTATAAAACTTATTACATATTATTTTATATGTAAAAATAGTCTATAATGACTATACTCGTTACCATGTTATTCGATAACATTTCAAATTTCATATAGAAAAATATTTTATTTAATACTTTTGCTTATTTAATTTGCATGAAAAAATTATTTTTGTGCATGCTAAATTAATATTTTTCTTAGGGCATTATAATTAAATCTTTGTTTGTATGTTTTTTTTATAGATATATTATATTTTGTTTTGTAGATGTTTAAAAACAATTGGGGCTAACTAATTTTTTATATTACAAATATTTCAATAATATTCCTGAAATATTTGAAACTTTAGTATGAAAAATTTCAAATAATTTTTCAAAATTTTAACTGATTTAAATAACTTTATACATGCATGCATACATACATACATACATACAAATGCCATTTTAAAAACTTTTGATTATATTCTTTGCTCAAAGTTATCAAATATTAATAAATTAGCATATTTTTATATTTTCTGCTAATTGAAATTGATTATAATTTTTATCAATTTCAATAACGTAAATAAAAATAATTTGAACATTGTAAAAATTCAAATTTTTTAGACTGCTAACACCATCTATCGGCACGCATCAGTATTCTTACGTAAGTTGCGATTAGCAGTCGAATCACGCGGCGGTTGCATGCCACTAATGTCGAGTCAGCATTTTTCGTTTTACTGCAATATTTTATCATTTTTTATCATTCTAAGGATTTCAAATTATTGTTTATAAAAACAGCTAGTGCTATTGACTGTGTTTTCGTCGCCTAAGTGATTAAATAATTAGTTATCAGTTCTTTTAACATCATACGGCATGTTTCTTCCACCTGACCGCAGCGACATCGAACCAAGTCTCTGATTTTACGAAATTTGGTTCCGACCGCCTCTTAATAGCTGTTAAAGATCTTTAAGAGCAGGTCGAGTATATATGTCCTATTGTGATGAAAAAATTAATTTTTTTACAAAAACTAATAATTTTAGCAAAAAATAAAGAGAAAGCCCCATCTTGTATCATGAAAAGCAATATTTTCTTTGATTAGGAAAAAATTTTTTTATCGATTCGTTTTAAAAAAAACCTTGAAAAACATAAAATATCGAGGTTTGGATGGACAATTCAGTTTTTCAAAGTTTTTTTTGAAACGAAGCGATAAAAATAATTTTTCCTCATAAGAGAAAATATTGCTTTTTATTATACGAGATCGGGCTTTCTTCTTATTTTTTGCTACAATTATAAGGTTTTGCAGAAAATTAAATTTTTTTATCATAAAAGGATAGAGATATACGACCTACTATTAATAAAATACCGTAAAAATTATGTATGATTCTCAGTAACGATTTTGAAGTTATAAAAAAATATACGTATTATTAAATTTTTTTAACTCTCAAAATAGTTAAAGCATACCATGGAATTGTTCGATATTGGAAATAAAGCCATTTTACACGACTAAGCTATAAATTTTTTTTGTGAATAAATACAATAAATCGCACTGATTTATTGATACTAGGCAATTTTTCAGTTTATTAATAAGTTAATTTAATTAATACTATGATATGCCCTTCAAAAATCACTATTCAATATATTAGAAATTCATAAAAAATCTGAAGAAGTCATAATCATATTTTTTTATGTATTGGGATATCCACAAAACTTTTAATTCTCTAGTAACAGGTCATATTACAGCTGTTACTGGGTTACCGCATGATGCACATTATTTAAACTAGGTTCAAATCTTTTGTGCTATCCTGTTACTCTATTTCTGATGTATTTTGTAAATGTTTAACAAACGGTGCAGTAGATATTTCCATGAAACATTCATTTTTACACATAAAAAATTACCGTAATTTATCTTATGTGTAAATTTACTTTTTATAGAATTATCTGCTGCGCCGTTTGTGGCACATTTACAAAATACATCAGAAATAGATTTACAGGATAGCACAAAAGATTATAACCTAGTTTAAATAATGACCTGTTACTAGAGAATTTAAAGTTGGGTGGATATCCCCATATAATACCATGGTGGTACACATGAAATTGGAAAGGTTCCAAAAATATATAAATTACAATAACTTTTCTGATGAGGATATGTTGAAAATATAGACACGCTCAATCATGTATATGTGTAGTGTGGCGCCACCATAAGGCGGAGTATGTTTGATGAGCGCGATGCGCGCTTAGTTCATTCCTTGGACGACTGTTAGACAGATAAGTTGTATTGGGGTGCGGGTGTGTTTTATAATAAATAATTTATTTTAATATAATTACTTTTGTTTTCATTCAGGTCAATCCTTGATAATATTAACAGGTTATGGTCCCAGAGTGCTTTAAACTGCGCGTTTTATTTAATAAAATTGAGAAAGAGGTTTGTGTGGTTTGGAGCGTGCGTCAGTCTGTTTGGTGAATTGTTTTATTGTTCTTTATCTCCTAGTGAAAGCGTCAGAGATGGCGAGTCAAGGAACAAATGAAAAAAAAAGACAGGGCGAAGGACAGCAGAGGGAGAAAAAGGAGTTGACTCCGGGTAAGAATTTTACTTTATTCTCTCTCAATTCTATAAGACAGTAATGGCGTCGCATGCATGCTTATAGAAAGAAAGAAAAGGACAGAGAATAGATAGCGTCGTGCGCTAGTCTATAGAGAGAGAGTGAGAGAGAAATAAAATAAGTCGCCATGTTGGGTGAAATGACACAATGTGTGTCAGTATGACAGATTTATGCGTGCATGAGAAAATTTTGTATGCTTTGTGTGTGTATGTATATAGAATGAGAGAAGAGACCATGCACGCACAAAATAAAATTGATAG
Organism: Anastatus disparis; assembly: GCA_017163975.1. Lineage (NCBI taxonomy): Eukaryota > Metazoa > Arthropoda > Insecta > Hymenoptera > Eupelmidae > Anastatus > Anastatus disparis. The sequence goes on from JAFFSR010000107.1 coordinate 116,748, forward strand.
ATTAAATAAACGACAACACGAAGTAAAGAAGGTTTTTTACGTATGAACGTATTATGTGTGTGTATATATATATATATATATGTGTGTGTATATATATATGTATGTATAGTGGATGCACGCGAAGGGTCTGAACATAATTATGACGGTATAGACGGAAATAAATGAGAACCGGTTAAAAACCAATATTTGCAAAAAGTGCCGCTTGGATTTGGTTAAATTTCGCTATAATTAAAAATAAATGTAAAAACGGACGCGTTTTTATGTTGAAATACTAAGTATGATTGCTGAAGGAAGAAAGGCGTAGGCCTGACTTCCAAAAACTTAAAGATAATAATGCATACAAACATGGCGGCCATAGGCCCAAGTCGAGTTGATGAAAAGACATCGACGCCGTGTACAATAAAAAGACCGTGAAGACGTGCGCGCGCAATTAGAAAAAGACAGAAAGACGGTGACTGCTAAAAGGCGAGAATAAACTCGCAGGTATATACGTATACATGTGTACGTATAACATGGTTATAGCATAATGAAAAGAGACAGTATATAAGTGTGATCGTATATGTATAGAAGTGTGCGCGTCGTTGCAATAAAAATGACAGATTAAGAAAGAGACAGAATTGGTGAAGCGAAACAAACTAGATCAAAGCGGACAAAAATAAAGTTTACGTAAATGTATACAAAAGACCGATTAAAAAAAGAAAAAGACAGAAAAGAACGACTTTAAGAAAAATATATTTAAGAATATTTAATTAATTGAAATTATCATTATACAGAGAAAAGAAGTTTATTGCAACTTCACAAAACATCCTCATGAGAACATGTATATGACAGTTGTTAAAGGCAGCATTGTATTCAAAATTATGACAAATTGAATACAAATTAGATAATGAATAATGATTATTTCAAATTAAAAATTTTATTTTATTAAGCTTGAACGTACGTATATAAAAATATTTTTTAATAAATATATCCATGGTTTTAAAAATAATATTGATCGATCATAGTTGCTGCTTTCACATACATAATAATACTTGTGTTCAGTATATTGTGTATGGGAATAATAGCACATATGTATAATTATAAATATAAAAATATACATAAATAACTGGCAAATTTGATTGATTTAACATTGCTTGTGTTCGGCATGTTAGATAGATTCTCTTAAATTGTCATAAATATGAATGACCTAATATTGCTTGTGTTCGGCATACTAGGTTGATTCACTTTATTTTGATAGATATATTGAGCTTGAAGGGCTTGTGTTCGGTCTATTAAGCTCATAATATATATATAATTAACTCTAACGTAAATTTTCTAGTTTTGCTTGTGTTCGGCAAAATTATATGAATTTTATTTATATTGGTTTACTATTCCTTTATAGTTGACAAGTACGTTATGAGTAAAGAATTTGACCTGGTGATAAGGACAGTCACAGATATGAAGACAGAGTGAAGACAGATTATATATGCCCTATTGTACGACAGGTGGCCACACTATGACTGATAAGAAAGAGAGAAAAGACAGAATCAACGACAGCAATGAGACTGAGAAGACGGAGGGGCTATATAACGAGACAGAACAGAAAGTAGAATAAAGTGACGGTTTTGAAGACGGCTCTGTGAAAACTGTAGTCAAAGTAACTGCAGGAGGTCAAATAGTGACAGATAAGGAAAGACAAAAACAAATCAAAGGTTTGACAGCAAAATTGAATGATGTATTGGAAAAATATGTGTACGACGGAAAATACAGATGAAAATAAGAACGAAGACGGAGCTAAAGGCAGAGAAGAGCGTATGGGATTACATTACGATTGAAACGACAGAAATAAAGATAGAGACAGAAAACAGAATGAATGAAATGATTAAATCAAAATTGGCAGGTAAAGTCAAATAAAAAGTTAAAAAAAAAAATTTATAAATAAATATTTCGTTGTTTTGTCAATAAAATAGAAAAATTATGACAGAAAATTTGACGATGAGAGTAAGATTTTTAAGCATGATTATCATAATGGAAATTTTGATTTAGACCTATCTGACAATTTGGAAAAGGTAATGGATAAGCTTAATTCAGTTAAGACAGAAATGGCAAAGAACAAGAGAGACGAAGAAAAGAGAAGAAGAATAAAGGAAAAAAAAAAAATTGACGCTTTAATGACTTTGATGATAAAGGAGGGAAGCGCCACGCGGGTCTTTAAACAATGATTTTGAAAATTATACACTTAATGCAGAAGGTTTCGGGAACTCGACAGTCTTGGACGAACACTTAAGACCGGTAAATAAACTTAAAATATCGCGTTCAATACAAATAAAGGTTGATAAAAGACTTAATAAAAAAAAAAAAACGACAGTATTTTAGACGTTTTTAAACAGCTGACATAAATTATCACAACCGGATTGACTGGAAAAGACGGACGAGTAAAGTGCTATTATAAATTAACGACTTAAATTACATTTGAAAACTTTGGATTATTTCATGTCTGAATTAAGTTCGCTGGACTTATTGTATGTTGTAGATAGTACTATTGTAGCAAAAGAAAGTTCGTGACATTTTAATAAATAGAATAGATAAAGACTATCATGCTAGAGTTATGAAAATTAAAGATTTAGTTGAATTTTTGAACAGAATTAAAGAAATTGAAGCGAAATAATTAAATTAAAGCGAGGTAAATGTAACTCCATCTAGTAATAAAAAAAAAGAAAATACAACATACAGTATAATCCAGCGAAAGAAAAGGCAGTTAATTTTATAGACAGATTTGAAGAAATAGTAAGGAGTTATAATAACATGCCAAAAGTTAAATCGTTGCCTGAAGAAGACGAAAGAGATTTCTTTTATAATACTATCATAAGCAAAGTACATCAAGTAGAAGGAATAAGTTTTATGACAGAAAGTGTTACAGTGAAAGGGTTATCTTATGTTAAACTAAAGTTACTTATTATACAGGTTAAAAGCCATCAAACGACAGCTATGACGGTCAAATCAAGGGCGATACAGAAAGTGCGATGTTTTCAATGCGACAGTTATGGGTACTGTGCCAGCGACTGCCCACGACAGGGAAATAATATAAAGAAATGTTTCTTTTGTCAGAGGTTTACCCGTGACCATGTGATCTTAACATGTCCAAAGTGTCAGGGGCACTCGAGACAGAAAGACAGAAAAAGGTATGAATCAAAATATTATAATAATAAAAGTGAAGAAAGTACAGGTCGGACAGCATTCACAAGTAAGATAGCTAATCTAATTAATAATGTCAATTAAAAACGAGCAAAATCTGTCAATAAAAGGAGACAAGAAAATTATGTAAAGTATAGCAGAGGAGAGTATCAGCAAGGAGGCGGTTTTGAACCAATTAGAATCTGGAAATAAGAAGACTAATGAACCGAGTGCTGACAGTGGTGCGACAGAACGATTGACAAATTCAAAGTTGATTTTCAAGACATTTATTAAACAACTGGACGGAGTCCAATGCGCAAATAAAGACTGCAGCGCAAATCTTAAATCTAAGGTAGAAGGAAGCGTGCAAACAAATATGACTGATGAAAAATTTATTATTTTTAGACAGAGTAATCTGCACGGAAGACTTAAATGAAGATTTTTCATTCTTACCAATATATAATCAGCAATATTGGTTGATTGAATTTGAATGGGATGCGACAGAAAATAATTTAAAACAAAGACAGGTTCTAGTATATGTAACGACAAGTAGAATGAACGAAGAACAGAATATTGAAGAAAATAATCAATTTAATGAAAAGGAAGAAAATCAGACAGTCAAAGAAGAAAAATATTGAGATTGCAGACAGAAATATTTATAAATCACATGAGATTGAAGTCAGTGAAGAATCTCAATGTGAGATTGAAAATACAAAAGCGACAGAGAAAATAAATACAAACAACTACGCTAATTTGTGGCATTTTTGAATTGGCCATGCATCAGTTGATTATTTAAGAAAATTACAATTGAAATTTTCTAATATCAAAACTTTAAAACAGGCTGTATTTGATGATACGTTAAAAGACTGTGAAGTGTGTATGATTGCAAAGTTTAACAAATTGCCATTTAAGACAGTTAAGCATAGAACAATTGAACCTTTGCAAATAATGAATTCAGACACAATGGGTTTTATGTAAACTATACGAAAGCAGAGATGTACGATTCAACGAAAAATTAGTCTACAAGGACAGATATGCAACAACTGATATACAAGACTGGAAACAAATTGATGAAAAGATAAAGAAACATGGTTTGTGAATTTTGTATTAGAAGACAGAGAGAATGAAACACGAATACAAAAACCAGAGGGAGAGAAATGCAAAAGACCAGTTAGACGACCAAGAAACAAAAATAATAAGACTGATAAAAAGTAACAAGGATTGGAGGGAGAGAAAATAAAAAAAAATTAGTAGGACGACCGACAAAAGTTAAGAAAAATACTGAATATGAAGTGCAAGAATCGGAGGGAGAGAAAACAAAACGACAGATTGAATTACTAATGGAAACTTAAACAAGTACAGAAAATAAGATAAATAAAGAAACTCATGTTTTATTAGTAGAAATAAATAATGACCTTAGTACACACTTGGAAGCCATGAAGTCAAAAGATAAACAAAAAATGGACCAAAACTATTATTGAAGAATTAGAATCTATGTATAAGAATAATGTATGAAAATTAGTTGACAGATCAATTGTAATGAATGATAGAAAAAGATCAAACCTTTCATATTCAAGATGGGTATTTAAAAGAAAGAAGACAGTAAAATAAGATATAAAAGCAGACTAGTAATTTGTAGTTTTAAAGATAGAAATGAGTATGATATTCAAGAAACATATGCACCGGTTTCACGATTACATTTAATCAGATCTATATAGGCAATGGCAAACAAACTGGATTCAGAAATATGTCAGATGGACGTGAAGACAGCTTTTCTAAATGGATATTGAAACAGTGAGATATATATGGAAATACCTGAAGGGATGACTGCTTATGAAAGGATCAAACAAAACAAGATAAACATATTGGAAAATGCTTTATACGATTTGAAAGTCAGTTTAAAATGTTGGAATGAAAGATTTAAAAAGACAGTAAAGAAATGTGGACTTAGATCATCCAACAATGAGCCTTGTCTATTTACTCAGCAAGAAAAAGACGGATTTCTTATCTTGATTTAGTATTCAGATGACATTCTGCTAGTTTGTAACAATGTAAAGATGATTAAAAAAAAAATGAAGACAAATGTAAAGGAAGTATTTAAAATGACAGAAACTGGCAAGACTAAAAGTTCTTTAGGCTCAGAAATAAAATAAGACAGAAAAAAAAGGATACTGAGCATTAAGCAAGAACAATAAATAAACAAAATGCTGAAGAAGTTTAGTTTCAATCAATCACCACCGTAACAAACACCTATGATAATCAATCAGAAAGAACCAATAGGAAGAGAAGACAGCGTAAAGAAAAGGAGAAACCAATGCAAGCAGGCCAGAAATTGCATATGAGGTAAATACTCTGAGCAGACACCAAATCAACTTTACTGAAAATGACTGGTAGAAGGTTGAAAGAGTATTTGAATACTTAAGAGGAACAAAAGACTTTGAACTTAGATACAAAGGACAGAATAACTGTTTACAAGGATTTACAGATGCAAGTTTTGACGACTGCAAAGATTTTCTTACGACCAGTAGCTATGTGATTCAGTTTTTCGAAGACACAATATCCTGAAAAACTCATAGACAGAAATATGTTTCTATAAGCGAATGTGCTTAAGAATTGATATCCAAGAATTAGCACCAATTCTATTATGGTGTGATAACAAGGTAGCTGAGTCAAGTGTAAAAAAAAAACAGGTGGCAGAACAATTTTAAGGCATGCAACAGAAATAAAGGAACACTGTGTAGAAACAGGTTTGATAAATGTCAGCTGGGTTCCTTCTAAACATCAGATAGCTAAGACTGATAAAATTTAACAATATATATATTCGTTTATTTAAATTTTATTTTAATATTCTTCACTTTGTATGTATTACAGGTCCTGAATAAAACAACAAATGACAGAGCAAACAGCAATCATCTTCAAATCAAGATTGAAAATTTTAAAATGCCATTTTTTAAAATATTTGTTCATTTATGTATTTTAGTAAAAATCATTTATGTATAATTAGGTAATATTGAGCGTGGGAGGGAGTGTTGAAAATATAGACACGCTCAATTATGTATATGTGTAGGGTGGCGCCGCCATAAGGCGGAGTATGTTTGATGAGCGCGATGCGCGCTTAGTTTATTCCTTGGACGACTGTTAGACAGATAAGTTGTATTGGGGTGCGGGTGTGTTTTATAATAAATAATTTATTTTAATATAATTACTTTTGTTTTCATTCAGGTCAATCTTCGATAATATTAACAGGATATATTATTCAGATTAATATTATTTTTAAAATTAGATAACATTATTTTTATTTTTAAGAGCATGACGAAGCTTCCAGTCTAATAATATTGACGAAGCTTCCAGTCTAATAATATTTCCAATCCTAAGTTATGAATAAACAATGCGTTTAATAACATTTTTTTGCGACAAAGAAAAAATTTGTAAGACTCAACTCGAGTGCGGACAACTTAAGAAACCCACGAAAATACTACATGAAAAGTAATAATACAAACTTTCAATATAACGTATTTTAAGATTAGGTTTGTCGAGCTTGATATAATTTCCAATCCAAGTTCATAAAAAATTTACAAGTTTAAATGATTTTGTATTTTAACAAAAATTATTGTATTAACATAGCTTTAGTGCGGACAAGTCATTATATTTGTTTTTCTCATCCGTGCTGAGTAAGTGGCCTATAGCGCATGTGTTTTCGGGGTAGTAAGTAGCTAATAGCGCGCGCTGCGTGTGTTGTTTTTTGAGGGCGGATATAGAAGGAAAAATATTTGTTCCGATTATTTCAGAAATTTTCGGGTCATTTTAACGAGGATATAACTGATGATGATGTGACAAAATTCAACTGCAATAATCACAAATTTTCCAATCGAAAACGTTTTCATAAATAATTTCCATAACTTTATAATTTCCTCGAAAATAATCATAATCTTCATAATTCTGCGAAAATGACGATTTATATTGACTTTTTCATAAATTTAAGTAACTTATAGAAATTTTCTCAAATTCAATTTACTTGTTTTTGTCATAAAAAACGAAAGATAATTAGTCTTAAAGCAGACCTAACGTAAGTAAATATTATTTTTTTATATACGCTTTTCTTATATTCGCCTTCATGTCTGTTTGTTTGTTTGTCTGTCTGTAATCACGCGCTCGATTTCAGGCACTTTTTGACAGATATAAATTCTGACAATTGGCATAGACTTTGGTCTTGGATGACAATACAATTATCAGTTGTCATTTTGGTACCTGGACATCCAGGTCGATGATAATGGGTGTGATAAGTCATCTCCGAGGAAGTATAAATGGGGAGGCTTTCTTTGGGTCGAGGCGAGTTTCTCGGGGGTTTTCAGGGTTGCTAAAACCGAATTTGAGATCAAACAATTGCCACAAAGTGATGCACGTTGTCCAGAATACGCATGGACGTCGTCTCTGAGGAAGTACAAGTGGGGAGGCTTTCTCTGGGTCGAGGTGGGTTCCCCGGGGGATTTCGGGGCTGCTAAAACCTAATTCGATGTTTGAAAGTGAATCTATAATGCATAATAATGATTTAGGATGAAGAGGTCGAACTGGAGTACCAAGTCGCCGATAACGGATGTACCTGAGTGTAATCTTCGAAAAGTCTGGTTGCAATGTAACTTTAAATGATAATAAAAACAATTTTAACTTAAAAATAGAAAATACAAAATTTTAAAAACATGCTTTAAAAATAAAATACAATAATTGAATAAATAGACTAAAAAGTATAAAATAAATAAATTAGCTTTCTTGATATTACTTTTATATAGTTTCATTGCAATAATCAATAGAAAATTTCACAACAACAATTTAAAAAGAAAAGTGTGGTTGCTGAAATTTTTTCTAAAATCTTTTTAAGAAATTATTAAAGATAGTATTGAAATTATTATTAGATTTACTGAAAATCAGTGCACACCCTTTTCTTTTATAATTTTTGTTGTAAAATTTTATCTTGATTATTGCAATGAAAATGTATAAAAGTAATTTTAAGAAATTTAATTAATTTATTTAATACTTTTTAGTGCATTTTTTCAATTATTGTTTTTTTTTTAACAACGTGTTTCCAACATGAAAAAAACATTTTTTTATTTAATTATATTATTTCACTAATTAGATAAACTCAAATATCTTCATATTATAATTTGCAAAATGTGTTATTTATTTAACATCAATTATTGTTTTAAGTATTTATCTAAAGTTTATAGTATTCGAGAAAACAATTCATTACGAAATTCATTAAACAATTCATAGAAAAAAAAAATTTTTGAATTTACATTGTCTCATTTCAACACTTTTATGATTTAGACCTATAAAATTTTTTGTATATGTTTTGTGTATGAAAATATATGATTAATCTGTAACTGAAAGAATAATTTATAGACCACCAGTTATTGTATTACCGCAATCAATATAAATGCAAATCTTTGTACAATAACATAAAACTGGCTGACAATTTTTTGAAAAAATTAGGGAACGTTGATATCTGTATAACATAACCTTTTACTTTGGCATTCCGTACTTTTCTCAATAACGTCATTATAAATTTCCTATTTTGAAGTGAAACTTCTTTAGCAACGGTATACACCTCCCATAAAAGACGTATAAAAAAATTATACGGGAGTGAATTGATTTCATGACGGTACATGCAACGGAACTAATGAAACGGAAGTGTATATATATGAGGGCGTTCGCACCTCCTATATGTAAATCAAGGTACTAGATACGTATAAAGAAAAATTCGCGGGACTGACTTGATGTCAAATGCACAGATAGTGCATGAAATTAATGTTTATGTATTTTTCTAACAAAGTTGGGTTTTGTAAAATTTAATTTTCGTAAAAAAGATTATAATTAAATTCATACTTTACAAATTTTAGACCTCGTAAAAATTTAATTTTAGGAATATTATTTATAAAATAAATTCTCAAATCATTCTTACTGGATCAATAAACCTATAAATACATTGTATTTTATTATGTTATTCATTGTTGTTCACTTTAAGGATTTAAAACGAACAGTGAAGAAAATTCAGTGGATAGTACAGATGAATTGCTAGCTAGTTTAAGAGTTGGTATAGATGGTGAACCATTACATGATGATGGAAGTCATCATCACCTTCTGTTTCATTAAGTGATGAGCAAAAAGAAATATTAGATGCCTGCTGTAGAACTTGTTATTTGGATGGAAAATTTTTCGAAGCAGATTTGACGAAATCAAATGGCGATAAAATCATAGCAAAATGCATGACTTGTAACCAAATCATTCATGGGAATCTTAAAGTTTCATCAAATTTTCATCGCCATTTAAAGGTTATTGTTTTTATATGTATATGTTATTAAATTAACTAATTTATTTATTGTTATTGTGACTTGCAAAATTTAAAAAGTAAAAATTGTACTTTTTTGAAAATACCTTGATAAAGTCAATATTTAATGGTATGAATTAAAAAAAAATTTTGATGTTTTTTATGACAGTACATTCAAATATAAAGTTAATATTTAGATGAAATATCAAGTATCATGTTTCAATAAATATCTTGTTCAATGATGAATTTTCTCTTATAGATATATAAAATTGAACATTATTTATATTAAAGTTATATACCTTATCAGAAAAAAAGGTCAGCCATGTTGGTAGGTGACAATAATAATAAATTTTATCTGTTATAGTAAACACAGAATAAAATGTTGTGTTCACTTTTTTACAATGTCATCAAATTGCTTTTTCAATACCTAGTCCAAAAGTACCATATTTTCTCCTGTCATCGAAAATAGAATATGGTATTTTGGCCTCTTGTTGGAAAATTTATATTTTCACCTCGAGAGTAAATGAAGAATGACTTTAATCTTATGTGAATTGTCATCCAAGCCTAACAGGAGTTCTTTATTTTTACTCGCTCTAGGTGAAAAATATACTATTTCATACGAAACCAAAAAATTTTAATAATATTAAATGTTTATTTTGTATTAATTTTATGATTTAACATAATAATATTTTTAGAGAAGACATGAAGATAAACTAAAAAGCTATCAGCAATATAATAAATTTAAAAAATTGGATGGTGATGATGAAGATGAAAATGATGTTGTTTATCGACATGTGACATGTGCTTTTTCTCAAAATACTTTTGAAAAAAATGTTGTTGAGTTTTTATTGAGAAATCAACTTTCTCTTTGTCTAGTTGAAGATTCAGCTTCTCGAAAAATATTTAATGGTTGTATATTTTATATAATATTTTTTTTATTATATTAATGAATAACATTTTATTTAAAATATTTAGATTTCAAAATTAAACATGGTGACGCTTTGTTAAAGCATTTGACTCGTTATACTGCTGGAAAAAAAGTTGATGATTTATATTATAAACAATTAGACAAGATTAAAATGGCTTTAGCTAATGCAAACCATGTCTGTACAACAGCAGATATTTGGACTGGGTCGAATAGAAGATTTTTAGGTAACTGCTCATTGGGTAAGATGACATGTTATTCACATGAAGTAGTTAAGAAATTACAATAAAATTAAAATTATTTTTATTTTCAGATTGATGATATATCTTTGGAAAGAAGATCAGCAGCTTTAGCTCGTAGACGATTTGAAGGATCGCATAACTTTTCCAATATAGCAGAGCAACTATCTATTATCTATTCGACTTTCGAGCTAACTACTGAAAAAATTGTATCTACAGTTACGGATAATGGGAAAAATTTTGTTAAAGCCTTTAAAGAATTTGGAATAGAAAATCCAGAAAATTATTTTCCAGGTTATTTAAATTGTTATTTTAAATCAATTGTATTAAAAATTAAATAAATAGACATTTAAATTATTGGATGAATATAATCAATTCTTGAATTAAATTAATATTAAATAATAAAGTAAATTAATAACTGTCAATTATCGGTAGATTTTCTTTAGATTTTATAATTTCTCATAAAACAAAATTTAATCAAACAAATCTAAATTTATTAAAAAAGCTAATTTTGCTTAAAAGTTATAAATATAATAAAAAAAATGAAAAAATTGAATTTTAAATTTATATGAAAAATCTTTATAAAATCTTAATAAATTTTCAAATTATTATATAAAAATTATTGCAGATAAGGATTCAAATGATTCTGAAGAGGAAATGGAAGAGTTTGAAGAAAATGATGGCGAAGAATCACTGTTTATGAACAGTAACGATAATGTAAATCCTGTAAAAGACGAAGCAATATTTTCAAGTATAACACTATTTCGTCATTTTCGATAGTTCAGCCATACCTTGAGTTTGATTGTAACAGAAGAGCTTGTAGACGCAATTGACAGAGTCCCAAATATTAAAAAGTGTCATAAATTTGTCATGGAAAAATGCCAACAATTATGGAAATGTTTAAGATCACCAAAAAAACGAGAAGAAATGAAAAAAATTTTTTAATACAGTTTACAGAGGCCCGTCATAACAACGTGGAATTCTACGTATGACGCCTTTAAACAAATCATTTCGTTAAAAGAAAAAATTGATGATGAAAGAATTCGTGACATGTTGGAATCTAATAAAATCTTAAGAAAAAAAGATTTTGAATTTATTGAAGATTATTTGAAATTGGGTCAACCCCTGGCTTCAGCGATTGATATTTTACAAAGAGAAAAAGATTGTCATTATGGTTATCTTTTACCAACATTGTTGACTATCCGAAAAAAAATGGAATACTTTATCGGCAAATAAAAGTTTGTCTATGTGTGAGCCACTGTTGAAATATTTAAAGGAAGCTTGAGACAAAAGATTTCATGATTTTTTTGAAATCATTAACAATGGCGAATTAGCAGCTATAGCAGCACTCACGCACCCCAAATTTAGAGCAAAATGGATTTCGTGCTTTGATAAAAATACACAAGCAAAAATAAGGCTTGTTGAAGAATTGGTAAGGCCTAAAAAGCCGGAATCAGCTGTTCCAGATAATGAGGATACTGAAGACACGTTTTTTGATTTTGATGATGAAAGCTCAAATGCATTACTGAACACGGCTTTTGCACCTCAAGAACAAGAAGAAAATGAACTAATGAGGTTTTTAAATAAAAAAACGATGTCTTTGGAGTCTTTAAATAATTTGCCAGTTGTTAAAAGCTTATTTTTGAAATTTAATACTACATTACCTTGTTCAGCTCCAGTAGAAAGATTATTTTCTTATGCTACTTTAATGAATATGCCAAAATTCAATAGATTGTCCGATATTGAATTCAAAAAACGAGTACTGTATAAAGCAAATGGACTCAAAAGTTATTTGTAAGGGTATAAAGCTTTGAACTTAATAATACTTATTTTATTATTTTTATGAATGAGCAAAAAGTTTAATAATTTATAATTGAATATTTATAATTATATAGAAAAATTTTTTATAAAAGCAATCTTTCAATATGAGTAGGTAAAAATTTTTTAAAATAATTATCGCAATATTCAAAATCATCGAAAGATTTACATTGGCTGAGTAATCGCCACTTCATAAATTCTTTTTAAATGTTTCATATTAGAAAATAATCGCGATATTATGAAATATATGTAAGCTTACATTGGCTGAGTAATCGCCACTTCATAAATTCTTTTTAAATGTTTCATATTAGAAAATTATCGCGATATTATGAAATATATGAAAGCTTACATTGGCTGAGTAATCGCCACTTCATAAATTCTTTTTAAATATTTCATATTAGAAAATAATCGCGATATTATGAAATATATGGAAGCTTACATTGGCTAAGTAATCACCACTTAGAAAATTTTTTTCAAATGTTTCATATTAGAAAATAATCGCGATATTATTGAATATCTGAAAACTTACATTGGCTGAGTAATCGCCGCTTGAAAAGTTATTATTCAAACTCTTGTGTTAAATATACAATCATGATATTAAAAATTAACCAAAAATGTACATTGGCTGAGTTATCGCCACATATAATATTGTAAATTTTTATCAGCATGAAGTAAATAAATAATTCAAATAAATGACATGAAAAAATTGTTTTATTGCTTTATATAAGGTCACATCGTATAGAAAAAAATTCAGAAGTCATGCATAAATAGCTATAGAGAACCTGTGTATTTATATGAGCCCACATAATTAATATACGATGTATCCATAGTCCATACACAATATGCATAAATGCGTCTAATTATGTAAATCTTATTCATAGTCAATATATTATCTCCATTTTAATTTATTTTTTTTTATTTGAAAAACCAATTTTCTTATTAGCAAAGGACAGAAATATGATTCTTCCTCTTCAAATATATCTTCATTTTCTATAATTTTGTAATAGTATTAGATATCTCTAATGATTACAAAGATTTATGTCTATTAAGGAAATAATATTTATAATAAATGATGTTTAAAAATATTACTTTTTATTTTTATGAAAAATTAAAGTTTCATGATTTCATGTAAATAGCAAGAATGTTTATTGTTCGGTTAAATAAACAAAAATGTTAAAGATTTAATAAAAATTATATGTAAATGCATAACTAATTCAGAATTTCTTTATCTTTGGAATTTGACTTATATAGATTTTAAATGATTAAATTCAAATAAAATGAATTACTAAAATGATTTCTTAACTTTTGTGGTAAGTAAATAATTGCTAAGATTCATAAATTCTCAAATTTTTTAAATAATAGCGCTTATTACCTGTGTATTGGAATGATGTTTGATGAAAAAATGTTAAAATTATTCACTAATTACAATAGTAATATGCTTTCTCGAAGTTAAATTTCGCTGGCATTATTCGAACGAAAAATTCATAAATTAGTAGGGATTCTACCGCAAATTTATATGCGAGATGATTTGTATGAATGATCTTTATGTATGGGTATCTACTACGAGTAAATCAACGTATTTCATGGAACTTGCATGAATCTTAAACAATTGTTCGTTTAAAATCTTTTTATTTCTGAGTATCCTCCGACCTAATCAAACAACCTTAGAATTGAAATCTAAAAAAATCTCCAAGTTTCATTTGACGTAGTCCCTGCAAATGTCTGTAAACTTCATAATCGGTATGGAAAATTTAAAAATTCATTCATATAGACGATTTCCAGGTAGCCAGGATCACCTGGATATTGTGAGATGTCATCTCGGGAAACGTACATGTTATTAATAAATAATGGCTAAATTTCAAAAGATATTCTTGTAGACAATGTTTATCTTACTCGGAACATCCATGTTTGGCTAGATAACATTTGAAACAACTTTAAAGTAGTTATTAAACTACAAGTTGAATTTCAAAAGTTTTAGCTGTAGATGATGTTTAAGTTGTCATTAACACCTAGGTATCCAAAGACGGCGATCGTGAGTACCACAGCATAATAAATAACTATTTTTTAAATATTGTCTACATCGATAAGGTAAAGTATCTATATATATAAAGTTAAATATGTGTTTGTATGGTTGAGCGTGTGCGTGCGCGTATGAGTTGAAATTAAATGTTCCATATAAACTTGAATAAACTTGTGTGTGTACGTGCGATTCTACATGAAATGTCCCTTACGTATATATATATATATGTATATATATGTTTATATCATGCTTGTGAGTCGACATGAAAAGTCCCACGTACATGAACGCGTGTGTGCATGCATGCGAATTGACATGAAACGTCTCATATATATAAACACAAGGGTACTTAGAAAGGTGTGTACAAGTTGTCATGAAATGTCCCATATATATATATATATATACAAAAGCCTGTGCTTGCGAGTACGTGCGAGTTGGCATGAAATGTCCCATATATATATATATATATATATATATATATATATATATATATATATATATATATAAACAAAAAAATTGCGGGTGAACGTGAGCAAGTTGATATGAAATGGACCATATATACATATGCAAAAACCTGTCTGTAAGATCGTACATGAGTTGACATGAAGAGTCGCATGTATATAAAAGCGTGTATGCATGAATGCCAATTGACATGAAACGTCCAATATATGTAAACCTGAAGGAACTCGGATGGGTGTGTAAGAGTTGTCACGAAATGTTCCATATATATAGAAAAGCCTGTGATTATGAGTACATACGAGTTAACATGAAATGTCCCATATATGAAAACCTGAGAACTCGAATAGGTGTGTGAGAGTTGTCATGAAAAGTTCCATATATATAGATAAGTTTGTGATTATGAGTATGTACGAGTTGACATGAAATGTCCCGTATATATATATATATATATATATATATATATATATAATGCTGTGTGTGTGTGTGCGTGCGCATTGGCATGGAATGTCCCATGTATATAAACTTGTATGTGTGTGCGTTGAAATTGACATAAAAAATTCCATGTATATTAACGTGTGTGTGCATGAATGGAAATTGACATGAAACGTCCCATATATGTGAACCTGAAGGAACTCGGATAGGTGTGTGAGAGTTGTCATGAAATGTTCCATATATATAGAAAAGCCTGTGATTATGAGTACGTACGAGTTGACATGAAATTTTTATATATATATATATATATATATATATATATATAATCCTGTGTGTGTGCGTGCGCATTGGCATGAAATGTAGCATATATATAAACCTGTATGTACGTGCGTTGAAATTGATATAAAAAATCCTATGTATATTAACGTGTGCGTGCATGCATACGAATTGACATGAAATGTCCCATGTACATGAACTTGTGTGTTCGTGCGTTATAATTGACAGGAAATATCCCATGTTTTTTAAAGCCTGTGTGCATGCATGCGAATTGACATCAAATGTCTCATATATATAAACCTTTGTCTGCTTGTGCTTCAATTAACACGAAAAATCCCATGAATATTAACGTGTGCGTGCGTGCATGCGAAACGACATGGAATGTCCCATATATATATATATAATATATATATATAAACCTGTCTGTGGGTGCGTTCTAGTTGACGTGGAATGTCCCACGTATATATGTATGTATATATAAATATATATATATATATAAATATATATATATATATATATATATAAACCTGTCTGTGGCTGCGTTCTAATTGACGTGGAATGTCCACGTATGTATGTATGTATACTATATATATATATATATATATATATATATATATATATATATATATATATATATATATATATCAACTTGTCTGTATGTGTGCGTGTGGGTCGACACGAAATGTTGCATATATATGAGCCCAGGTGCGTATGTATGTGCGCGTCCACATATGTTTTTCTATATACATATATATGATAAAAATTTCTTAGTACGTTTAATTAAAAAGGAATTGTGGAATTTTTAATTATAGTCCTCGAATTCACAAATCATAATCATAACTGACGCTCTTTCAATTCACGATTACATTTTGATTTCTTAATTGAAATTTATTTAATTAAGGATTCCTTTTGATTTTAGAATTAAAGCCCTTTTAATTCACGATTAAATTTTGATTTCTTAATTGAAATTTATTTCATTAAGAATTTCTTTTGATTTTGGAATGAAAGCCCTTTCAATTCACGATTACATTTTGATTTCTAAATTGAAATTTATTAAATTAAGGATTCCTTTTGATTTTGGAATTAAAGCCCTTTTAATTCACGATTAAATTTTGATTTCTTAATTGAAATTTATTTAATTAAGAATTGCTTTTGATTTTGTAATTAAAGCCCTTTCAATTCACGATTACATTTTGATTTCTTAATTGAAATTTATTTAATTGAGAATTCCTTTTGATTTTTTAATTAAAGCCTTTTCAATTCACGATTAGATTTTAATTTGTTAATTAAAATATTTTTAATTAATAATTTAAAAGGAATTGTTAACTAAATAAAACTTTAATTACAAATTCAAAAATGATTCGTGATTCAAATAATTTTTAATTACTTTTTTCGCAACCCTGGTCTTGGGTTTTAATTTTTTTGGGCCAAACATTTTCTCGATTCTTATATATTCTCTGGCTCTATATTTTTTTGAAATTTATATTTCCATGGGTTCTATAATTTTTTTTGGTCCTATATTTTATTTAGCTCTTTTTTTCTGGGCCTTATATTTTTTAGGCTCTACATTTTTTTGAGTCTAATTTTTTTTGGGCCTCTTTATTTTCGGCCTCTTATTTCTTGGCTTCCATATCTTTTTTGGTCCTATATTTCTCTAGGCCTTTTTTTTTATTTGGACCTACTTATTTTCGAATCCTACTTTCTTTGGGCCTCATTTTGTTGGGCCTCTAATTTTTTCGAGCCATTTATTTTTCTGGGCCTTATTGTTTTTTACCTTTTTTTGGGTTTTTATTTTTTTAATCTTATATTTTTTCGGGCGCAATATTTTTTCTAATTATTATATTTTCTTGGTCTTTATATTTTTTGGGCCCAATATTTGTCTGATTCTTATATTTTTTTATCCGAATATTTTTTTTATTCTTATTTTATTTGTGCTTTATATTTTATTGATTCTTATATTTTCTTGAGCTCTATATTTTTTGGCCCAATATTTCTTTAAATCTTATTTTTTTTACTCTTATGTATTCTTGGCTCTATACTTTTCTGAGCCTAATATTTTTTGGATTTTTATATTTACTTTGACTCTATATTTTGAGCTCTAAATTCTGCCATAATGAACTAAATTAAACTTGATTTTCAGTAATGTTCATACGGCTTCCATGTTGTACAATTGGTAATGTTTGCCTGAAATCTCCTGATGCGATTACAGTTTTACCACTAAAAGGTTGGTTCACAATGCATAAATCTTAAAAAAGACGATCAACTACTTCAACAGCAAATTTTGAAGTCATGGATATTTCATCCCAAACAATTATTTATGTTCCCTTTGTTTGCTTTCTGCAGAATAAGGCTTTACATTACAAGTCGTACAATCTGTTATATTTGAGAGGACCTTGTATAACTCTATCCTTTTCTAATAAAAAATTGTAGGTTTTTGAAAAACTAGTAGTTATTACTAGAAATCAATATTGTCCGCAACTCGTACAGTAAAAAAAAATATTTTTTCTACTAAGAACAAATTAATTCTAGAGCCTCACTCAAGATTTTGTAAGTACGTCAAACTTTTTTTGAAAAAGAAGCATAAAAATTAATTTCATTATTAATTAATTAATTTACTCCAGCGGCCTCTTAAGAGGAGGCCGTATAGCTCTGTCCTTGTCTAACCTAAATTTTCGTTATTATTAATAAATTAAATATTGTTATACAAAAGTAAGGGTATAGCCCAATAGATTTCAGGACGAGCAAACGATCCTATTCTATAAAAAAATATCAAATTTCCATTAGTTTCCAAGTGAGGTCTGAAACGGAATAACAGCTATCAAATTCAATTGTTTTTCCGTTTCAGACATCACTTGGAAACTAATGAAAATTTTATATTTTTTCATAGAATAGGATCGTTTGCTCGTCCTGAAATCTATTGGGCTATACCCTTACTTTTGTATAACAATATTTAATTTATTAATAATAACGAAAATTTAGGTTAGACAAGGATAGAGCTATACGGCCTCCTCTTAACGGTAGTTTAAATGTTGTATGCATGGTTTTTCCATCAACTAATGAATTTGCTGCTATAGCTGTCCAAGCTACACATAAATAATGTATAGTATGATATTTAAAATGAACTATTAAAACGTTAAGTAAATAACTTTCTCCACTTCCACCTGGTCCATCTATAAAAATATATTTTTCTTTACTTCGGTCGTTTAAACTTTTTATAGTAGATTTAAATATTTGCCTTTGTTTATCATTTAAAGAATTTATTTTCATTTTTAATTCATCAAGAATATTATTATTATGATTTAAAATTGTTTGATTATTATCTTCTTCTATTTCTTTTTTTTTTTTTTTTTAAATAAAAAAAAAGATTAATATATAAAGGATATTGTCCTCTATATAATTAACCTTTTATATGGTGAAGTCTATGGGTTCCCCTGACCGATATCTGTTTATCACATTACATCAGGCTAGGACAGTCAGACCCACCATACCGAAAACTTTGGCTACCGATGGATGGTCAGCCACTTTTGTAACCAACAATCAACCGATACCCAATGAGGTCGGATTTTTTAAAGAGTCGCGATATAAATGGCAAATACACTAATTTTCTTTCGAAAAAAAAGTTAGAGGTACCTGGCCAGGATTCGAACCCATGACCTCCGCGTTGAAGGCAAGAGCTCTATCCATTACGCCACCGCGCTCTCATTATCTTCTTCTATAAATGTGCTTATGTTAGGTAAATTGAAATTATTTAAAGAAAATCCATTGACTTGTAAATTATTTTTAATAAAATTCAATGCAAGATTTTCACCTATATTTTTTTCGTACTTAGGATGGTATTATCTTATCTTTATATTTTTTATATGAATTTCGTGAATTTATAGGATTATGAAAAACGCAAATGAAAGCAAATGATTTACAAAGAATATAAAGGAATTCTGTTGAAGATGCTTCTTCCAAACATCTATCCCATTCTTCATCTTCATCAATTGATTGTTTTGCCTTAGCTGCCTCATAAAACGAATTGTACATCACATCATCAAC
Organism: Anastatus disparis; assembly: GCA_017163975.1. Lineage (NCBI taxonomy): Eukaryota > Metazoa > Arthropoda > Insecta > Hymenoptera > Eupelmidae > Anastatus > Anastatus disparis. The sequence continues at coordinate 136,430 of JAFFSR010000107.1, forward strand.
AGTACGCAAAGCTTCAAACATGTAATAATGGCTCCTTCAACATGTAATAGTAATAACCTAATGAAATAACGTTCTCTATCTTTCGGACTTACTAAGTACATTCTACTGAGTATTGGTTTTCTTTTTTTTTCTTTTATTCCACTTTTTCAGTTTTTCATCAAATGTATAAAAATTTGGTATCTCTGAATACAAGGGATTTCGTGCTTCAAAATCTCCTCTATTTAATTCAAAAGATGCTGTTAAAAGATGTTGCTCCCACATTTTTTTGTATGATCATTTATTCTTTTCCTTCTTTAAAAAATACGTTTATAGTATGTGAAATAACATGTAAAAGATATTCTCATAACCTGTGCATTACTTGAGGTGGACATAAATATCGTATATTAATGTATTGTTGGGTTTCGTCATATTCATATTCAACATTTCTACGATTGACATTTTCAAAAGTGTTTTTATTTTCTGATTGAAAATGCACATTTACCTAATGTATTTTAATGTATGCACAATCATGACCTCTATAACAGTATTTGAATAAATATTTAATGCAGTGTACAGTGGAACAAACTTCTACGTGTATGTGTGCATTAAGTTTCAATAATAAGTAAGGATTATAAGGAACAACAAATCCAGTATCCGCGATTCTTTCTGTAAATTTATTTTTTCTGTATTCTGTAAATCATTTTGACGCCAAGAGTTTTTGAAATTCAATCTCATAACTATATGCAATACATTTTCCTAATATTCCCATTCTAATCTTGCTTTTTATTATACGAGATGGGGCTATCTCCTTATTTTTTGCTACAATTATTAGTTTTTGCAAAAAAATTCATTCTTTGATTAAAAAAGGACAGAGATATACGACCTGCTCTTAACGGGATGTCGGAGCTGCAGCAATTGAGTTTTCCTTTTTTTATTTTATCAATATCTTTTTTAATTCATAAATTAACCAAATATAATGACTTGTCCGCACTAAAACTATATTGATACAATCATTTTTGTGAAAATACAAAATCGTTTCGACTTGTTATTTTTTTATCAGCTTGGATTGGAAATTAGATATCAAACTCGATAAACCTAACCATAAAATACGATGCATTGAAAGTTTTCATTATAACTTTGTATGTATGATATTTTGGTGGAATTCTTGACTTGTCCGCACTAGAGTTTAATCTTACAAATTTTTACTTCTTAGCAAAAAAACACGATTAAACGCATCGTTTATTCATAAGTTAGTATTTGAAATATTATTAGAAGGCGGGCAGCTTCGTCATGCTCTCAAGTCCTGTTACAAATAAAGCTTATTTTTTATCTATTTCTTTTGATTCTTTTTTTTCTTCATTCAATTTAATCTCAACTGTGCTAATTTTATTATCGTTATAATTTAAGTGAATTTCATCGATTCCCATTATATCAGTATTCAGTTTTTAAAAATTTGTATACGAAATGTCATCGTCAATTTCCATCAAAATTGTTTCATGATTCGAATTCTTTTGTTTACGATACATTTCCATGATCTTTTTTTGTTCTGCCAATAAATACATTTGTGTTTTTTTCTAATAGTTCAAGCTCGGTGAAATCTAAATTTAATAATATTCAATTTAGACGTTGCTCATGACAAAAACTCCTCCTTATCATGTCCGGTGGATTATCGTAATTAATATTTGCAATATTATAATTTTGCAAAACTGGTAACATTCTTATTTGTTGCGTTCTAAAAATTCTTGATGAACGTAATCTCATTGCAGAAACATCATATTTTAAACAACATGGACCTGAATTATCAAGTATTGCAATAGCAAAAACAATTGCAAAAACGCCACAATCATAATTATCTGTTTGTGATTGTACTGTTTCGAATACTATGCTCAATTCTGATTTGTTTGGAAATAATCTGGTTATGTAAATCTCATGCTCATCTGGTAGATATTTGAGATTTAAACTGTCATATATATGAATTACCTTATTATTATAATACACACAAATCCGGTGACACTTTTCCAAATTTCCGGAAAATAATAATTGTATAAATTCTCCATCAATCGATACTGATTTAATATGTTGTGGTCTTTGAATTGGTAAAAATAATTGCATGTTGAATAAGGTGTACCGGTTTGGAATATTATTAAATTTTAATATATGAATATCAGTTAACATGAAAGCAATTCCACTATACAATCCCTGTCCTTTAACAATCAATTTATCTTTCTCAGCCAAAACCATTATTGAAAATTAAAATTCTTTTAAGGATTTTCAATGAACTTTTTCTAAAGATATTCACAGAATAATTGCTTTTATATTAACTAATTTAATTTACTGCTTTTTTACTTTAAAAGCTGAAAAATAAAAAAAATTATGAAAAATGCTATGAATTAATTGTTATATGATAAATAAATAATAATAAAATTTGTAAAGATAATATAACGATAAAAAATGGTTATTTTCAGCAATTATACATTTATATATATATATATATATATATTAGACAGATCGTTATTTCCCGAAACTTACTGAGCATCGCTCCTAACTATTAATTATTTACGATAATTTACAGTTATTTATAGTTATTTACTTTCGTTGTCTTAGATAATTTTTCGGAACGCATGTACACTTACCGTTAAATAATTTTTTCCGAAGGTGTATCTTAAATGACAACGTTGCATATTTAGTCTATTGCGTAAGCGAACTATGTTTTATGCATCGAGTTTCGAATTATCAATCTTTGCAACTTCGTCAATTGCACTCTGTTGGTAAAACAGCATCAAAATTTTTTAATTATCCTGTCAAATTTATATTTATATAAAAAAGATGAATTAAAACTAAATTTTAATTTGAATTATGCTGTGAAATATATAATTGTATAAAAAAATGGAATTGAAAATAAATTTTAATAATAATAAATAATTATAAAATTAAAAAATAAAGTAGAATTTGTTCTTTATTTAAAACTTCAAATAATATAACATCAAACTTTTATAATTTCTTATTATTAAAACTTTTGCGAAAATTTATGATTTTTTCAAAAATAATTAACCACATTAATTTCAATACAATTTAAATTTATAATTGTAATACATAAAGTATGTTTTAATACAACTTTTTATTTATTAAATATATAAATATGCATATATCTGAAAGAAACATGATCTCCAAATTTCATGCTTGAATAAACTTATCATTTTTCTATTATGAATAATTATACTAATTTTAATAAAGTTAGTATGACATAATGAGTGCCTTCTTAATATAATAGTTGACAGAACCATTGCTTTCAACATTTACATAATTTTATTCAATTATTTTAAATAAAATTTTACATAAATTAATGATTCGTAAAATTATTGTTGTAATCAATCAATTATGAATCAGAGTTATGTATACGGGCTCCATTAATAGCTATTTTAACAGCAGCATCAAAGCCCAGATCAACTTCAGTATCTGCAACTTATCGAGGAGTTGATAAACTGAGAAACAAGGAAACTGTAACTTCTTCACTTGCAAACAGTTGAAGCAAGACATGCATCTCATTTCTTTCTATACGAATACTTATTAATTAACTACTCAGTAAATAAATGGACTCGTTCCAGTATGCTTCTGTTTAAATATCCTATCTTGTATCTGCAAGGATATAAATTTTTACTGGATATAAATTTGACCCCTGAATTGTAAACTTTAAATTTCTTGACGAGTGTTTGTTATTCCAGTTTTCCAATATTTACATCTCCTCGATATAACCAATACAGTATCCATGGTTCTGTTAATGGCAAATAAAGGAATTTTACTCTATTTTACTCTGTTGGCAGCTTGCACCTGCTATCCAGTCTTAGCAGCTTCAACATTATTTATGATTCCAAAACATAATTTATTTTTTAATATTAATTTTTTAATTATTACAAATATTATACTTTTAGACATGATTTAATTAAAAAAAAAGACATGATCCACAAGTCTTATGCTTTATAACACTTGAGAATGTTTGATTGAATTTGTAATATTTTTGAATAATAATTATATTAGATTACACACAATTAACATGACACAATGTGTGTTTTCTATGAATACTTGTTTACGTAATCAAAGCTTTTATGATTCCATAATTTTATTAACCCATCGTCTCCAATCAAATTTGAAATGAATTTCTTCCTTATTGAACTTTTATTTTTATTTATTTATTGTGAATCCATAAAAGCTATTGACATGAAATTCCATACTTACAATTATAAATTAATCGAGGAGTTGATAAACTGTGAAACAAGGAAACTGCAGCTTCTTCGCTTGCAAACAGTTGAAGCAAGACATGCACCTCATTTCCTTCTACAGGAATGCTTATTAATTAACTACTGAGTAAATAAATGGACTCGTTCCAGTATGCTTTTGTTTAAATATCCTATCTTGCATCCGGAAGGATATAAATTTTTACTGGATACAAATTTGACTGAACAAGGAAGAATTTTAAACTTTGTATTTCTTGACCAGTGTTTGTTATTTAAAAATTTAACATTTCTTTAATACGACCAATACTGCAAACTTAAAATGTATTAAAAAATATTTTTTTACCATTCTATATTTTAGGCATTTCATTTATATTTGATATAACTATAAATACTTTGAAAACTTTATAATAACAAAATTTTTAAATTATTCTTTGAAATATATAATTATATAAAAATGTTGACTTGGAACTACGTTTTAATGATTATAAATGACTTTAAAATTGAAAAATAAAGTAAAATTTCTTATATCATATCTTTATTCAAAACTTTAAATAATAATACATAAAACTTTTATAATTTTAAATCTTATGAACTACTTTTATGAAGTCACGACAGGTGTATTTTGTGCGCTGTTTGCGCATGTGCAGTGTGCAAACGAACTTTGAACGAAACTTTTAATTTTAAATTTTCACATATCTTATAAGAACTAATTAATAACATTAAAACTTTTATAATTTTAAATCTTACGAACTACTTTTATGAGATCACAACAGGTGTATTTTGTGCGCTGCTTGCGCATGTGCAGTGTGCAAACAAAGCTTAAAAAAAATTCAAAATTTAATAGATTTCTTAAGGGGTATATACATATTGATTTGGTCAAAAACTCGATTTTTAGTTTATTACTTAATTTGATAGGGAATTCATCGTATAATAAGCTGTTGAAACTTTTTTTGTCATATCTCATTTAGTTTCGTTTCTATAGAAGAAATAGTGACAAATACTTTCAATTAATTTTTTGATAATTTTACTATTTTTTCATTGTTTAAGCTTATGGCAAAAATAATTTGAATTCTATATTAAAAAAATTATTTTTTTTCTTATTTTGATAAATACTGTAAAACGGGGTAAAGGGGTCAGGTGTGGGGTAAAGCAAGTAATCGTTCATTTTTGGTTTTTCTAAATTTTTATGTACTTTCGTTTATGTGTAATTTTTAGTAAATTATTAATAGTAGTTTAAAAAATTATTACTAAACATAAATAAAAAAACAAAAAAATATAAAATTAGATATTCAAAAATGCTCCCCTACAAAAAAATCTCAGATGAAAAATCAGGTAATTGTCACAAAATTTTGTCATGAAAAATGACCTGATTTTTCACCTGAGATTCTTTAGTAGGGTCGCTTCACCCCATACCTGATTGCTTTATCCCGTTTTACAGTAAATAATATATTTGTAGCTAATTTTTGTTGATTTTATGATTTTATATTCATACATAAAATACGCGCATGGACTCTAGAATCAATAAAGCCCCAAGCATCGATGTGTAGAACCGCGATAGTCATCGATGTTCTCAGATCCCCAATGTTGGCCTGGCATAAAAGGAATTTTCTTCTTTTTCATACCAGGGTTAATTGGGATTATAAATTCTCAGATAGGCGTCGAGGTTCTTAACAACCAAGATTTTCAGTCCACGCACAATTTTTTCCAGAGCAGGCTTCTGCGATAATTCCAAATTCGAATTCCGCGGTCTGTATTCCATCCCATCATTTGACCGTCAGTCTCAGCTGGTCACATCTATGACCGGGTAGTTTTTTTATTTAAATTGTTAGTGAAATAAACTTTGAAAAATTTTCTCTTATAATTTATAAAGATTATTAAAAGATTCTAAGTATTTTTTGAGGCCTCAAACTATTTTACGCGTTTTTCATTTGTGTTGAAAATTTGAAGTGAAAGTGCAATGTGACAAAATTTTTGACTGCAAGCTCTCAATATGAGTGACAGACCAGACAGCAGAGGTAGAATTTTAAACTTTTCTGGAGAAAGAAAAAGATTCACAGGAAGATCTCGAAAAAGACTTAGAAAGTTTTTAGGTAGAACAAGAGAAAGAGATTCTCCAAAGCCTAAGAAAAGGAGTCATTCTGCTTCTTTTTATAAATTGAAAGAGACAGAATTTTCAAATTCTAAAACAGAAAAAAGAATTGTCGATATCAACATTCTATTTACTGAACTTGAAAAGATTGTGTGTTGTAGTGAGTGCCATGGCAATATTCAATTTGTCGAGTCAAGTATTCAAGGGCTTGGATTTAAAATAATTATGCAGTGCAATCAGTGTGGTGATTTGTCATCGATAAACTCAAGTAAGAGAGTTGGTGTCAAGAACAATGCTTCTGAAGTGAACAGACGTAGTGATCTTGCTGCACGAGCTCTTGGCCAAGGACACGAAGGCTTATCCACTTTTTGTGGAATAATGGATTTGCCAAAGCCGGTGGCTCGGACTGCTTATGATTTAATAAATGACCATCTTAGTGAAGTGTGTAAAGCTGTAGCAGAAAATTTAATGAGTCAAGCTGCTAAGGAAGAACTTGAAGCAACTTCTTCAAATAGTGTTGGCCTAGCTGTTTCCGAAATGCTGAACACCAGATTTGCCCAACGAAAGACAAAAGTTGGTGCAAATGGCAAAAAACAAAAGCACAAAACCAACTCAAGACATTTGAACACACGATAGGCATCCCATCTGCCATTATGGACAAGATCAAACCAATTTATGAAGACTTAACGAAAGAAGATCTGCTTGAAAGATGTTTAGGTGGATATACCCAGAACTCTAATGAAAGTCCTAACAACTCTGTGTGGAAGTTTGTCCCAAAAACATCTATTAGTAGTTTTTCAACGTTGAAAATTGGTGTATATACAGCTGTGAGTGGTTTTAACGATGGACGAAAAAGTTTTCTTCAAACCATGGACAAATTTGATATCAAGCCTGGAAAATCATCGGTGGAGTGGGCCAAGACTTCTGATAATACTAGACTGTTTCAAGCAGAAAGACGAACACAAGCCAGTACTAAGGAGGTACGCACTCTAAAAAGAAAAATTCAAATAGGAACTTTAGAGGATTCTTATGCACCAGGTTCATATTGATTTTCTGTAAGTACATATACGTATGAATAATAAAATATTTATAAATTATGATAACAAAATTTGATTATCTTTTTAGTTACAGCTGATACTAAGTAAGAGCGAGGGACTAAATCAACAGGGAGAGTGACAGAGTAGGTTATGTTTCTTATAATTAACCAAAAAGCTCTATGGATATGACGAAAAGAAGATAAGTGATTATGAAGTATAATATTAAAAGATAAATACTTATTATTGACTTTTTTACTAATTTACATTTATTCTTATTTCAGCTCTATGTGGTCACACGTTCAATCAGATTGCCTGGTATCTGCTTTTTATATTAAAGATTCATATAAATAAGAGATACCAGGCAAAAATTATTCTGAAAAAGATGAGTATAAAATTTAACATTAGCAATCTTAAGTTATTATAAATTAAAATTTTAAACTTATTTTTCTCTAATATTGAATTTTCTAATTTTCAGATGCTGTGTCGTAAGGTTTCTCTTGACTCAATAAAGATATTTGACTTTTGCAAAGTGTTCAAGCTTTGTTATTCGAATCTTCCATGCATGAATGTAGGATTTTAAAATCGATTGACTAAAAGTGGTGAAAAATTAAAAAATAAGATAAAAATATTGAAATTTATTTTAAAAAATTGATATTTTTTGTTGCCACATTGGAAGATTTTGGTTTTATGAAAATCCCTACATTCATGCATGAAAGATTTGAATACTGAAGCTAAAAATGTCTGGAAAAGTTAAATAAGTTCATTAAGTCATCAGAAATCTTACGGTACATAAATTATGAACACGAACATTCATCGAGTGACCATGGGAATATGGCTGGAGTAAAATAGTTTCAACAGGGCTTAAAATGAAGGTATTTATGTCTACTTTAAGGTACTATTTAAGATATTTTAAAATTAATCCAAACACTAATCAAAAAGTTGTATTTTTATTTTCAGGTTTCAATATGTATATACCCCCTTAATCATTTCTAAAATAAAGTCATCAAAAATTAATAATCAATGAATCCACCTTCATTATCTATCATTTTCTGCAATCTTCGTGGGACAGAATCACATAAATTATGAAAATATTCTGGATTATTAAGTAAGGCAGTCTATGCTTCTTGAACGTGTTCCACGAGCTCCTCACGATTTCGTGCCATTCCAGGTTTCCATCCTTTCACCATATATGACCAGACATTCTCGATGATGTTGAGATCTGGTGATCGTGGTGGCCAGTCAAATCTCTATAGCTGGGGATGCACTGCGTACCAATCACGCACTATATGTGCGGTATGTATAGGACTATTATCCTCCACTATATAAATTGGCACCTCATCGTCTGCGTATCGTTCTCGTAGACTTGGCAGAAGCTCATTTTGAAAATTTTGAAAATTGTAAATAATAGTAAATAATAATATTTAAGTGTAAGTAACTGTAAGTGTTTGTAAATATTAGTAAATAACTTTTAAAATCAGTTAGTAATCGTAAATAACTGAATAACTATAAACAATTGTAAATAATAATAAATAAGTGTAAATAACTTTTATTAACGTTTCAGTCTCAATACTTTTTATTAATTATTTACAGTTATTTAGAGATATTTACAAATATTTACAGATATTTACGAAAATTATTTCTATATGGGTATTTACTAATTTTATAACTCTGACTGTGCGAAAGACAACTAGCGCAACTTTTTTGTTGAAATTAAGACTTTCATTTTGCTTTACTTTTGAAACTGAATTTGTGATCAGAGGGAGTTGATAGTCAATTGCATGCTCACGATATTTACAGATTTTATTCTACGAATTTTCTATCAAATTCAAATGGCCATATCTCAGTATCAGAAGCACCTAGAAACTTTTATAAAAAAGGAAATTGAAGATCTTTAAGCCTACTTTACAGTTATGTTGGTTGTTTGAGTGAAAAAAATTATAAAGTACTTCCAACCTCAAAATACACGAGAATAAACTCGTTCAAGTAAAATTTTTTAATAATTCAAGAGCAACAATTTGGAAAAAAAATTTTTCTCAGCTCTAAAATTACACCATAAGATATTATTTTAACTTGTGGCAATAGAAAAAGTGTGAAAAAAAGTCTCAAAACAATTTTTTTAGTCATAGCTGTATGTAGAAAAAAGAAAAATAAGAAGAAACAATAAAAAATACGGTTTTTTGCGATTCGGCAAGGTTAAATCTCTATTCCAACAAGGTATTTCAGCTATTTTTTCAATTTTTAGTATAAACACATCGATCTAAGGGTTGGGAGCGATGCTCAGTAAGTTTCGGGAAATAACGACCTGTCTATATATATATATATATATATATATATATATATATATATATATATATATATATATATGCATATATTTTTATTGAATATTTTTATAATATACATTGCTTCGCTCTTATAACCAAAAGGAAGAGAAAGCGATAGGAAAACATATCGTCTTTTTTTAAGACAACGCTACAAGTTTAAAATTCTTCTCTTGTTATGACTTCGTGGTAAGGTGTGCGTCGTACAGATTTGAAATTCAATCGTATCTCACTTTTATTTGTGTCTTTCTCATTTCTTCCTCTGCGTTCTCGCAAATACTTCGTCCATGAGCAATTTAATGCTATCGAAATTCATTTTCAACGAATTTTTAAAATTTAAAGTCATTTCCCTAACTTTGCAGCATTCATAATTATTTCGTGTAGGTGTTACGGCACGGTAAGCGTAAAACTTTGGCGCCGCAAACATCATGGTATCTATATAAGCACCAGGACCGTAAGATCCAAATTCATCCGTTATATTACCCAATAAATTACCCAAGGCTGTTTCGTATTCGTCTAAACCGTCCTTTTTTACAAAAATAACGTATAAAATATCATCGTTTACAGGTAAAACACTGAGAATTTCTTTGTCAGGACAGGTTAACAGTTTTATTAGAATTTCATGCGATCTCACGATTTCCGTTCGCTTTAAATTACTACGTTGTCCAAACTTTCCCCAAAAAGAATTAAAACAAAGTTTTGCTATGGCTCTCAAACCAGCATTTTTTAAAATTTTTTCGTGATCTAATTGAATACCTTCATTTTTCTCATACTTGTCCAAGTACCGTAATTTCGCTTCGTCGTCATCTACACACCAGGCGGGCCATCTGCTTGCTTCTTGTTTTATTTTTAAAAACGTATTCACGTATCCTGCAAGGAGACCCCCGTTAATACCATCGAAGCGTGTCATTTCGTATTGCCATATTACATATATTTCCGTTATACGGTAGCCGAGCTCAACAGATCTACGTAATTCGTCAGCTACCCAAGTACCCGTAAATTCTCGCTCACAAATGTTGTCATGATGCCAGTCGCCTTCTCGCATCTCCTCGCAACAAGAACGACATAGAGCAAATAACAAGCGACCGTTCATTTTGACAAGTAACAAGGATAAGTACAAATTTCGTGGTAATAAAACTCTACACTTAATCATACCCTTGATACGTTGCAAATTATTATTATTTCCTACGGTTAGTTTACGACACTCATCTCCAATGAAAATTTTTGGATGTCCTACGGGAAATCGTCCACGTTTGCATACGTAAGGATACAACGAGCATATATCGGTGTATTTGATTTTTTCTCCTTCTTTAATTCTATAATACGATATAATATTTTCAGTTCTTTCGCCAAAAAATGCTTCTCGTGGGTTTAACGTAATTCTACTCATTAAAGGGTGATTACGCACGTATTTCGCTATTTCAGGATTTTCAAGTTTAATTTTATCGAATTCCCATATGTAGGGAACTTCATATCCACATTGCCGCATTTAATTTATTTTTACGAATGTATTTTCATAAACTTTGTTAAACGTACTCCCAAAGGCGTGGTGTGTATCACGATTTTTATAAAAACATTTCGGTCAACCATGTGTATAACAGCCTTCGTATTAAAAAACTATGCCCTTTTCATTCTGATTTTCTGATAAAGGAGGAGGAGGCAAGAATCCGTCTACGAAAAGAAGGCCTTCAGGCAACATAAATTCTCTCGCCCTACCAGCATGAATAATTTCACAGCCAATTTCTCGTTCGCAGGCTAATAACCATTTAATTGATTTCTGAGAATGTTTATCAGCACAACGTTAACCTGCAAGAGGTATAATCCCAATAGTCTTAGGCAATAAAAAATTTTTTCTATAAACGAGAGAACACGCGCTTGCAATCGTAGTTACACGTGTAAATGGACACATCCATCCTACGTCTAAGAAAATTTTCCTAGAGGCCAAACACGCTCGTCTTAAATTTTCAACGTCCATACGACAATACTCTAAGATTTCGTTTTTAAAATTAAATATATGCCCATGCAAAATTTCAGAATTATATCATTCGAAAAAGCTCTCTCTCTCTTCATATGACATGGAATCAGGTGCATAAAAATGTGCATCGGGCATCAGACCTACGTAATTTTCATTCTCAACCGTATTAAACAGGTGAGGAAAGTGACTCTTTTTTACGCTGGGTGGTAAGCCAAATGTTTCTGTTAATGCGCTTCGTTTCATGTGGAAATAATTTAAACTGTCGATGAATTTTGTTCGACCGCATTGTAACACAATGATATTTTGGTTATTAAGAATCACCTGGGACGACGTTTGATTATATTTTTCCACTAATTCTTTTTGTATAAACTGTCTGTCAAAACCACCAGCATTGTGCGCAATACATATAATCTGCTTAAAAACTGATTTCTCACGAATATACAAAACTAAAAACTGGTAAATTGGTTTTTCTTTAAAAACATACTCCTGAATATCACAAGTATCGCATCTCTGAGATGAATCATCATTCTCTAAACAATCTTCATACGCTTGTTGTACCACACAGAAATTGGAAACGTGTAATCGTGTGGTGGCGTGGATTTTATACACTGTATCTTATTGTGTTTCAAAATCATAAAACAAAATCAGAGTTTTCTCTCTTTTTTTCAACGTTATTTTCATTGTTTTCGTCATTGTTCGGTAGAGGGCGCATGTAACATAACTCGTTAATAGAACGTTTTCCTCGACAAAGCTTACACCAATTAACTCCGCATTCATGCCTGCTTCTATATGCATGAATAACTTTATTATAAATTTGACAAATTTTAACAAGTTCGCAAATCTTTTTATCATTTACCCTATACGTTCCGTTCGTTTCCTGATTTTTGTAGCAAACATCATTGACAAAAGTTCTGTGGCATTATATTCCAAGATTATACAGTCCTCTTTTTCACATGATGGTGATACAAAACAATTTGGACATATGTTAGAACAATGGTGTTGGTCAGCATGTCTGAAACATTTATTGCAGTATTCACAGAAAACTTTATTAGCAGCTGCTCCGATTATATTCAAAATAGTATGATAGTGATGCACATCGGAATCATAATATAAATTAATAACACCTTGAAAATCCACATTGTTTTGCGATTGTTCGATTAACGCACGGCCATTAAAAAAAGGTGGTTCTCTGCTTCCAAAATTCCTTTTATCATACACTTAAATTGCAATACTGAGTCTAGTAGAGTACTGTTGAAAATTATCTATTTCTCGGTATCCCCACCCATTTGTCGGAATATTTAATAAGGCATTTTTTATTAACTGCAGAGCGTACTCTTTTTGCAAAGATCTAAGTCCATCTTTAATAACCGCTCATTTTTTTTTTACATCAATAAAATCATGTTTTTCATAGCTTATGTACATCTCTCCAACAACTAAAGCCCGCGGCAAACATAAATTATCTTTATTTCGTATGCAAACTATTGATTTTTATGTAATACGTTTATATCCAATTTATTTTTACGATCGGTACTACGTAGTAAATTAACGTAAGTTGCCTCTACAATGAAACTAACGTCAATTTCGAAATTTTCATTGCTTTAAGTAAAATTGCTTATAAGCTCCCATAAATCATCGTAATTAAAATTACCAATCGGTCTAAGTGACATTCCAGCCTGGCCGTGACCAAAGTGAATACTTCTTACACTGATTTCTATAAAGTTATTTTCGTCTCCTAACGATATTAAATACGCATGAATATCCCACATCATTAACTGTAGCCATAATACCGGATTAAAATCTTCTGTAGGCAGTCGCATGAAGAGAACTTATCTTGTTGTATTCGTTTGGAACTTTCTTATGTAATGATTTCTTTCTAGATTAATGTCGAATCTTACGCCTGGGGGTCTTATTGACAATTCTTCTGCACTAGCGCCTCTACCG
>JAFFSR010000107.1:152500-308065 GCA_017163975.1 Anastatus disparis
AGACACTGTGCTTGCATGCACTGGTTTCAAAAGGGACCAAGGCAGCGCTAGTAAAAGCCCGGAGGATGTGCGGCAAAGCGAGAAGAAGAAGAAGAAAACGACGCCTGGTACTATGAAAACGTAGTCTCTTCTGCAGACTGCGGCAGATAGTAAACAGCGTCACCAGGAAGGAAAGAAAGGCAGCCGGAAGAAAGAAGCAGTGGTCGTGAGGATCTCACAGGGGTCTACATACGCAGACGTTCTTGGAAAGCTTCGCGAGGAAGTCGAGCCACAGGAGAGTAGTACTGAGGTCTTGAGTGTTCGACCAACAACCAAAGGAAACCTTATAATCCAGATCTCGAAAGAGTCGGATAAAAAAGCCTTTACTGACAACGCTAAAGTTGCAGTAGAGGGTATGGGAACCATAAGTACGGTGGAGCGGAAAAGAACGATTGAGATTCGTGATCTTGACCAGATGTCCACAGAGGCCGAAGTGCAGGAAGCACTGAGTAGGGTCCTAAGCTCCAAGCAAAGATCTCGGAAGGTTATAATCCTTGGACCAAGTAAATTTGGATCTAAGATGGCAGTAGTCGTCCTTGATAAGACTGAGGCAAGAGTCCTTTTAAATAAGGAGCGGATTCAAATTGGGTTTGTTAACTGCAGGGTTCAAAAAAGAACCATGGTAATGAGATGCCACCAATGCTTAGGCTTTGGTCACGGACAAGATCAGTGTGAGGGTTCCAATAGGTCCGCGCACTGCTACAAGTGCGGAGAAGCAGGACATACAAGGGCGACATCTCCTAATAATACCTGCTGCTTTTTATGCCGACAGGAAGGGTGTGATGGCGAAGCTGTCAATCATGTGGCTGGTAGCGGAGCCTGCAAGGTCTTTAGGCGAGCCCTGGAGACCGAGAAGAGAAAAAACCAGGAGAACTTGAAAAATTCTTGAAAAAGAGGTGTTTAGCAACAACTAAATGAAGAAAGATGAACAAGAGGTTCGATAAGGAAGGCGCTGCAGCGAATTGGTGACCCCACCCCGAAGTAATGCCGAGAAGGCTTAAGTGCCGGGGTAGTACAAAGGTCACGAGATGGATGTTACTGGCCTCTTGCCCACGAGACGATTGCACTTCGGCACAAGAAGACAGGGAGTTAGACGGTACCCTGGGACTCTGATGCTCTGAATGTGGAATGGAAGGTCCTTTCCACAGTCAAGGCTGACGTGCACTCAGGAACCCGTTACACCGGTGGCAGGATCCCCTCCTGCACGGCGATAACGCATTGCGGAATCGCACGGCGGGCGTGGATCTTGTTGCTGAAGGTCTGGTTTAGGCAAATTTCCCGTTTTTTTAACACCATAAGAAAAAAAAAATTACTATCGTGGACCCAAATAACATCAGAATGGACGCGAGCTGAGCTGGAAACGGTTTTGTGTGGGTTAAAAGCAAAAACGTCACGTGCGTCAGCTGCTACTTCACTAAATGCTAAATCTCTCACGTAGAGTGTCAGATTGGAAGGTGCTAGAGACACTCAATGGAAGTGACCATCAGTACATCACTTTTTAAATTAGTAATAAACCACAAGCACTGCGGTGAGAAGTGGCTAGGCCGATCCGATGAAACACTACCAAGCTAGACATTGAAACGCTTGCCCAAGTATTGCAACAAGGATATGACGATCTACCAGATGTGACACTTGCAACTGAAAGCGCTAGCCCTGCGGACGAGGCACTTGTACACGAAACGATAAGTCTCATTCACAGGGCCTGTAATGCGTCGATGCCACGTAAGGGGTCGCGGCAACATAAGCGCCCTGCGTATTGGTGGAATGATGATATCGCTAAGTCTAGGTCAGAAGCTCTTGGCCTTAGAAGAAGATCTCAAAGAGCAAGAAAAAATAAGAAACCAGATGCAGATCTTTTTCCTGCACAATACAAGAACGTGCATAAACAGCTTCGAAAGAAGATCAACCGAAGCAAAGCACAAGGCTGGAAAGACTTGAGCGAAGACGTCAACAGAGAGGTGTAGGGCTTGGCCTAAAAGATTGTGACCAAGAAGCTTTGCGCCACCCTCACGTTGCCATTCGAAGAAGAGACTATGGCGAACATCGTTAACCACCTATTCCCTACACATCCACCGCTCGAAGAACAGGAGAGTGCAGAAATACCAGAAAAGATCCCGCTCTTTACAAGCGAAGAGTTACAGTTCGCCGCCAGAATGATGCAAAACAAGAAGACACCTGGCCCCGACGGAATACCATCCAAGGTCCCCAAGTGCATAGCGGTAAAAGCGCCACCTCTCTTGTTGAACATGTACAAGGCGTGCCTCCAGATGGGTGTGTTTAGCACCCCCTGGAAGGTTGCACGTCTTGTGCTAATCAACAAAGGAAAGGTAGGTGATCCTCGGCATCCATAGTCCTACAGGCCACTGTGCATGCTGGACAAAGCAGGGAAGCTCTACAAGAGGCTGTTAAAACCGCGATTACAAGAAGCTATACAGATGGCTGGCGATCTCGCTAACAACCAGTACGGCTTTAGGAAAAAGCGGTCCACCGTTAATACAGTAGAAAAAGTAGTAAAAGTGGTGAGAGAAGTATAGACTGGAAACCATCATTTCCGTCTTATCACTTTTCTCGTTCTGCTAGATACTAAAAACGTCTTTAACTCAGCACGATGGTCAGATCTTCTTGCCACGTTGAAAGAGTTTAACGTACCAGAATACCTTATACGAGTGGTACGCGACTACCTGTAAAACCGTATCCTCCGCTATATCCCTATGTTTTAGCTAAATACCGCCAACATCAGCATTACCCGATGCGTACCGCGAGGAGGTTGTTGGTCGGACTTACGCATCATTGTGACCCTGAAAAGGGTCCATTGTGTAAACCGTTTTTACATTAGGGACCCCACAGCTCATCACTTCCGCAGTATTTTTCGACTCCAAACCCTATGCTCCTGAGATCTTTAATACCGTGTAATACCACCTCGCTGACGAATTACCTCTCCTAAATGTTCTTGCAAAAATATCAGGTTACATTTTAAAAAATTTGTGCCCCGGGAACTATCTTAAACCCCCATAAACAAAGAAACCACATTGATGTTCGTTTTTTTTTTAATTAACCCATAAAAAGTGTCACTTTACTTAAAATTACACCACTACGTTTTCGGTACATTTAACATTGCATCTTCACACTTACTGTAAAATTATCAACTCTACCAACAAATCAATTAAAAAAAAATAAAGCGGAAGTTTAAGGCGGCATACTGGCCAAGAGTGAAAGTGAAGGATCATTCAACATTATACACAAATTACATAGGAACTAAAAATTATAATAACATATTCTTCATTAAAATGCCTCGGCTTACTGAAATCCAATCTGCTCAAATTGTTGCTCTGCTAGAAGCGGGACTGAGTCAAAGCAATATATTCAGAAGAATAGAGATTTATAGCTCAACGGTGTCACGTGTTTTTAGTCGGTATGAAGAAACAGGTTTTTATCGCCGGAGGCCTGGTCAAGGTCGACATAGGACTACTACGAATCGAGAGGATCGCCACATTGTTAATGAAACCTTGCGCAATCCAAGGCAGGTTGCACGACGAATTGGAAAGAATGCTTTACCAGGCAGACGAATTAGCGCTAAGACGATAAGAAGACGCCTTCACAAAAGGAGTTTGAGATCACGAATCCGTGATAGAGTGCCTAATTTATCAGCAGTTCACCGACGAACTCGTCTAAATTACACCCGTAATTATCGACACTGGACACCTAGAGAGTGGAGACATGTGTTTTTTACAGATAAATCTCGATTTTGTCTTTACGGAAACGATGCTAGGATTCGAATTTTGCGCCGTAGACGAGAACGTTTTGCACCAAATCACGTTGATCCAACTCGAGCATTTGATAGAGGATCCGTTATGGTATGGGGTGGAATATCAATGAACCATCGATCAGACTTAGTGATTATCCCACCCCTAGGATTAACAGCGGGACGTTACATGAACGAAGTTTTACGCCCTCACATAATTCGCATAAGTCGGCAAATGGGCCATAATTTTATCTTGATGCAGGATAATGCACGTCCCCATACTGCAAAGGTAACTCGTACTTACTTGGAAGAAAACAACGTAGAGGTATTGCCTCATCCTGCTAATAGCCCAGATCTCAATCCTATAGAGCATGTGTGGGACATGATAAGCAGGCGATTACGTAACTTAGAGAGACCTCCTGCTAACCTCCAAGAGCTTGAGAGAATTCCTAATGAAATTTGGCACGAGATATCTTAAGATTCAATAAGAGCATGCATTAATATGCAACAGCGTTTATAGAGAAGTTATTCGTCAGCGAGGTGGCAATACACGGTATTAAAGATCTCGGGCGCATAGGGTTTGGAGTCAAAAAATACTGTGGAAGTGACGAGCCACGGGGTCCCTAATGTAAGAAACGGTTCACACAAAGGGCCCTTTTTAGGGCCACAATGATGCGTAAGTCCGACCAACAACCTCCTCGCGGTACGCGCCGGGTAATGCTGATGTTGGCGGTATTTAGCTAAAACATTGGAATATCTTTGAAATGGCATAACTCGGTCAAAAAAAATCGTAGAGGGTCGATTTTTTTTTAAAATACTCGTTGGAAAATGTACTTAAGGGGAGGTCACGTATCTCTGTCCTTTTCTAATCAAAGAAATGATTTTTTTACAAAAACTAATAACTTTAGCAAAAAATGAAGAGGAAGCCGCATCGCGTAATAAAAAAAGCAATATTTTCTTTGATGAGAGAGAATTAATTTTATTGCTTCATTCTCAAGAAAACCTTGAAAAACCAAATTGTCCACCCTCACCTCTATGATTTAAGTTTTTCAAGATTTTCTTGAAAACGAAGCAATAAAATTAATTCTTTCTTATCAAAGAAAGTATTGCTTTTCTTATTACGAGATGCGGCTTCCTCTTCATTTTTTGCTAAAGTTATTAGTTTCTGTAAAAAACTCAATTCTTTGATTAGAAAAGGACAGAGATACGTGACCTCCTCTTAATGATGGTATTTGTGATTTTTTTAAAAAAAATTTTTGGTAATCCAGGCAAACGTGCAAACTATTGCGTTTTTTAAGAAAAAAAGTTGGTACGCCTGATTAAGACGTAGAAATGTGGCATTATCTCGCAGCTATTGGACATCATTTTTTCCTAAAAGTACACATGATTCCCTACAAAACTAAAAAAAATCATCTCAATACGATGAAAATTGCAAATCCAAGCATTTGGAAAATGGCAATTTTTCGATGAAAAATTTTGTTGCGATAATTTTGTTGTGGAGTGTATAAATGAAAATTTGATATCGCGATCGGTAAACCTAACCTCAAAATACTATACATCAAATGTTTGTTTATAACATTTTATACATAGTGTTTTAGTGAATCCTTTGAGTTATCTACGCTCAGGATTAATCTTACGAATTTTCTTACTATAATAGAAGATTTTGATTTGACGCATCGTGTATACACAAACTTTGAATGAAAATATTTTCAGGAAAGAGGAAACTGCGACATGCCGTTAATGCAGAAAATTCTATATAAGTATTTATATTGTATGTACTATTTTTACATACAATATAAAAATCTAATGAGTTTTCTTTTGATGATACTTTATAATCCATGTTTATACAAAAAAAGCAGAAAAAATTTATAGATTCAAATCAACATATTCACTAATTTGATGGTTCAAATTTTTTATCAAATTTAAACGACGATATCTCTGGTTCTAGTGTAACTAAAAATATTGAATAAAAAAGTAAATTAAAGGTCTTCATCTTTACTTTAATACCATATGAGTGCGAAATACTTAACTATACGATAAGGCCATTGAAAATTAAAAAATATTAAATTTTAGGTACATTTTTTTAATTCTTCATCCATAATTTGACTTTGCAGCTATCCTAAAAAAATTTTTTTGGGTCTGAATAGAATTTTAATAGCTTATATATAAGCATAATCAACTGTTTAAACAGTCTGGTAGAGATTGAAAAATGTTAGGGGTGTCAAATAAATGACAACACTGAAAAACAGCAAAAAAATTTTAAAAAATGGTTTTTTGAAAAGTGCGGGTGGTTACACTCTATTCAAGAGGGATACATCAATATATTTCTTAGTTTTTAATGACACATTAATGATTTAAGAGTTGAGAGCAAGGTTTTTTCAACTTTGGAAAATAAGGGACACCCTAATATATATATATATATATATATATATATATACTAATATATAATTATACAGAATTTTTATTTAATTACATTTAAAAGAGGTTCTCCCTCCATTTGTAAGTAGTTGAACACGTTTTGTTTTTCACTCATGTTATTTTTATTCTGGTACTGCATTTTGGTGCCCTAGGGCGTTTTTCTTACACATTCTTGCACGCTTAATTTGCAAGGCACCATTTCAGCTATAAATCATCGGTTTTATTAGCGGCCCTTGCATTTTATCTCGCAATTTACAGTTTTGAGGTTAGTCGGTAGGCAAATTTCATCTGCAGGCAGAGATCCTGGTGGCTAATTTTCTAATCTACTCTCCGACCAAGATAGAAGTCTACCTTACCCTATAAGGAGGTTAGTTTTAGTTGCTGTAGTGTACACAAGGGGTCGGAGTTATGGACAGTGGTGCGATCTGTAAGCTATCCACAAATTATAAATCGGGCATGGCAAAGCTCCATTTGTGTTTCACGTGCCGGCAGAGCTGTCATGCGGAATGCATGACTCGTTCAAAAATGGAAAATGGAACAAAATATGAATATAAAAGGTGCACGGAAAAAATAAAAAATAATTCATCGTCGTCTGCCGGTGGAAGCATTTATCTGATAAGCAATTGGGAGGTGGCGCTGCGCACGCTACCACGAATAATAATAATAATAATAATAATAATTTTAAGAAAAATAATTTTGATGTAGGCCGAGGTGACTTAGATTCTCTCTCATTGCGGGCAGCTGTATCTGCTCTAGAGGGCGCACTATCTGGCGAGCTTAACACAATATCTAATTCTTTTGGTCGACTTTTGGCTTTTGAGAGCCAATTTAAAAATTTGACAAGGGCCTGCAGGATATTGTGTCCAAAATTGAAACACAAAATGAATTTATTAAAAAATTAGAAAGTGAGCAGACGCAGCCGTTAGAGAAAAATCGCAAACTTAGAGAAATAATAGTCACTTCGGAAAGGAATTTCTTGTCTGCTCTAAATAATAAAATTGAAACATATAATAAAACGATTAATAGTAAATTTGATAATATTCAAACTTTTCTTAACAACGAGTTTCACGGAGTGGACAAGGGTTTCTTCGACCTTACGACCGGGGTAGCTGGCATGGCGCAGGCTGTCGCGGATCTCACGGAAATGAATGAGCATACATTCACACATCTAAATTAGTAGAAATTACACAAACACCGCATACTCATGCTGTAATTAGTGATGAGGCATCTCATCAAGTTGAGACGGAGTGTGGCTCTGGGGGTGGTGTATTGGTGATCTCTGGCGAGTTTGACTGTTCAGCAGTTAAGAAGGGGCCGAACTGTCTGTCTTTGTCTAATAGCGTTTTTCATCATTTATGTAAACACTATCCGGTATAACAAGAAAAAAATAGCAGCCCCCGCTAGATATTAGTATAATAAGTAAATTTTGTAATAACAACCAAATTTTTTCACTGCGTAGTTTTTGAATAATTAGAGACCTACCAAAAAAAGATAGGTTAAATTCTAGATTGCCAGTAGGTCTCTAATTAGTCAAAAACTATGCGGTAAAAAATTTGGTTGTTATTACAAAATTTACTAATTATACTAATATCTAGCGGGGGCTGCTATTTTTTTCTTGTTATACCGGATAATGTTTACATAAATGATGAAAAACGCTATTAGACAAAGACAGATAGTTTGGCCCCTTCTTAATGTCGTGCCGGATGATTACGCCTGTGCCGTTCTTGGTACCATTCTCCTGATCATCAAGCGTACAATTGTAATTTCAGTTGAGAAAATCGCTAAACATGAAGATGTAAACGAGGTGTCTACAGGTCGTGGGAGCAGTGGCAGCCCGAGGGGTCCGTTCTCATTGCTAATAAGCCTTTTTGTAGAGGACTTGGTGCAGAAGGTGTTTGAAGCTAAACGACAGTTCACAGGTTTTTCAACAGCGGATCTTAATCCCTCCCTCCTTGGCAGTCTTCCAGCCATCAAACACCACGGCTTGATATTTATTAATGAATTTTTGCCTAAAGAAAAATATGTTAATTTTAAAAAATTAAAAAAGTATGCCAAAGAAAAAGGCTTTAAATTTGTTTGGCACAGACATGACAGATTTCTGGTGAGAAGGAAGAGAGGGGAGAGAGCACACAATTTTTTTAATGTAAATGACTTAGATAATTTATTGACAGATAGTAAAGAATTAGAAAACGGTGTAAATTTAAATAATAAAAATTCTGAAACTCCATCGAATATTAAGTGCAATAATAATATATGTGATAATAATGGAGCCTCTGATCTTCAACGAAATATGTTGACAAATCAATTATTAAGTACGAATAATGGAGTAACGTCAAATGTGGCCTCTCCCAAATGACTGCGCCGAGCCTCCTCTGAGAGTCGTTATTGTAGGAAGGGTGGACTGCAAGCGTGCTTTCTGAATGTGACTTCGTTGAGAGCTCACATTGGGTAGGTACGTGAGTTTCTGAGTGATGGTCCTTCTTGTAATATATTTGGAGTGGCTGAGACCTGGCTGGGTCCGTCTGTTTCGGATGACATCATTCGGGTCAAGATGTATAAAGTATTTAGATAGGACAGAAACTTGCGTGGTGAAGGAGTTGCTTTGTATATTAAAGACAATTGAAGGTGCACTATTTTGGCTACTTCGGATACTCAAACTAATCATAGTGAAGGTAAACCGGAGGTACCAGAGTATATTTTTTGTTCCGTGCAATTGGGCAGCTCCGAAGCCGTGTTGGTTTCTGTTATTTATCGATCTCCTGCAATTTCCTTTTTGAGAAATACCGATTTTTTGGATAACTTAAGAAATTTTGCCTCTAATCACTCTCACAAAATTATAATGGGAGATCTGAATGCCGATGACCTGCGCGAGAGCAGTGATGCTAAATTTATTAATAAATTGTCAGCTGAGCTTTCGTTACAGTTGGTTCAGCACGGTGCCACGGATCACACTTCAACGTCTCACACGCGGATTGATCTAATTCTTGTGGACAATAATAACACAATACTTGACGCACGCAACTTACCGGCGAATTTTCACAGTCGACACAACTTAATTGATGTATGTATTTCATGTAATCATATCAAGACAGATAATAAAATGATTAAGTATAGGAATTATAAAGATATCTGTCTAAACTTATTGGTACAGAATTCGCCCGGCTGTGATTGGACGCCATTTACAGTTGGTACAGTTGCCCCGGAATCTGCACTTGGCTGCCTCTGTGACAACCTTACGGCAGCAATACAACATCTGGCGCTACTAAAAACACTTAAAATTAGTAAAGATAAATTTCCTTGGATAGATAGAGAGTTGTCGCAGATGCGGCACAAGAGAGATACCACGTATCGTAGATTTAAACGGTCGAAGGAGAAGCGACATCTCTCCATATTTTTGCAACTGCGTAAAACAATAGACGAATGGACGGAACAAGCTAAAACAAATTATTATCATAATTGACTGTTCGATGCTCTTGTTAGAGGTAATGTCTGGAAGGAGTTAAAAGATCTGGGACTCCTGTCCAGACCTCAAGGGGACTTGAATGGATTCACTCCAGATGAGCTTAATGCACATTTTGCAGGGGTGTCAGTCTCGCCACACGATGATACTGCGGAACGTAAAAGGCTTCTTTTTGAGCGTAGTGAAAGTGGCTTTGCTTTTAAGCCAATAAATATTAATGATGTAATCCTTGCAATTTCGCATTTTTCATCACAGGCTTGTGGCGAGGATGGCATCCCGCAGAGTGTGATACTTAAAGCACTACCGGTTATTGGAGAGCATCTTGTGAATCTCTGTTCAATTCCTCTTTTGCGTGGGGGGTCTTTCCTTGCCTTTGGAAGCGTGCACGCATTGTGCCTTCAAAGAAGTGTCCTGCACCTAAATTCCTAAAGATTTTAGGCCCATAGCAATATTATGTTTTCTTTCAAAGGTCCTCGATAAGATTGCTCACGACCAACTGCAAGAGTATATTATGACATACAAAATACTTGACTCTTTGCAGACTGGCTTCAGAAAGCATCATCCTACGCAGACTGTCATACTTAAACTTACAGATGACGTAAGATCAAGTTTTGACAAGAAACTTGCCACGATATTACTTCTATTTGACTTTAGTAAGGCATTCGACGCAATCTCCCCCTCTATATTGCTTGCGAGGCTTAGATCGATGGGGTTTTTCAGGGCTGCACTTGAGTGGATTAGCTTCTATTTATCAGGTGGAAAACAAATGGTTTCCACACATTTAAAAGAGGATTCGGATTGGCTAACAACCAATCTAGGAGTTCCACAGGGTTCAGTGCTGGAGCCTCTGTTGTTTTGCATTTACATTAATAACATCCGTGACACGCTCGACCAGAGCCGGTCTGTGGCACAGTCGGTAGGAGCGTTGGATTCGTATGCTTGGGGAACCGGGATCGAATCTCGCTCTCGGCTGTTTTTCAAACGAGCACCTCTGTTATATGTGCTTTGTACGCAGTACACACTTACGAGCTCCGTCGCTAAGGGATGAAAAAGTGCAGTTGTAATAATCAACTGACCTTGCGTCCCAGTGGATCGGGGTTTGATTCCCTAGGAAAAATTAGAAAAAATAGTTTTCGAAGTTTTCCGAGGGAATAAACCCGAAGAACACAAAAACATATATATATATACAAAAGTCCCTCTGGGCAAAACTTGAATTATAATAAAAAGTCCCACTGGGCAACAAAAACAAAAAATATAATAATCACTTGGTGATGGCCTAAGACGTAACGCTCATATGAAGCAAGCCAAGAGGCCAAAATAATAATTAAGAAGAAGAAGAAGAAGACACGCTCGACCCCTGTTTCGTCGAGCACATATTATATGCTGATGACCTCCAAATCTATACTTAGGTCCCTCATGAACATCTGAATGAAGGTATTCGTATTATGTAAAGGGCGGCCAGGGCGGTGTCGGGGTGGGCTGTCGGTGCTTCTCTCACATTAAATGCAAGCAAAACTAAGGCGATTGTTTTTGGCAGTAGTCGATTTATTAATGACTTTTATGCTGGTGAGCCGAGAACGGTTGAGCTTGAAGGAGGTGTCGACATATCTTTCTCTGATACCGTTACGAGCCTTGCCCAATATCGTTATATCTTACTACTTAAAGTGCATGCGAGTTAACATGTATTGTGGATGCCAACGAGATTATCGTAAATACTTTGAAAATGAAAATATCAAAATTTTCATTTAGAGAAGAAATTTTATAATTAATAATTCTTTTATGTTATTCATGATGAACGCGAATGCTTGCGATCTCGCATGCAGCTTTCATTAGTTTTAACCTATGTTATTTTACTTAAAAGTTAAATAATATTTTACAGCTATTTTTGAGGAGCTTAGGTATGGTTTCAAGATGATATTTAGTAAGCTTCAAACTCAAGTTATTGATTTTGTCGTTTCTGTTCACTGGCCGTAATACTATACTCATAAAGCAAAGCCATGAGAATGGAATGCGGCGTTATTGTGCACGTGCAACGAAGAGTTTGAAAATTAGCTTATGACACGATTCATTTATACGCAGCAAAAGTTTTTCAATTTAACTTATTCTATTTTTTTTTTCTAAATATTAATAATACCCCAAGATTACTATTATTGAATTTTCATGAAATGTTCAAAAATATATTTTTTTCTTTTGAATGGATAATAGTTATAGGCGTTTGAATTTAAATTGGTAACTGTTTATTATACGCTTTTAAAATCGTTTCTTGTTTTGTTTTTTAGACAAAAAGAAAAAAAAAAGTTTTAAATCTGGTATAACTTTAAGAATTTTAGATTGCTTTTGTTTTATTTTTAATTTTGCGTATTATTAAAAAAAAATAGATTCTTCGCGGTTATTTTAAAATTTTTTTTACAAGGAAATCTTATTAATTCATCAAAGGCTTAGTTTCCAATTTTAATGTTATAACAACATGAAAAAAAATTTTTTCTCTTTTTCAAGTTAGCTTTGTATGCCGCGCAATTCTCCTAAACCCTCACGGGGGACGTTAATTCGCTAAGGATTTCCCTTAGTTTATTGCTTTTCTTTTTAAAACACCTAGCGCTATTTTACTATTATACCTGTGTATGTCAATGTAAAAGCTTAAGGTCATCTGAATCTTCTCCGTTAATTCATGCTGTTTTTTTAAAACTTTAATTTATTTTTTGTCTTTGCCATATTACCAGGTTTTCTTAGAAAAAAAATCCTAGTTAAAAATTTAATCAATTTAAACATGGTTATTTTTGTTTAAGTTATAATTCATTATTTCCATACTCAAAAATCGCCGATAATCAAAGTTACATTTATATTACACTGATAGGAAGAAAAGTTAACAGTTAAGTCGCGATGAATTACGACCCAAAATTTTGATGACAGTTGAGTCAAATAAATATTTCTTAATAGTTAAGAAATGTTCATTGATAGTTAATAAATGATGATTTTGAATACCGAGCACTTTGAGTTTTATTATAAAGAAATTATTTCTCAACTGTTAATGAATCATGTTTTAACTCTATCAAATAAATTTGAAATATGTTATTAACTAAAGATAACATTTAATGAATTCTTTTAACTTAAATATTTATAAATAATTATGAATTATTTTAAAGTTAAAAAATTTGAAAAATGTAAAAACGAAATAGTTTGATACATTTTTTATGTACGCTGAAGGTATATTCAAGTAGTGTACGTATCACACGAACGTATGCGTGCGCATACTTTCTATTTCTTTGCTCACAACTATCGTCGGGATACGTATAATTATCCTAATCATCAGCTTAGCCTTTTATGCATAAATAACGCCTTTAATCTGCAGTTAGTATTGGCACGAATACTCCACTATTTGAATTAAAAAAACACACACTTCATCGCATTCATCTTACTTTTACAGTGTTGCAACATGTCTTTGGTTATGGCATCTAAGAAGTAAAATTCATTAAATACCTTTAAAAAACTATTTATTACAACTCTCACAGATACCTAATGCCTATTTTTTGAACATTTATATACTTTTAAAATGTTTTTAAGCTATTTAAAAAATATTAACAATATCTGTTTGTTAAATCAACTGTATTTTTTAAGTAAGTGCGACTTAAGGGGACGCTGTATCTTTCTATCCTTTTCTAATTAAGAAATGCAATTTTTTCGAAAATCTAGTGATTATTGATAGAAATTAAGACTTGTCCGCTACTTGTTTAGTAAAAATGAATATTTTCTCTGATGAGGACCAATTAATTTTGTTGCTTTTTTTTCCAGTAAAGTTTGACATACTTAAAAAATCCTAAGTTATGCTAGAGAATACGTTATTTAAGTATGTCAAACTTTACTTGAAAAAAAAGCAACAAAATTAATTGGTCCTATTCAGAGAAAATATTCATTTTTACTAAACAAGTAGCGGGCAAGTCTTAATTTCTATCAATAATCACTAGATTTTCAAAAAACTTACATTTTTCAATTAGAAAAGGATAGAGAGATACTGCGTCCTAGTGCGTTTTACCATAAGACTACATCTTAAGATTCCGAAAAAAAACTTTCATAACTTTTCTCCTGTGTGTCCTGGTCTTCCAAAAATTTAATGACGTTATCCTATATGTACCATGTACCAATATATCAAATTTCATTAGAATCTATTTGTTTATTCTATTACCAATAAGCGTCAACAATGATGCACTAAAAATTAAAAAATGTAATAATAGTTTATTTACAAAATTTACGCATTAAAGATATTGGACACTCCTGATCCAATATACTCTTTACATAATTTTTTGCAAAGACCACTTTCTTCTGTATCACTCTTGGATTTACTGACTGAAAATAAAGATTAACTGAAGAATAATTTTTTTTACTTAATAAAACTTTTCAGAACTATACAAATAAATTTTATAAAATATAAACTTGATATATGTAATAAATTCATATATGTAACATAGCTGTATAACAGTCTACTAATGAAAATCTTATTAAAATTTTTTCAAAGTTATTGAATAGACTTAAAAGAACTATAAATCTATAAACGTAACAAATTTAAATATATACATATATGGGACATTTCATAGCAACTGGAAGAACAAAAAAATAAAAAAAGCTGAAACTCTAAGAAAAAATTCTATTTGTTACCCAAAATATGTAAGAAAATGTTCAAGGATCTAGATTGTAAGTATCAATAACTATAGATCCTTGAAATTTGAAAATTTTTCAAAATTTTTGTAAAAGTCGTAAATTAATCATTTTTTTCTGAAAATCCTGATGTGTTAGAGGGAAATTCATAAGAATATCTCTTGTTGTAAATGAAGAGGAAAGTCAGCATGATTTTTTACAGACCTGAATTTTTAAGTTTTCTATTAGTTCTTATATGTATTACATGGTAATTAAAATTACTCATTGCTTGCTACTCCAGAAATTGCTTTTCGCGGGCTTATTTTTTTCTATTTTACATGAAAATTGAAATAAATTTTTGATCATGTAAGTCAGTGCCATCAATAAGGAGTTATGACAGTTTAAAATGTATATTTTTATGTATGATTTATTTTCAATATGAAAAAAAATCATACATGAAAATATATATTTATATTCAATATGAAAAATAAATCCTACAAGAAAATATATATTTTAAACTGTCCTAACTCCTTATTGATGGCTCTGACTTACATGATCAAATATTTATTTTGAAGTTTATGTAAAATAGAAAAAAATAAGCCCGCGAAAAGCCATTTCTGAAGTAGCGAACAATGAGTAACTTCAATTACCATGTAATACATATAAGAACCAATAGAAAACTTCAAAATTTAGGTCTGTAAAAAATCATGCTAACTCTCTTCTTTATTTACAACAAGAGATATCTTTATGAATTTTCCTCTAAAACATCAGGATTTTCAGGAACAAAATGATAAATTTGGGACTTTTATAAAAATTTTGAAAAATTTTCAAATTTTAAGAATCTATAGCTCTTGATACTTTCAATCTAGATCCTTGGAAATTTTTATACATATTTTGGGTAACAAACAGAATATATTCTTAGAGTTTCAGCAATTTTTATTTTTTTGCTCTCCCAGTTGGTGTGAAATGTCCAATATATGTACATATACATATAATGGACATTTCACACACACACACACACACACACACACACACACACACAGTATATATATATATATATATATATATATATATATATATATATATATATAACATACTCGTTCTTAAAATATAACTATTGCAACATTACATATAAGTCTACAAACTTTTGAAAAAAAATTTTATGAAAATTTTACCTAAAAACATTTGATTGTTTCTCATTGCTATGATGAAGAGATGACGCTTCAATCGTATTACTCTATGAATTCCACCACAAAGAAATAACTATGAGAAAGAATAACATTCAACTAAAATATCAAATGCTCAATTATTGAACATTTAATAAAATATTTTTATTCAATTAAAAGTGCAATATTTAATCATTTGATATTTTAGTTCTATAAAAGTTTTATACAGTTATTTTTGTGTTGTAATTCATAAAGTAATACTATCATAGCGCCATTTCTTTATTATAGCAATAAAATACAATCAAATATTATTGGGTAGAATTTTTTCTCAAGGTTTTTTTTTCAAAAGTTCCTAATCTTATATGCAATGATGCTATGTTTGTATTTTAAAAAAAGTTTGTTACATATACGAATTTTTAACATATAAGAAGTTACATTTAATAAACAATTCAGTAGTTTAAACAAAATAAAAACAATTTTGTATGAATATTAAAACATTTTTATAAATTATATACATTTAAATTATAAACATTTTCTTTTTACATTTTTAAAAATAATATCATACATATGACAAACAATTACTATTGATTATTTATAATAAATTTTTCATGCATCTTAAAAAAAAAACGAGTAAGCGTTTAATAGAAACAAAACTTATTGAAGATAAATAACATAAAAATTTAGGAATTTACATAGTATAAGTCCTGTGCTCTTAACGAAGCTGCATTAAGTTCTCAAGGAAAATAATCGTCTGTCAAGACTGATTAATGCACGTTATCGAATATACACGAGTTTTAACGCCACAAACTGTCGAACTCTTGCTATAATAGCCCTGTCCAAGATCGGCAAAAGAAAAAATAAGGACCGTTACTTGTAAAAAGAGTAAAAACATCAAGAAAATATATGATTCATGAATAACAAATGAATTAATTCTAAAAATAATTATTGAGTTTGTATAAATGCTTTTAGCCACTGTAACGGATACTTATGGGCAAAAAAAGGATTCCTTAGTCATTGGCTAAAATGACAATTTTTTTTTTCATATTATTGAAAAAAATTACAATACTTATCCTCAGATGGTATCATAATTAATGAAATATTAAGAAATCACGATTTTGACTGATAACTTTGATGAAAATTTTTTTTTGGCTCAACTCCGAAAAACACTGAAGCTTGAACCTTGAATTTTATGAAATCCAAAACTTGAATCATTAGCCCTTATTTCCAATTTTTAAAGTTTATTTTCCGATTTTCAATATTGGGATATTATTTTTTAACCTTGTGACCAATTTTTTCGGAAGTTCAGAAAATTTCTGATTTTTTATGTACTTACCATTTTTATAATGCTTTGATTTTCTAGGAATAAAATAGAGCTAAAAAACGTATTAAATCGCAGAAAATCTGAAAAATCTTAGCTTTGAGGTCTCGAGTTCCCTTAAGAGTATGACGAAGCTGTCCGCCTTCTAATAATATTTCCAATCTTAACTTATGAATAAACGATGCGTTTGATCGAGTTTCTTTACTACAAAGAAAAATTTGTAAGATTAAACTCTAATGCGGACAACTCAAGAAATTCACCAAAATATTATACATACAAAGTTATAATAAAAACTTTCAATATGTCGTATTTTAAGGTTAGGTTTGTCGAGTTTGATATCTAATTTCCAATCAAAGCTCATAAAAAAATAACAAGTCCAAATGATTTTTTATTTTAACAAAAATTATTGTTTAAATATAGCTTTAGTGTGGACAAGTCATTATATTTGTTTAATTTAAGAATTTAAAAAGATATTGATAAAATAAAAAAAGCAAAACTTGATTGCTGCAGCTCCGACATGCCGTTAAGTTGACTTCCCAATGATCTGAAAATTTTCAAAAACACTAGTGCAATTTGGAACATATTTCTTGAGTTGAAGAAAAATCTATTGTTTTGCCCACGATTTGGTAGAGAGTCACGCATATATATGTACAAGATGGACATGAAGATTCTTCAGTACACATAATTAAAAATAAATACTAGATATTTTTAATATTTATTATCGTGGTTTTACTTCACAATTCAATTTTGGATTGTTGATTAAAATATTTTTTATGAAGAAATTCTTTTTAATTACGGTTATTTTTTGATTTGTTAAATGAAATTAATTTAACTAAAAATTCCATTAGAATTTGTAATCAAACTAATTAAGTAGTTTCTTTTAAATTTTGCATTTAAGCCTTTTCAATTTATGATCACATTTTAAATTCTCAATTGATACATACTTTATTAAGAGCATGACGAAGCTGCCCGCTTTTTAATAATATTTGTAATTCTACCTTATGAATAAATCAAGTCTTTTTATAATAATAAAATAAATTTGTAAGATTAAACTCTAGTGCGGACAACTCAACAAATCCATCACAATACTATACATAAAAAGTTATAATACAAACTTTCAATACATCGTATTTTAAGGTTAAGTTTGTCGAGCTTGATATTTAATTTTAAGTTCATAAAAAAATAACAAATCCAAATGATTTTTTATTTTAACATAAATGATTGTATTAACATAGCTTTAATGCGAACGAGTCATTATATTTGTTCAATTTCTGAATTCAAAAAGATATTAATAAAATAAAAAAAGCAGAACTTGATTACTTCAGCTCCGACATCCCGTGATATCTCCCCGTCAAAAACGTTTAGCTAAAAACATTAGTTAAAAAAATAACTAAAGTATAGCTAAAAATACAGCTGTATTCAACTGGAATATAGCTATATTTATATGGATTTTTAAGGTAAAAATCCAGTTATTTTTTAGGTAAAAATTTAGTTAATATTTTCAGTAGCTTACAACAGCTGAAAATATAACTGTATTTTCAGCTATATTATCAACTATATTTTTAGATGTATTTTTAGGTACATTTTCAGCCAACTTTGCAGCTATTAATATATGAAATTTTTCTTTTTTTTTATTCCACATCTGGTAAATTATTGTTATTTACATATCTAATATGACTAAAAATTACAAGGTACTATATGAATCTCAACATTCTAATTTTCAATATTTTTATAGCTGCAAAGTTGGCTGAAAATGTACCTAAAAATATATCTAAAAATATAGCTGATAATATAGCTGAAAATACAGTTGGCTGATTCCATTCAGATTCATGCAGGCCGTCATTGATCGAATTTTTTCTTTTCTTCTAAGTAATAAAAATACCTTCTATTATGTATATAAAGATAAAATTTACCTCGTGGAACGCTCAAAAAAATTTTTTTTCCTTACTACAGCAATTCCAGTGTTGGATGTAAAAACGAAAATTCAAAAATTGAAAATGAACCTCTACTTTTGAACGACTATAGCTCCGTCAATTTTTAACCTTTTTGAGCGTTCTTTTAACGAAAGTGTGCGGAATTTTGTCTAGTTATAAATGCAATCTCAATTTTTGTAATACAATTTGATCTCGCTAAGTTATTTACGAAAAACCGAAAAAAGCGATTTTTTTCAAACACGATTTTCTCAAAAACTATTTTTTTTTTTTGAAATTTTTATATGATTTTATACATAGAAAATACTAACTTTCGGGGTAGGTGAGAATATGCGATTTTGCCTTATTTTTTTTTAACAGATTTTTAAACGTTTTTTTTTATATTTTCAATTTTAAAACATTGATACCATGGCGCATTGTACTATTTTTCCAACTTTACGTGTTCTTACAACTATTATTATGCTTTCATTTATTATTATATCAAAAATATCAACAATAATCTTTAAAATAAACCCCGGATCGAATATTTTGATCAATTAGAACCAAAGTTATGACGATTTAAAGTTTAAAAAAAAATGCTGAAACTTTAAATAAATATATTTACTTTGAATTTTGGATTTTGAATTTTGAATTTGAATTTTGAAAAGGTGAGTTTTTTAAATACTAAAATATATTATTTGGTCATTTTCAATGAACAAATAATATGCGATACAATTGAGAAAGAACACTAATAAATTGAGAACTAATATGAATAAAAAAATCCGAATTTGAATAAAACCTTTCAATTTACTTCTTGCCACTCATGTCTCGAAGTTTTGGCAGTGTAGATTTGGTTTCGTTCACTTTTCCAACAGTGAATCTTTTGACTACCTTTAATTTCTTTTGCATTTCCTAACCATTCCATTTTTTTTGTCAGTCGAAAAACTTCTAATTCATCCTTGCGGATAACAAGAATGTTAATCGACGGAGTATATTTTGATACGTGAGTGGCGAAATTTTCAGCGTTTCTAATAAAATCTGCACTCTTCTTGGACAGATTATGCGTGGTAGCATAATGTTTAACTAAACCATGAATACCGTCACAAGCGTCTATACCATGACCTTTTGCAGAAAAAAGCCATTTTCTGATTACTTTTGAGTTTTAAAGCTCATAGAATTTTCAAAATGACTGGCAGCTCCATCGGAAATGGTTATGATTTCATCAAGATCTTGCGCAATATGTTTTTGTTTTAAATTATCGATAATTAAATTTATAGCTATTAGGGCATGAGACGAATCATGTTTAATATCATCAGAGACGGTGACATAACTGACTGTTTTATCATTTCCAAAATAGCATACCGACGTAAATATTGATATTTGGTTTTTACTCCAATGATAGCTTTGAATTTTATTTTGAAGCAGAACTGTCCAATTTTCTGCAAAATCGACATGAATAACTAATTGGAAGTCATTATTTTTTGCTAAAAGTTTAACCTCTTTAATTGCTATACGTTGAATTTCTTTGACCAATTTATGAGCTCTTACAGTGAGAGCGCGCTCTCTTAACTCTATTAAGAAATTTTCAATTGTGCTAGTTTCATTCAGTAAATTTGTTTTTTCCGAAACACCATAAATTATTTCTTCATATAAATCTTCTTCTGTCAAAGAAATTACTTGTTAATCAATAGAATCTCCAATGGGACATTCTTTACATTCTCTTAGTACACATTTCATATCATCTTTTGAACAAAAAAGTGAAGAACATATTTTCAATTCCAAATCTGCAATGTCTTCTTTATTCTCTTTTTTATAATTATTCAAAGCATCTAACATAAGTTTAAGATTCTCGCAGTAAACGCAAAGACACAAATCGGTGGGTGGATGTGGTATAACCCACTTCGGTCTTAAAGCGTAGAATGTTAATTTACCAATTTTTGTTTTCATTTCAGGATTTTCGTCTTTAAATAATTGATATATTTCTTTTATACTTCGCGTAAGAAAGCGTTTGACTTTTTTAGTTTTCATACCATTTTCTTTGATAGCTACTGTGTCGCTTTATCGTTCAGATAATAATCCTTTACTTTCATTACAATTTCACTATCCAAAGAATGGCCACAATAGTTCTCAGACTGCTTGTAAATTTTTTTATTATTTACCAATGATCGTGCTTGATCAATCATATAAATAGTTACATTTGGTAAAACTGATAATAAATAATCTTTGGTAATATCACTTGGTATAATACTTAACAATCGCGCTTTCTCAAAAAAATTTGAACAATTATCTAATGCAATTTTAATATTCTCAAGCCATTTACCATTTGTTTTACATTCATTATTTTCATTCAATGCGGGCAAATCCGTTATATCGTAGACTTTCATCATTTTACTTGCTATTTGTAAATCAAATGCATCGTTTATTTGTTTTCTTTTTCGGAGAGCATAAGATTCTCGCATCTTGATATTGATACTTTGAGGCATTTGAATTGGTGAAACGTTTAATTTCAAATTACTTGAAGTCCCGTTGAGCTGTTCTATCACAGCCACACTATGAATAAAATCTTCCGAAGATTGTTGACTGCTTGAAGTCGATGAAATAGGCGCATTTGTCACTTCATCTAATAATATTTTGTAACACGAAGGGCATACTTTACCTTCTCTAGAGAAAGAAGTATTTGGATACAAGCGCTTCAAAGACTCCATTAGATCGCCTAATTCTCTAAGCGGACTTTTGGAGCAATCATAAACAACTTTTTTGTGCCTTTCTTTTAAATCCTTGCACTTCATTTTAACAATCAGTGATGCCATTATTGATATTCTGTTCAATGACAGATCGAAAAAAATAATTTTTCTTAAACAACTTCATTTTTTATCTTTCTTTTCTTATATTTTTAAACGCGTCAAGTCGTTGATGAGAATGCAAAGAACGAATCATCGCCACCTAGTAGTGACATGCGTCAACTCCCTACAAAATAAATTCAAATTCTAGGCGCGAAATTCAAACTGATAAAAAAATTATTTTCTTCAACAAAAAAAATTTTTATTATAATAATGTACCATGAAAAGAGGATAAATGGTTATATATTCTTTCATCAAAATAACTTTTTTTTTAAATTAAAAAATTTATATCTTCAGATTTTAATCTTCAACGAAAATTGCGTTTCCTCAATGTAAATATCATATTTATTTAATGTTTCAGCATTTTTTTTTAAACTTTAAATCGTCATAACTTTGGTTCTAATTGATCAAAATATTCGATCCGGGGTTTATTTTAAAGATTATTGTTGATATTTTTGATATATTGATAAATGAAAGCATAATAATAGTTGTAAGAACACGTAAAGTTGGAAAAATAGTACAATGCGCCATGGTATCAATGTTTTAAAATCGAAAATATAAAAAAAAAGTTTAAAAATCTGTTAAAAAAAAATAAGGCAAAATCGCATATTCTCACCTACCCTAAAAGTTAGTATTTTCTATGTATAAAATCATATAAAAATTTCAAAAAAAAAAAAATATAGTTTTTGAGAAAATTGTGTTTGAAAAAAATCGCTTTTTTCGGTTTTTCGTAAATAACTTAGCGAGATCAAATCGTATTACAAAAATCGAGATTGCATTTAAAACTAGACAAAATTCCGCACACTTTCGTTAAAAGAACGCTCAAAAAGGTTAAAAATTGACGGAGCTATAGTCGTTCAAAAGTAGAGGTTCATTTTCAATTTTTGAATTTTCGTTTTTACATCCAACACTGGAATTGCTGTAGTAAGGAAAAAAAATTTTTTTGAGCGTTTTACGAGGTAAATTTTATCTTTATATACATAATAGAAGGTATTTTTATTACTTAGAAGAAAAAAAAATTCGATCAGTGACGGCCTGCATGAATCTGAATGGAATCAGCCAGTTAAATTTTCATCTGTTGTAAGCTACTGAGAATATTAACTAGATTTTCACCTAAAAAAAACTGGATTTTTACCTAAAAAATTCATATAAATATAGCTATATTCCAGTTGAATATAGCTGTATTTTTAGCTATATTTTAGTTATTTTTCTAACTAATATTTTTAGCTAAACGTTTTTGACGGGGGCTATTTAACTTTTTAATTAAAGCCCTTTCAATTCACGATTACATTTTGATTTCTTAATTGAAATTTGTTCAATTAAGGATTCCTTCACAAGAATTTCTTTAAATTTTTTGGCTAGAAAAAGATAAAAATATACGACCTGCTCTTCATGTTTCTTCTGATAATGAAGACTCAACAAATAAAAGAGACATTGCTCTAAATTTAAAGGATGACTCACTTGAATTTTCTTTTAGGATATGGCCGTATAACTCTGTTCTTGTCTAATTTAAATATTTGTTATTATTAATAAATTAAATATTTTTATAAAAACATAAGTGTAGAGCCCAATGGATTTAAGGACGATCAAACGATTCTATTCCATGAGAAAATATAAAATTTTAATTGGTTAGACTTTACTCAAAAACTAATGAAAATTTTATATTTTTTCATAGAATTGTTTGCTTGTCATTAGATCTGTCGGGCTCTGCTCTTACTTTTGAATAAAAATATTCAATTGACTAATGATAACAAACATTTAGATTAGACAAGAATCAAACTATATGGCCACCTATTGAATGAGATTCAAGTTCATCAAATACATACGAAAGACAGACCTTATCGAATTTTTTAACGCCTTTTGTGATTAGCGAAGACGCGCGAAACCAGAAAATGATAAGGAACGCGAGAGACACGTGTTTGAGCACAAACGAAAGCGTTGGCACATATACACGGTGAGACCGAGTCGCGAGGAAGATTCTTATTATATACTAAGAGATAGCTTCATTGAGAATGAGAAAGCAACTCGAATCTAAAGTGGGAGTCTACAGGATCAGCAAAAAAAGGAACCATTATTGACTTCATTTGGTTTGGTTTAGCATTCAAGTTAGAAGGAAGATTTATTACTATTTCGCTGTCATTTTTCTATTATCAACCAGAGAAATTTTATTTTATTTTATTACTATTTATCAAGAGAGAAGAGGAGAGATTCTAAGGAATTGTCATCTAGAGAATTATTATTCTTCCATTTCATTGATTAAGGAGAAACTTCCATTTCACTACGATGAGTTCTCCATCTTACTTTTTGGTGAATTCAAATTAAAATCAGTGCGCATCATCTAATTGCTTGTAATAGCGTCAGTTTCACGGCCATTGTTAACTTTATTTTCAATTTTACAATTATATATTTCGTAATTGTTAATTTTGTTTTAATTTGATTTGGATCGTCAGATTTTAATTAATTTGAGACGGATTAGTTTTTACAAATTTTCAACTTCAATAAGTTAAACAATTTTCAAGATATTGTCGGGTTATAAAAGTGTGAAATTTTAGTATAATAAATTGTGACGTGGAAAATACCACGTAACAATAAAAAAAATTTCTAAATAAAATTTTTCTCTCGTCGGCACAACCACCAACCAATCATGGGTCCGAAGGCATATGAGATTTTTTCTTTATAAATTAATTCCCTTAATTTCTTTTTTTTTGATCGAGATCATGAGACGATGAGTTGATTTATAACAGACGCATGCGATGGCCATTACAGACATCGATAGCTACTGTGTGTAAACATCGGTGCTGCTGTAGCAGCTAGTTAAGCGAAGACGTATGCACCAACACATATCAACAATCAGACGTGTGCTAGGAGTCGATGAATCAAGAAGAAAAGGTAGAAGAGAGAAGAATAAGAAAGATATAGGAAGAAAGAGAGATGGGGAGGTCCGTAGACTAGCAGAGCGAATTGAAAGTGCTGGCGCGTCGATCTCTCGCGCATTAAGCGAGAAGAGAGAAAGGAGATAATAAAGGAAGATGAAAAAAGAAAGCATTAGAGAGGGGATCGTTACAATTATTTTCTCTTAGCTGAGACTCTACACCGTGCATATACGCACATGTATAGACGGTAAAGACTAACCAGCGTGTAAGAAAATAGAAAAGGATAAAAAATGAGTATAAAGCGAAAATAATAATAGATTAGCAAAAATAGAGCAATGTCAGATATTATAACAAATACAGAAAATTAAATTAACACCTGTTGTGAATATATGGCAAGATTAAACGCACATGTTAATTTAAAAAAAATTAAAGCAAAGTATTTATACGCATTTTAAGCGTATGTGTGTGTAGTGAAACGGATATGACATGGGATTAATGAAAAAGAATTCAAGAGCAGTGATTGGGAGTAAAAGAAATTAAACGAAGACAGAAGATAACAAGAAGACAAGAAAACGCGGAGAAGAAGGAAGTAACCATGAAGAAGGACATTCACTGCTGGTCTTTGCGCTGAGTCGCACGCGATTCGATGATCGTCCTCGTATCGCACTAAAGTCTTTTTCTTTTGTGATTCACTGCAATTTTTAGTCTGCAGTCTGTTTTTTCTTCGATGTGCATATTCGGGCAGGAGAAAACTTGTTGGACCTGAGAAAATCTGCAGCTGAGTCATAGGGAGAGAAATAGGAAAGTCCTGGCTGTGGAGACGAGTTTAGAGACACAATCAACGTCGCCGGTAGCGACCACAAAGACCCGAAAGAAGCTAGAGATCGAGCGGCCATTATCGTCAGCCAGCTATCTTCAACCAGCCATCTTGACCACCATCGTCGACGGTATCGACCTAGACAAGTTTTCAAGTATCCCACACAGCATGTAAGCTTCCTGGAAGCTTCCTGGAAGCTTCCCAGAAGATGTGGAAGGAAGGTTGGAAGCTTTCAGGAAGTTTCCAGTAGAAACTTTCCGGAAGATGGATATGTCCTCGATCAGGAGTCTTCCGTAAGTCTTTCATGGAATATTTCACTGAAAGCTCACTCGAAGCCTTCTGAAATATTTTAGTGGAAGCTTCCAGGAAGCTTTAGTAAGTTTTTCGTTGAATATTTCAGGAGAATATTACCGGAAGCTTCCTAGAAGAAAACGTGGAAGATTTAATTCAGTGCAGAAAAAAACATTGGAAGCTTCCAGGAAGATTCCAGTGAAAAGTTCCCGGAAGATGGATATGTCCTCGATCAGGAGTCTTCCGCAAGTCGTTCATGAAATATTTCAGCGGAAGTTTACCGGCAGCTTCCGTAAACTTTTTATGGAATATTTCAGTGAAAGCTTACTGGAAGCCCCCGTAAATTATTAATGAAATATTTTAGTGGAAGCTTACTGGAAGCCTCCGTAAATTATTTATGAAATATTTAAGTGGAAGCTTACTGGAAGCCTCCGTAAGTTTTTTATGATATACTTCATTGTAAGGTTACCGAAGCTTCCGTAAATTTTTCATGATATATTCCAGTGGAAACGTACTGGAAGCTTCCGTAAATTATTCATGAAATATTTCAGTGAAAGCTCACTGGAAGCTTCTGTAAATTTTTCATAAAATACTCTATTAGGAGCTTACTCAAAACTTCCTTGAATCATTCATGAAATATTTCAGTGAAATATTAAATAAGTGATGAACTAATATTTCTTTGGAATATTTGAGCTTATGAATATTAAATGATTCATTGAACTATTTCTGTAATATTGCTGGAACATTTCATGTTTTATTACAAAAAATTTT
Source organism: Anastatus disparis (assembly GCA_017163975.1). Classification (NCBI taxonomy): domain Eukaryota; kingdom Metazoa; phylum Arthropoda; class Insecta; order Hymenoptera; family Eupelmidae; genus Anastatus; species Anastatus disparis. The sequence continues at coordinate 178,775 of JAFFSR010000107.1, forward strand.
TGAATCCGGCACTAAAATATTCAAGTAAGTTGTTACATAATTTCTTGAAATGTTCCAAATTAATATTTCTCAAATCTTTCAAGAAACATGTCATGAAATATTCCTGTTATATTTCAAAAATATTTCATGAAGTATTTAAAAAAATGTTTGAACATAAAACTGAAATATTGCAGAAATATTACTGCATCATTTCTTAAAATATTTTAAATCAATAATGCGCAAATTTTTCAAGAAATATTTCATGAAATATTTCTGTAATATTCCAGAAATATTTCATGAAGTATTTCAAAAAATTTATAAACAGTAAAATATTGGAGAAATATTGTTTAAATATTTGTAGTTATCTTGCGTGCCCAGCAATTCTTCCATCTTGCCCGCAGGTGGCGACTTGATTATATTTTCATGTGATCGTAAATGCGGTTGACAAACTCTTGCAATGTTTTAATGACAATTTCCAATATTTCGCTGAAAGGTAAACGAAGTCTCCCATTCAAGCTTCCATGAAATCTTTCGGTGCAATGATTCATTAATCTTCCAACGGAATCTTCCTTGGAAGGTTTACGAAAGCTTTCAGGAGCCTTTCACTGGAATGTTCTAATGACAATCTTCAATGTTTCTCAGAAAGGTACACGGAGTCTTTCGTTCAAGCTTCCATGAAATCTTTCGGTGCTATAATTCATCAATCTTCCAAAGGAATCTTCCTTGGAAGGTTAACGGAATCTTCCAGGAGACTTAAGTCGGAATATTCCGGTGAAAATTCCCAACATTTTCCCGAAAGGAAAACGGAGTCTTCTATAAAGCTTCTATGATGTCTTTCGGTGCAACGATTCATGAATCTTTTAACGGAATCTTTCTTGGAAGATTTACGGAAGCTTTCAGGAGCCTTCCACTGGAATGTTTCAATGATAATGTCCAATATTTCGCTGAAAGATAAACGGAGTCTTTCATCCAAGCTTCCATGAAATCTTTCGGTGCAATGATCCATCAATCTTTCAACGGAATCTTCCTCGGAAGGTTTACGGAATCTTCCAGGAGACTTAAGTCAATATATTCCAGTGAAAATTCCCAACATTTTCCCGAAAGGAAAACGGAGTCTTCTATAAAGCTTCTATGAAATCTTTTGGTGCAACGATTCATCAATCTTTCAACGGAATCTTCCTTGGAAGGTTTATGGAGGCTTCCAGGGGTTCTTCGTAGAAAGTTTTCTTTGCAATATTCCAGAAATATTTCTGTTTTCTTCTATAAAGCTTTATACATATTTCAATGAAGTATTCGATTGGAATATTTCGGAATATTCCAATGATATCTTTCATGCTGTGTGGGATATCACTGGTGAGTGGGCTGCGCCCGATAAGATTTTCGTTTTTCTGGGAATCAACGGCTCTCGCTAGTTGATAATCGAGTCAGTGAAGTGGTTTTTTTTATGCGCGTGGTTAGATTACGTAATCTGAGGTGCTTCAAAGCGAAATTTTAGTTATTAAATTTGTAAGATTTGCGATAAATTGTGTACGAAATTCCAATTTTAGTGTAAAATTGTATCTTTCTTATTGAGCGTGAGAGAAAATTAATAAATTGAAGTTCTTTTATTTAAGTTTGTGCATGCGATTTCATTATATAACTAAGCATATAGAAAAACTAAATTTTCTTGTCACCGTTGGGCGCGTATAACTTAATAACGCATAAAAAAATTCTTTCCAATATAAGATCAAATACAAATCTAAGAGTTTCCCTTTGATGAGCGACGTAAGAGTAATAAATTAAAATTCTTTCAATCGTCTTAAACTTTGAGGTTAGATCGAGAGTGCTGGACTGTGTGAGCCACGTGCCCACGTATTACCAAAGTAAATCTGGACCGGTTACATGTGCTTTTTTGTCGGTTCAGCGAATAATTATTAAAAAGAAATTATATATATTTTTTTCTTTACTTTTATGAGTATACGCGTATTAAATTGATAAGAAACTCGTTTCTTATTAACTTTGCGTATTGAGCGCCGAGAGTGAGAGATTTTTGATTTGACAATAATTCATTTAACCTTGGGGTACAACCCCGTAAGGCTCAACATGAAGAAGTAAAATGTAAATACATAACAATAATCAGAAAATAATAATCTGAAAATAATAACAAAACGTAGTAAAAACTTAGTAACACTGAAAATAGAATTAAAAAACATGACAAGATAAAATAAGAAAACATAAAGACTAAATAATAAAAAATAAGTATAAACAAGATTAATTTTAAGTTAACACTGGTGCAGGATATGATCCCTATTAAAAAAAATCAGGTGATAAATCACCTGATTTATCAGGTGATTTATCATGCCAAAACATCATGTAACGATTTTGTTGGTCTTTACACATTTTAAACCATGCTTAGTCAATTTAGAACAATTTTTGAAAATTCTGGAAAATTTTGAACTTAGAAAATTTTTTAGATGATTTAGTCTTAGAAAAAAATTTTAACTAATTCCACAAAAAAATTTCTAAGTTCAAAAATTTCAAAATTTTTCAAAAATTGTTCTAAATTAACTAAGCATGGTTTAAAACGTGTAAAAACCAACAAAATCGATACATGATATTTTGGCATGATAAATCACCTGATAAATCAGGTGACTTGTCACCTGATTTTTTTCACCAGGGATGGTGCATTGGCCAGTAGCAACCCATCCACCACTCCACCAGCACCAAAACTTAGACTGGGGCCGCCGATTCAGCACACCAATCCCCACGATCACCACCAAGCAGCCAGTCGAATGTGTGCCTCTTGAAACACGCCACCGAACCCAACTCAAAAGTTACATTCATAATAGAACCAGTACTAAGTTCATTGAGATAATCAGTTGCTAGTTGAACAAATAAGTGCTGCAAGGCACTAGTGCGAACAGAAGGACAAACAAGAATCCTTGGCGGCTGGCGAGCAGAAGAACGCACCCGACCATCCGTGTCAATCTATCTGCCAAAAACTCGGGAATGTTGTTTGCAATAATAGAATAAGCCAGGGCAGTCACAAAATTCTTCCTTCTTCTTTCAACAGAGAGCCACCCAAGATCAAGCCTGTAGGGAGAGACAAGTTTACGGATGGGAATGTTGCCGCACACAAAGCGCACGCAAGCATTGAGAGCTCTATGAAGTTTTAAGTTTTGGTAGTTGAATAAGTCATCATAGACAACACAAGCGTAATCGAAATGAGGAAAAATTAACAACTCGACAAGTTCTTTCCTAAGTTTTTTAGAGAGAGAATGCCTATAGAACTTAAGAGAATGTAACACTCCATGAATACGGCTAACGATAGAATCTACCTGTTTCTCCCAATTTAGAGTCTGGTTGATCCATACACCCAGACTCTTGACCTCTCTAGAGAACGGAATAGATTGACCACAGACAACGATGGATGGAACCAAAGAAGAATTAAGCCTGTTAACAAACTGTTCACTTCCCAGCAAAATCGTTTGAGTTTTCAGCGCATTAAGCTTGAGCCCATTGCGATCAGCCCATCCCACGATTGCTTCAACATCACAATTGATATCAGCGATTTCTTGATCAATGTCAGAAGCAAAAAAGGATCTGTAAATTTGCAAATCATCAGCAAACAACATATGTTTAGGAAACCTGAGAACATCGGGTAGATCGTTGATATAAAGCGAAAAGAGCAGTGGGCCCAGCAAACTACCCTGAGGTACACCAGTATCGACACCCATCCAAAACTCGGTAGAATCACCGTCCATCATCTCAATCGACTGCGTACGACCCTGCAAGTACGAAGCAAACCACTTAATGACATGATCAGAGCAATTCGGACTCCGAAGTTTACGAAGGAGACGATGATGCGGCACAGTGTCAAAAGCCTTTGAAAAATCAAAAAGCAAGAGTGCTGTAACCTTTCTCTTATCAATAGCAACTCTGATATCCTCTAGAATGTTGAGAAGCACAACCTGAGTGTTATGACCGGCTCTAAAACCAGCCTGGAACCTGGAAAGGAGCCTGTTAGATTCGAGAAATTCAAGGAGTTGTTGATGAACAACCCTCTCAAGGATTTTAGAAGGCTCACAGAGTCTAGCTATGGGTCTCGTCTGATCAGGCGTTGTGATGGATTTGGACTTGGCTGGCGGCAAGATAAAAGCTTTCTTCCAATCAGTTGGAAAGCACGAGCAAGCAAGTGACTTATTGATGATGGTAGTGAGAGGACCGAGCAACGATGGCAAGGCCTATTTCATCATGTCGACGGAAATACCGTCGAACCCAGAGGACCTGGAGGACGCCGACGTTATGAAGCCACTGATTTCAGAAAAATCAATTTCATGAAAACTAAAGACTGGCATCGACTCACACAAAGGTACACTGAGAACCGCATCAACATCCCTCTGCATTAGCGGTGGACCACCTCTCACCACAGATGAATAGTGTGACAAAAGAGTCCTCGCAGAAAGATACTGAAGAGGAGACGGGAGAGCCCTACTGGCCATGCCCAGCTTGTGAAGAGTTGACCATTTGCTCCTAGCACTAGATGCTGCATTTAACTCTGATGATATATGCTTAATTTTAGCCGAGTCGAGTTTATTAGATATATCGCTTCTCAATGCTCTATATCTCGAGATATCCTCAATGTTACCAGTTCTGACCGCCCAACGATAAGCACGCTGTTTCATCAGAAGTCTAACATCATGGGTGACCCAAGGCTTGCTTTTTGGACGAATGACATTAAGCTTGACCGGAGCAAACCTATCAAAAGCATCCGTGATAGTTTGAGAAGTAACAGCAACAAGTTTATTAAACCCTCTACAGGTTTCAGACAAAACAGAAGCCAAAGCATCCAATGAGGAAGAAAGATGAAAAGTATTGATATTTAACACATCTGAGTAGTGGGTTTCAAGCATTTTAGTTTCAAGGGAATTGTAAAGAAATTCATTAAACGAGACTGCGTCCACCGCGCTGAGCCTACGAGAATAAAACCTTTTAGAATAGCTATTAAGTCTGCACAATTTGTACTTAAGTTCAATCAAGTCATGACCCGCAATAAATGGAGCCTCGGACTTAGTATATGAAGTGATAGAATCTCTATCACTAACAATGAACAGGTCAATCCATGTATGAGAGGTAAAATTCTCAGAGAGAACATGATTAGTTTGTTCAGAGGGAACAACATATAAACAGAGGGTATCAATGTTATTTATAAGAAAAGAAGAGACATGGTTTTTCCCCGATAGGTTGATGTTGAAATCACCAGTGATGATGACATTTTTGTATTTACCACTGAGATCAGAAATAAGGTTGAACAACTCAGACGGGTAAACAGCCATAGGTCGAGCATAGACAACAACAAATAGGAACCTTTCATTCGAAACCTTCACATCGAGTAATAGAAACTCAGGCTCATTATTGAAAATAGGATTAGAATGATGCACGACTTTAACATTGAATTCCTCCCTGATATAGGCCGCAACACCGCCTCCCTCTTTACCCACTCTATCGACTGTAAACAAGTTGTAACCAGAGATAGATAAAATTGCATCGTCATCGAGCTGCGACAGAAAGGTCTCGGATAATGCCAAAATATCGTACTGCTTTTCCAAGCAGTGAGCCTCAATAAGGCTAAAATGAGTTTTCAGCCTATTAACATTAATGTGCGCAGCAAAAATAGAATCCCTATGGGTAGAAGAAGAAACATTGGAACAAGAGGCATTAGTAGCACGATTATGAACAGCAGCTCCAGTGAAAACCTTAAAGTTAATAGAAGAATTATAAAAATGAGAAACTAGACTGTACGAACAAATAGCTGCCGCTTGAGACCCCAATTTGCGTCAATTTTTGGGTAATGAATTAAATGCCACCAAATCATCCTCAGAATGAATCGCACGAGGCTTGGCCCCTGCTGCAGGACGCAAGTAAATAGTGAGGGCCCTGACAAATAAGTTAGGCAGCTTCTTTTCGCGTGCAACATCATGGACCTTTTTAAGGAGTTCAAAGATTTTTTTGGGCCATAAGGCCCTTAAGAAGATCTTACCATCCTCAGCACCTGCACCGAAAAGCTGGAAAGCAGATTTGGATTTCAGCCCCGCAGCAGCAACCATCACAGAGTCTCTAACCGTACTAGAGATACATTTAAAAACAAATTTACGACATTCAGAATTAACAGACATAACACTATTTACAGGGACAGAAGACATATCAGAGTCAACCTCCATAATGGGTTTAGCAGGTGGTGACCATTGACGCGTACCTACAATAAAAGCTTGGCTATATTCAAAGCCAATGGCCTTGAAGATGATATCAAGTACCTTCCGATCAGACAAAGACAGCCCGCTAGACACCCCCGAAACAATAACCTCACAGTCGTCGCACGAGGCATTGATCTGAGAACGTGCCAGATCCGATTTAATTGCGTTGATATCCGAGTCATGCCGCTCTAAAATCGATCTCATGTCGCGCTGATCATCGCGAATAAGAGAAAGCTCCTTTTTGAGCTCCTCCTGATTATTAACAACCAGCCTCCGCAACTCACCAAGTTCAGATTGCATCACTGACTGCATCGCTGCAGTCTGTTCAGCAATTAATTGAGACTGCTGCTGTTTTAAAGCAGCCAGAAGCTCCTCAAAATTCGACATGCTGTCGGTAGTGAAAAATGATGATACTGACGAAGAAATGGGCGGCGAAGCAGCAGGTACTCCCGTTACAGTAGAAGCTGTAGTTGAGGTGGGCGCGGTCAGGGCCCCAGCGCAATGCCTCCTGAGCAGCGGTTCAGTGGAAGGAAAGAGAGGGGAGGTCACGTGCTTAGAAGAGGTCTGATTAGGTGACTGAGTGACTGAAGGCGTGGCGGCACAAGCGGAGTCGACCAAAGAGCTCGCTAAGTAAGATTCGTTACGTACTGACAGGTCAATGCAATTTTCACAAATAATACGAGAAGAAGAGATATACCAATTGTCAAAACAGCAATCTATATGATTGCATTACATTGAGAGCATAGAATGGTAGAAGTAGACCTGTCTAAGTTTACCTTACAGCGAGCACACACACGACCAACCATCAATGACAACCGCGAGAACTCAGCAAACCAAAACAACGACTTACCAGGAAAGCTTCAGTTGCCAGGGAGACGCACATTCGCTAGATAAATCGCAGCCGCAGATGTTGAGCCATCAGTAAATAAGTAGGAAAACTGCCTTAGCTGACGCGCAAAGAGTTGAGAATTTTCTCCCATTGGCACAGTGGCGCTGTTATATAACTTCAATTTGCAGACTTTGGCAAACTTAACCTCACTTTTAAAATATGCCAATAGATAATAAAAAATTGCATCCAAGGACCCTCAAAAAGTCATTACAGTGATCAACATGTAGCCAGGATTGAAAATAAGCCGCCGCTTGACAGTCGAAAACGGACACAAGACAACGCCACAAAACAGAAGAAGCCAATGGCCGCCACAATGGATCCTCTCAGACTCAACGTATGCCAGGCAAAAATCGAATTCCCCGGCCTTTAAAATGTCGAGCCTTGCCTTGAATGCTCGAAAAACGCGAGCCAGCAGGAGCCCGATCAGCCTGAGAAAGAGAGCGAGAGAGAGACAGAGAGATTGAGAGAAGCGAAGTGGGCCTAAACGGCTAAGCGAATTTCGCCTTTAAAATCTTGTATAGTAAATTCATTTCTTTCTGCAATAACGGCCAGTAAATTGAATTTTCTTTGTTTATTAAGCGATTAAGAGACAAGCAAATAAAAGACATTAATTTAATTTAAAATTTAAGAATAAGGATAAGAATAGTACATTATTGACCAAGGATGCATATTGATCATTCTCGGCGAGTGCGAACTTTTGGGGCCGAGCGTAGCGAGGCCTCGAAAGTTGCACGAGCGAGGATGATCAATATGCATCTATGGTCTAATATACTATTTTTTTGTCCCGAGGCCGAGACATTTAAAGTTTTTCCGTAGAACGCAAAATGGTCATTTTGCGGCCTAGGGCAAAAAAATAAATTATTTATCTTTTTAATTGCTCTTTATTTAATTTCACTTAGCCTATATTCTTAAATTTTAAATTTAATTAATGTCTTTTATTTGCTTGTCTCTTAATCGCTTAATAAACAAAGAAAATTCAATTTACTGGCCGTTATTGCAGAAAGAAATAAATTCACTATACAAGATTTTAAAGGCGGAATTCGCTTAGCCGTTTGTATACATTTTGTAAAAAAAATTTATTTCTTTTAATATAAATTAAAATTGAATAAAGGTTTTTTTGTGTGCTTCCCCCTCCCATTTCAGGCAAAGATTCTGTTCAAATAGAGCCACGTCCCGATCAACATACCACTCTCTCTCTCTTATATCCAGTACTTATGAGGAAAAATAGTATGTGAATCTCGTTCGTTTTACTAAACCTCGCTCGTTACATAATATATTATAACGATTTTTGATTCTACAGAGTTTATTGAAAAATTACAGCATTAAAAAAACTTGAAAAGAATTATCACCCTTGAGAAAGATGGGGGATACAACTCAACAGCGTCAAAACGTACAGTGCGTTTATGACTTTTTATAAAAAATTAAATGGCGTTTTTACGATATTAGAGAAAAACTATTTTGAGAGACAATTTTTACTAACAACTAGATATTAATGATTTAGTCTAATACTTTTTTATATACTTATGCGTATTAAAAATCAAGATACATTTTTAGGATCGGGTTTGAGAGGTTTCCTTGACAGTAATGTTAGAAAATTATTTCCTACAAATATATTTATATTACACTCTACACTTAAAACTTTTATAGAATAACACATTTTGTATACTTGAAAATTATAAATAAGACATTAGAATTTAAAATTAAAACATTTATTTGGTCTTACATAACGAATTTTTATTAGGTTGAAACTAATGGTTTAACTGGGTTCGTTTCATTTGATAACGCTGGATTTAGAAGTAATTATGAGATCGAAATTTTCAAATTATCTTACGATGGCATCAAAGATACTGGGAAATGGAATTCAACTAAAAATATAGAATGGTATGTAGATACAACCGTCAATACTCATCAAGACAGCTTAAGTCTCCGAAATACAACTTTCAGAGTTCTCATAGCCTTGGTAAGAGAAATTATTAAATAAAATTCACTAAGGTTCAAAGCAAAAATTTATTTTAATTACTTACAAGAAGAGTGTCAGGGTATTGGGACGCAGATTTTTCTTAAATTTTGGGGAATAATTAGGAATGTAAAAACATGAAAAAAGCCAAGTCACTAGACTCTGACGCTCAATATTTCCCTAGTTACAGGTAATTAAAGAAAATTACTATGAAAATAATTAGATTTTCAAACACTTATAGTTTCTCAGTATCAATAGCTAGAAGCCTAAAACTTTTTTTAAATAAAAGCTGAGTTGAAATCCTTTCGAAATAGTAGCTACAGCGTATAAAAATATTATTTTTTTCCAAAATTATTAAGTAATGAAAGTTGCACCTGAAATTCCTCTTTATAACATTAATTAATAATAAATGCTAAAATTTGGTATAATTTTAATTGCTTTATAATTTTGAAAAAAATAATATTTTTAAATGCTGTAACTACTATTTCGGAAGGATTTTAACTTAGCTTTCATTTAAAAAAAGTTTTAAGCTTCTAGCTATTAATGCTAAAGAACTATTAGCGTTTGAAAATCTAGTTATTTTTACAGTGATTTTCTTTAATCGCATGTAACTAGGTAAATATTGAGCGTTGGAATCTAGTAACTTGGCTTTTTTCATGTTTTTACATTCAAAATCATCTTTCAAAATTTGAGAAAATTCTGCGCCCCAATACCCTGACACTCTCCTTGTTAATATATTTAGAATTATGAATTACCTCTCGTAATATTAATATAAAAAATATTGACTAAAACTGTTTATCAGGAACGAAAGAAGGACATAGAATCTTAAATATTATTTATACTATCATCAACAAATGTAGAAATAGTATAGAAGGATATTTTCTATAGTAATTTTGGCTAGACGTTTTGAGGAGGTATTTGGAATATGTATGTTAACAGAATGTCTATCTAATAGCCAGTAGTCATGCTTTCAAACTAAATGTTTCCTGAAAATATATTCCTCAAATCACTATTGGAAACAACTTTCTATATCACTTTTAAATTTGTTGCTATAATGCTGTCAAAATTATGAAACAAAGAATGTGTTATGTGCCTCCTCATTGCAAAATCGGGAGCATGTACTATTTTAATATTATTATTTATTTTAATAATTGACTTATCATTTTTATTATCTCAATTTGGAAAGTGACCGCGATTTTGTTAAGGATTCTAAGAATAATGAATTGAATAAATAGAAGGGACAAAGTTTGAGGCTTACATAGCTTTTATTTAACTAACAACAATTCAACTGAAGTAACGACATGACAAATGATATAATTAGCAATTTCTTACTACATTTCTACTATCATTAACACATTGAATTAAAGAAATTTTAGTAAAATTTAATTCTGATTAATATTATGTTATACTTGTAAATTATTTTCGTCTACGGTTCTAACTATTAATTAATACATTTACATCCGAATCCTAAGAATATATGGTGTATATGATAACTTATTAGCCTAAGCCGAGTTACGGTTAGGTCAGTTACAATCAGGAATCATTTACAATCATAATTTAATTCTAAGTTACTGAAAAACATATGTTCTGAAATTCTATCCTAAATTATTATATTAAACTTTTTTCGAGCTATAAATTAATATAATAATTCAGGGAATCATTTTTATCAAAATACTTCTGCTACGTCGCTCTCTGGCTGCTGGCGGTCATCCATCTGGTATTCAGTGTGGATATCTTATATTTCCAGGAAATGGCGCGCACTCGTATATAATCACGTTTAAGTATTAAAAAACGCTGCCAAGTACTTTGGCGTAATGCTTTCTCATAGAGAACACTTGCCTCTCCATCTCCATCTTTTTGTCTCCATCCCTCCATCTCCGTCACTTTGTCTTTCTGTCTCTGTTTCTTTCTCTCCGTCTTTCCGTCTCCATTTCTTCATCTCCGTCTCTCTATCTCCGTCCCTATGTCTATGTCTCTCCGTCTCTGCCTGTCTGTCTCTGTCTCTCCGTCTCCGTCCCTCCATCTATGTCTCTCCGTCTATATCTCGCTGTCTCTGTTCCTACGACTCCTTTTTTTTGTCTTTGTTTCTCTGTCTCTGTCTCCCCGTTTTCGTCTCTCCGTCCCTCTATCTATATCTCTTCGTCTCCATCCCTTCGTTTTTGTCTTTCCGTCTATGTCTCTCTGTTTTCGTCTCTCTGTCTTCTTCTCTCTGTCTCTCCGTCTCCGTCTTTGTGTCTTCGTCTCTACTTCTCTGTTCCTACATCCTCGTTTTTTCATTTCCGTCCCTCTGTCTGAAACAAATGATTAAAAAGAATGAATTCCTATCATATTTTTTCATTAATTTAAATAAAATTGAGGAAAACAAATTTTTAATTTATCATGATATGATTTGTATTTAAACAATTTTAATGCATATTGGGACTTTAATTAATCCTTCTTTTCGAACATATAAAAACTAAATTTTAAACAGAACTGCAATATAAAAATTTATAAATTAAGGCAATTTTCTTTACCTTAAAATTGGCTAATTTATACATATTAATATGACGTCGAGAAACGAATTGAATTAATAATTCATTTATCGTTGCTGCACACGCGTTAATTCCTTTGGCAGCGTTGCGCTTAGTGGGTGGTCGTCGAATTTGACCGCGTGTTTCCTAACGCGGGGCGAGAGTCAGACTTTTAGTTCTTTTTGAAATGCGGAGACCTATACTAAGTCACTTTCCACGTCGCGATTTAATTTGATAATTTAAATTATGTTTTAATATTTTAAACCCTTAGCCAAGTAAAGCCACATGTCTCTACCGCTCTACTTGGGGTCTGATGAGGTCAGTCCTCTATATCGGGGTCGCGTTATATTTTAAAATATATGAAATATATATATATATATATATATATATATATATATATATATATATATATATATATCTATTTATAGTCGTAAGACAAGATTAAACCGACCCCCCCTCAGCCCTCCCTCAAATGTCTGTCCGTACAGTCCCCCTCAAATTACGTTGCGATTCCTCTTATAAATGGCCATTTCAGAATTAACGTAACTGAGGCCCCCTCACTCCCCCTCAATTTTTATAGCCCCTCTCAGCCCCCTCTCAATATGCTCCCTCTCAATTTTTATAGCCCCCCCCCCCTCATTATGCCCTGCCCCTCACTATGATATTATGGTTTACTAATTAGTAATAAGAAAATATTCTTATTATTAATAATATTCTATTATTATAATAACAATTATAAGTAATTGAATATTATTATAATTAGTAATATTTTATTATTATAATTGTAACTGTAACTAATTAATTATATAAAGTTTTTTCACTGCATTTCATTTATATTCTAATATTAAATTTCAATAATGAAAAAAAAATTATTATTATTATTAATATTTCATTAATATAATTGCAAACATAACTAATTGATAATACAAAGCTTTCTCTCTGCATTCCCTTTATTCAGATAAATATATAATATTATTATTTCTATACATTGTATCTTTATTTTTATTATTGAAAAAATTTACTAATTACAAAAGTAAATTATAAATTACAAAATGAATTTAGCTTAATATCCATAGGTACTGTATAAACACTTGTTTTTGAATTAAACATGTTTTTTTTTTTAACTAGAAATAAGATATTTACATATTTATCTTAATAAAAGATTTCTGGGCTTGAAATCAGCATAAAAATATATGGCTGCATTAAAAGCTTTAAAAGCTTACAAATTCATTTCTTATTGTCGCTGAAGCGTACAGATCTATTATTTGTTGTCGCTAAAAAAAGCTTATAAAAGCGTACAGATTTATTATTTGTTGTCGCTATAAAAACTTCATATAAGCATACAAATATATTTTTTGTTGTTGCTAAAAAAAGCTAACAAATTTATTTTTTATAATCGCTAAAAGAAACTTTTTTTCCAAATTATAATGAGATATTTTTACAATTTTTGTATTAAGAATGATAAATGTAGAAACCTGTACTGTCGGTATCTTATAATCAAAACGAGAGCAATGTACTTGACTTTTTTTTTGATTTGATGTAACATTGCTGTATTTCAGCTATCATTGCGATGCTAATTAGCGACGGAGATCGTCAGAGCGTTTGTGAACAAAGCACATGCAACGTACAGTGGTGCTTGTATCAGCCTTGGAACTTATGATCTCGAGATTACGAATCCACAGCTTTACAGTTAATAATATTATTTTTAAAATAAAATTTTTGCAATAGGAAATATTGAAGAATGGATGTAATATAATTTAAGAGGACGCTGGATCTCTCTATCCTTTTCTAATTAAAAAATGTGAATTTTTGGGAAAACTAGTTATTATTGATAGAAATTAAGGGTTGTCCGCAACTTCTATAGCGAAAAATAATATTTTGTCTGATGAGAGCAAATTAATTTTGTTGCTTTTTTTTCAAGTAAAGTTTGACATACTTAAATAACGTATTCTCTAGCCTAATTTAGGATTTTGTAAGTATGTCAAACTTTACTTGAAAAAAAAGCAACAAAATTAATTTGCTCTTATCAGACAAAATATTGTTTTTCACTATAGAAGTTGCGGACAACCCTTAATTTCTATCAATAATAACTAGTTTTCCCAAAAATTTACATTTTTCAATTAGAAAAGGATAGAGAGATACAGCGTCCCCTTAAATTAAAATATAATATACCCTATGTAATCTATGTCAACGTATATAAATATACACACTTATAAAAGAAGCCACCAATCACTGTATGAAGTAAGTTACATTTAAATACAATGAATATATAGTTATAAATGTTTATTTTTACCAATTTATTTTGTTTACTTTTTTTAAGTTTTGAAAAATAATTGTAAAAAACATATACTTTTTTCAAATATATTTGAAATAAAAATTGAAAGTTAATTATTTATATTTTAAATTTTTATATTTGAATTTCAAATATTTCAAATAAAAAAATATACGTATATATATGGGACGTTTCACGTCAACTCACCTAACAAAAAAATAGAATTCGTCAAAAATCTGTGAAAATTTTCTATTTGATACCCAAAATATACAAAAAAAATTTTAGAGGTCCACGTCAAAGGGGTCAGGAGTTAAACGTGATGGAATTTTTTGAATTTTCCAAATTTTTTGCTAAATAAATATTTTAATGAATTTTTTCCTCAAAAACTATCAATTTTTCGTCAAAACTTAATGGAATACTTTTTCTTCAAAATTAAAAGTAGAATGTACCTGAATTTTTTCAAATTATAATATATTGATTTGTATGCTTACTTGATCGATTTAAACATACTATTTAGTATATCTAAAAATCGAGCAGGTTAAATTGGCTTTTTAAAGTCTTATTGTTTTCGTTTATTCATGACAAAAAAATATACGAAGCCTCTAGTTGGGCAGCCTTCTCAAAGTTACTTAGTTGTGCAAAAAAATCTGAATAAATCGTTATTTTGGATCAATGATGGGGTTTGTGATTTTTTTTTCTAAAAAAGTATTGATTTTGAATTCCACATCTAATTTTCAAGAAAAAGTATTCCATTAAGTTTTAACGAAAAATTGATAGTTTTTGAGGAAAAAATTCATTAAGAGCAGGCCGGACTCGCTGTCCTTGTCTAATTGGCATTTTTGTTATTTACTCAAATTTTAATCGGTGTATCTTCAAATCAAAGGTCGAGCTCTATAGATATTATTATTATGAACATCTATGCACAAGAAAAAAAGTATCTACTAGTTTGTTTTTGAGAAAAGTAAGTAACGCCAAAGTAAAAGTTTATGTTTGTAATATTTTCGCGTTACTTACTTTTTTCAAAAACAAACCGGTAGATATTTTTTTTCTTGTGCATAGATGTTCATAATAATAATATCTATTGCGCTCGACCTTCAATTTGAAGATACACCGATTAAAACTTGAGTAAATAACAAAAAACTCAATTGTTACTCGGTCGGTATCAGGTTCTACTCCGGCCTACCGTTAAAATATTTATTTAGCAAAAAATTTGGAAAATTTGAAAAATTCCATCACGTTTAAATCCTGACCCCTTTGACCTGGACCTCTAAAATTTTTTTTGTATATTTTGGGTATCAAATAGAATATTTTCACAGATTTTTAACGAATTCTATTTTTTTGTTAGGTGAGTTGACGTGAAACGTCCCATATATATATATATATATATATATATATATATATATATATATACATCTTTTTCTATTACAAGGTTAGTATATTAAAAATAATATTTTACAAAAATTGATATAAAAAATTGAATCAAATTATATTATATGCTTTATTACTGTAACGGTATTCTACCGTGTTTGAATCTTGCGCGCTTAGGTATTAAAATAGAATGAACGCACGGTCATATATCTCGTCTAAGACGAGTAAAGAAGTGCGTATCTTGACGACCAGCACGCGAGCGAGAAGCAAGCCGGCTGCGAGGTGCTTCAGAGAGTTTCCGGCTACCGTTGCGTTAGCACGAAACCTAAGCCGCGCTGTGCTTATTAGAGAATTTTGCCACGTGGTCATATAATATGGTAGACTAAGTTCGCATTTGATAGAGCGAGACATTGTCTTAATTAAAAGTCGTGAGTTTATACCGACTTGCGTATTATATTATATTTGCAAGTTGCCACTCTCAGAAATTCTTTCTGTAGATTTTTGCTTGACCGCTTTTCGCGCGTCTTAGCGGTCAGCCATTAAGTGCCAGCAAATACGTTGATCGGCGTGTATAGGATTCCACCGATCTACGTCCAGGCAACCACGTTGGCAGAGCTCAGCGGAATTCAAGGATCGGGAAGAGACGTCTTTCACCGACCTAGTCTAGAGCATCTACGTATTGGTTACGTACAGGGGAGAAGCTACAGTAACGGGCGAGCGGCGTCTACGTGCACGTAGGTAATTAGGGTAAGCTGGCCAGTGCGTTATTGTAAGTATAATTATACTGTGCGATATCCAAGTGTCTCTTCCTCGAGAGATACTTGTTCGGGCATATTGTATCATCGGTGATATAACCGATCAGCGTCATAAGCGAGTACTATTTAGTTCGCGACGCGTCCTCCCTTTGCTCACTCTCTCATTAGACGCGTACATTACATTTCATATATTATATTAATTCATTCTCGTTTAATTCATACTTTATTTTATTATGTTTATATTTTTC
Source organism: Anastatus disparis (assembly GCA_017163975.1). Classification (NCBI taxonomy): domain Eukaryota; kingdom Metazoa; phylum Arthropoda; class Insecta; order Hymenoptera; family Eupelmidae; genus Anastatus; species Anastatus disparis. The sequence goes on from JAFFSR010000107.1 coordinate 194,986, forward strand.
TTGTAATAAATTAATTCTATTTTCTATTAAACCGTGCTTCATATTGATTTCTATTGCCTGACTATATTTAATATAAAATATATATTTCCCGTTGTTTACTCCGACGCCTTCGCGGTCCTCGTGAGCAGTTATAAATTATTTAATTACTTCATATCATATATTTTAATATAACGTATTTTGGAACCTGCCTCACGAAGGAAAACTGCGCTACCGGCCACGCGTCTCTCGATCAGGTAAGAGAAAGAGAGAGAGACGCGCAGCGACGAGCTGATGGAAAAATGCTCCGTCGCGCATCAATCTAACATACTAACTAGCTTTACCGGAGTCTGTTGCCAGTTTATCATAGTTATTATAAATTCTAGCAGCTCCATATTCTAACAAAAATACATAGACTTAGTTAAAGTTAAATTGGAATTAAAAAAATCTAATTTCTTTTGTAACGTGTAGTAAATTACCGTTACATTACATTAAAAACTACATCACATCTTAAATATTTTCATTTTTTTTTTAAATATTAGCAGTTAATTAGTTTACATTGTTTAATTGTTTAATTGATTTTATTTTTTTAAATGTGATTTTATTATAAGTTAATAAAGTTTTTATTATAACTTTGTATGTATAATATTTTGGTGGATTTCTTGAGTTGTCCGCACTAGAGTTGAATCTTACAAATTTTTTTTTGTAGCAAAGAACCTCGATTAAACGCATCGTTTATTCATAAGTTAAGATTGGAAATATTATTAGAAGGCGGACAGCTTCGTCATGCTCTTAAATGTAACTATTCTTGCCCAATGAATCAAAGGCTGTCTTAAGATCTAAGGAAACTATATGAATTTTATTCTCAAATAATTATATTTCTTAAAAATTTGAAATATATTTTTATGCATCTCACATCTGTAATTTGATTCCAATCTCCTGGTAATTTTACTTTAAGTCTTTTTAAAATATTTATCATTCTTTTGAAATATATATTTTCTTTGATCTCATCTAACAATATCAATACTTTGTACTTGATTTTTAATTCTTAAAAAAACACTATTATTCAATTATAAGAGATTAATTATAAAACTTTTATGTTGACATATATTTTTATAAAAATAGAAAACCTCCTATCCAATTACGTTTTTGAAGTATTTTTATCCATGGAATTAATTAAAATTTATATATTTGAGATTCCTATTTCAATCATTTTAACTTTTACAAATAAAAAAGAAATATGAAAAACTAAGTAAAATAAAAATATTTTCATAGAAATCTTCTATAAAAATATATTTCAAATTAACATTGTTACCATCAATTTTATGCAATTCATTTTTTGCGAACTGACAATGTTTTAACAGAATGGGATACAAGAAACTTATTTAATTCTACTTTTTTCTGTATTTACACACAATATCATTATTTTAATTTTTGTGCAGTCTTCAAATATTCCTACAATTTTATAAAAGAAATTAATGAACTTAGCTCAAACTTCTCAAATCATCTTCTAATATCGAATAATTTTTTTGCAAAAATTATATTACTAGGTTTGGTATTTACATTGACAAGTAATTCTCGAAAACTTTACTAAAAGATATATTAAAATTGTTAAATCTTTTATTTGTTTCCTAATTACAATAATGATTTACAATTTTAAAATTATAAAATTAAATAAATAAATTTCAAAATGTATAAAATTTATTTGTAATATAATTTAGGTTGAGTATGAAATTTGAGAAAGATGGATGCTTACTGTTGTAATTAAACATAAAATTCAATACATGTCATCATTTATACGATTTACCCTAATGAAAAGAAATATGTAAGGGTGCAGTCAGATGAGTAGAAAAGAGACTGCCGAATAGAGGATGCATAATAGAAACAACCAATCAGCGCTATTCGGCAAGTTTCATGCGAAGAATAGAATTCTATTTTCTATTCCACTGTAGAATGGAAAAGCGAGTTGAGATACGAAGTAAATAAAAAAAGCAATTAAATCATAAATACAAATCTACTTCATTCATTTTCAAACAAATTGTAGAAAATTGCTCTGTATGAGCTACAATTTTAAAGAGGTTATGTTTATGTTTACGCGACCTAATACGCAAGCATCTTCTTTCCATTCCACAGTTTTTTTCCCCCCTATCGTCACATGGAGAGAAAAAACAGTAAAATAGGCGGTACAATAGAAAATTGTTTTAATCAATTTATTTTGTTGTCTTTTTCAAGTTTTTAAAAAGAATTGTAAAAAACATGTACTTTTTTCAAATATATAATTTCCTTAGATCTTAAGTCAGTCTTTGATACAGTTGGTAAGAGTATTTACATTAAAATCACATTGTAAAAAACATAGCCTTTTTTCAAATATATAATTTCCTTAAATATTAAGTCATTCTTTGATGCAGTTAGTAAGAATATTACATTAAAATCATTAAAAGAGAAAGCATTGCACAAAAATACTTAGCAACATTTTTTTAACATACATATTATCAATAAATAAAAAAAACGCTTATAAAAAAGTATTTTTAACTTTGATGGATGTTTATAACATTTTATGTTTATCTTTATATACAGATGAAAACATTAATAAATGTAAATATAGAAAAACATAGCATATTAGTAATGCTACTATATAGCAAAAAAACATGTTTTTAATTTTTTTCCTTGCTTTTCGGTCTATTTGACATAAATTATAACAAATAAGAACCTTATATATGTAATGTTTCAAGAAACATTTCATGTAAAGTTTTCAAATTATTTAATAGATTTTGCAATTAAATTTAACTAAATCCATAGTTAAATTTCATGAAATCTTTCGAAAATATTTAATGAAATGTTTCTTGAAATATATTAAAAATATTGCAACAAAACATTTCATGATATATTTTAAAAATATTTCTAAGATACCCATTGAAAAGTTTTTATTGTAATATTGAATAAATAAATATTACAGAAATATTTTACGAAAGGTTTCAAAAAATATTTAATAAACATTTTTCGGCTACATTTTATGGAATCAGAAACAATATATTTATGTAACAATCATTATACAAACGAATTATTTTAACTTATATCAAAAATATAAATATTTATTAATTAGCAAAATAAATATAAATCTTGCATTTAAATTTACAAGGTTTTTAATAATTGTATAAAATAAAAATCATGACATAAGATCAGGTGTTGACAAGAAACTTGCCATGTTACTACTTCTATTTGACTTTAGTAAGGCTTTCGACACGATCTGCCCCTCCAAATCGCTTGCGAGGCTTAGATCGATGAGGCTTTCCAGGGCTGCACTTGAATGGATTAGCTCCTATTTATCAGGTAGGAAACAAATAGTTTCCACACACTCAAAAGAGGATTCAGATTGGCTAACAACCATCTAGGAGTTCCACAGGGTTCAGTGCTGGGGCCTCTGCTGTTTTGCCTTTATATTAATAACATACGTGACACACTCGACCCCTGTTTCGTCGAGCACATATTATATGCTGATGACCTCCAAATCTATACTCAGGTCCCTTATGAACATGTGAATGAAGGTATTCGTATTTTGCAGAGGGCGGCTAGGGCAGCGTCGGAGTGGGCTGTCGATGCTTCTCTCACATTAAATGCAAGCAAAACTAAAGCAATCGTTTTTGGCAGTAGTCGATTTATTAATGACTTCTATACTGGTGAGTCGAGAACGATTGAGCTTGAGGGTGGTGTCGACATATCTTTCTCTGATACCGTTGTGAGCCTTGGTGTTGTGCTTGACGCTAGGTTGTCATGGGAGCCGCACTTTAATATGGTGACTAAAAAATTTAATAGGATCATGTATAGTTTGCGGTTTTTCCGTCGGTACACCACTGAGGCACTGCGTAAACAACTCGCAGCCTCCTTGCTGCTTCCGCACCTTGACTACAGCTCAGTAGTTTTGCTCGATGCTTCGCAGGGGTTGAGAAGACGTTTACAAAGACTACAAAATTCATGTGTGAGATATGTAATGGATGTGAGAATGGGCGATCATATCTCTCCTCATAGAGCTGCTCTTGGTTGGCTGCGTACTGATTCAAGGAGACAGTATTTTATGGCTGTACTTATGTACAAAATCGTGTGCATGAATACTCCAGAGTATCTAGTGAGTCTCTTTACTAGATATGTGCCTAGGGTAGCCACTAGAGGAGAGGTTAAGGACCTCGCAGTGCCCTTCATGCGTACTGAGACTGGAAGAAATTCCTTTCAAGTTCAAGGTGCGCATTTTTGGAACTCCCTGCCTGCCGATATAAAAAATCTTCCATCGCTCGGCAGGTTCAATTTGGCTTTGAGGAGGTACTTACTCGACCTCGAGTGATCTTAATTTTAAGTATTTTAATTTTATGTTAATTTATTTTGTTTTATCTTATATATAGATTTAAGGTGTAAATGTATTTATTAGCGCGAATGATGGTTGAATGAATGCAGAAAGAATGAGTGATTCTGATTCTTTTTATTAATAATCATGACATCTTCGGTATCAAGTTTTTATTCTTTGAATTTTATTATTATATTATTTTTTATTATTTATTGTTGCATTGTTTTGTCTAATTTTATTTTTATTTAATGTCACGACTATGCTTTATGCTTTATCTTTTAAATTGTGTTATTTGATTTTAATTTGATTTTAATTTTATGACTGATAGATATTTAAGACTGTTTTTATTGTAATTCATGTTTTCATGCTTCCTGCGTGTATTTAGAGTAGTCTTTGATATCGCTTTTATATAGTCACTTACTGATACAGTATTATATATTAGTTTTTTATATTTGACTGTGATATCTTATCATATTATGTGCAATACTTTATACAGAATTATTGTTAATTGCTTGATGTATTACACGCCTTTTTGTACTCTTTTACAAAATAAATTAATATTTATCTATCTATCTATCTGTCAAAAATATATATTTGTTATATATGTGGAACAATATTAAAATATAAAAGAGGTTATATAAGACATTTAAAAAAACATAACAAACCTGAAAAATTAGAATGTTCTATTTGCAAAAATAAATATATAAGAAATGAACATTTAATAAGACACTTCCAAAGTCATGCATCTAATTATAATAATATTTGCAACATTTGTGGAAAAGGATTTCATCGAAAAGATAATTTATTACGTCACATAAAAATACATAAAAATGTAAAGTATATATTAATAACATTAAAAAAATTAATACAATAAATATATAAAAATAATATCTTATTTATAATATTTTTAAAAACTAAAATTGTAATAGGAGATTAATCAACGTATGTATTAAAAACTTTATTAAAAAAATCAAAAATATAATATATGTTATAAATATTTTTGATTACATATAATAGATCTCTGGTTGCATATATTGAAGAGATTTTCAAAAAACAAACTTTTGTTAACAAATAAAAACAAACTGATTTCAGGATTTCGAAATTCATAATCAATAATTCTGAAGGATTCAGAATTTAATGCAATATTTATGATGAAAATATTGAAAAATTCAAAAAAAATCTAGAATCAAACGAAGTAAATTTTTAATATACAATATTATTAATCACAACATAATATTAAACATCTTTTAATATTTCAGAAAATATTATTAGAGAATGTTAATGTTTCAAAAGCGAAAGGATACAATAAGGAAATAGTATATATGACTTAACATTAAAATATTATTCGAATATTATTAATTTAGGCGAATACAACATATTGAAAAATAACAAACCAATTAAAATAAATTTCGAAGAAATAAAATTAAGACCTGGATTAATAAGTAATTAAATATTATTGAAAAAAAATATAATAATATAAATAATTTTGTATTTTTCAGAAATACAAGGATATTAAAAAAATTCTTTTGCACGAAAAAAATGAATCAGAATACATCGAAACAATAACGGATGGACAATATGAATTAGACATTTTATTAAATAAATTATAAAATGAATATGTGAATTGGGAAAGAGGAACTAAACTAGAAATTATTGGAGAAATAGAAGAAAATAGTAAAAACAATTATAATAATATATTATATGCATATACACTTATGAAAATATTCATGTATATTTATATATATATGGGACGTTTCACGTCAACTCACCTAACAAAAAAATAGAATTCGTCGAAAATCTGTGAAAATGTTCTATTTGATACCCGAAATATACAAAAAAAATTTTAGAGGTCCAGGTCAAAGGGGTCAGGATTTAAACGTGATGAAATTTTTTCCTCAAAAACTATCAATTTTTCGTTAAAAGTTAATAAAATACTTTTTCTTGGAAATTAGATGTTGAATTAACATAAATTTTTGCAAATTATAATATACTGATTTTTATGCTTACTTGATCAATTTAAACATACTATTTAGTATATCTAAAAATCGAGCAAGTTAAATTGGCTTTTCAAAGTCTAATTTTTTTGTTTTCTTATGAGAAAAAAAGATACGAAGCCTCCAGTTGGGCAGCCTTCTCAAAGTTACTTAATTGTGCAAAAATGTCTGTAAAAATCGTTATTTTGGATCAATGATGAGATTCGTGATTTTTTTTCTGAAAAAGTATTGATTTTTGGGACAAATGTATATAAATGTTTTTTATTGGAAATCATGTGTAGAATATGAACATATTTTTATAAATTGTAATTTAAGACATTATGAACCATATATACTGAAAATTTAACAAAAAATAAATTTTAAAATTTCACAATTTCATTTATAATTTGTGATGTTTAGCAAATAATGGTTTACAAAAATTTACATACATTTTACATACAATTTCCAATAGAAAACATTTTTGTACATTTGTCCCAAAAATCAATACTTTTTCAGAAAAAAAATCACGAATCTCATCATTGATCCAAAATAACGATTTATTCAGACTTTTTTGCACAATTAAGTAACTTTAAATTCCACATCTAATTTCCAAGAAAAAGTATTCTATTAAGTTTTAACGAAAAATTGATAGTTTTTGAGGAAAAAATTCATTAAAATATTTATTTAGCAAAAAATTTGGAAAATTCGAAAAATTCCATCACGTTTAAATCCTGACCGCTTTGACCTGGACCTCTAAAATTTTTTTTTGTATATTTTGGGTATCAAATAGAACATTTCCACAGATTTTCGACGAATTCTATTTTTTTGTTAGGTGAGTTGACGTAAAACGTCCCATATATATATGTATGTATATATATATATATATATATATATATATATATATTTAAAAATTTTATAGATATTACATATATATTAAAAGTAAAAAGATTGGAATTTGTTAAAGTATCAAATGATACAACATGGAGTTAGAAGAACTTATATTAGCAAATGAAATAATTTTAAATAAGGTAAATTAAATAATTTAATATTTTTATTTTATTACATTAATAAATACAATATTCTCAATATAAAATGATTATTTTTCAAGGTTACAGATAAAAAAAATTGATGATAATTAGAATACAAAATATAAAATAATATTGATTTACTACAGAAAAAATTAATGTATAAGTTTTTTTTAACAACAATAAAAAATTAATATGTACGCTTGTAATAAAACGTAAATTTGTAAGCTTCTTTTAGCGACAATAAAATTTAACGACATATTAAATAAATATTCGAAATTATTTAAACTTTTTTTAGTAAAAAGATAAAGCAACTGTACAAGCTTCTTTAGCGACAATGAAAAATAAATATGTAAGCTTTTTATAACTACAATGAAATATAAATTTGTAAGCTTCTATTAGCGACAATAAAAAATAAGTCTATAAAATTATTTCAGTAATAATAACAAATTAATCTGTAACCTCTTTTTAGCGACAACAAACAATAAATTTGTATGCTTATATGAGATTTTTTCAGCGACAACAAACAATAAATCTGTATGCTTCAGTGACAATAATAAATAAATTTGTAAGCTTTTTTAGCGACAATGAAAAAAAAGTGTAGGCTTCTTTAGCGACAATAAAAAATAAAAATATATATATAATAGAGCAAAAGACAAGCAAACGATTCTTTTTGATGAAAAAATACGAAATTTTGATTATTTTTCGAGTGAAGTCTGAAACGGAAAAACAGTTGAATCAACTCAATCAAGTTCGATTGTTTTTCCGTTTCAGACTTCACTCGAAAAATAATCAAAATTTCATATTTTTCCATTAAAAAGAATCGTTTGCTTGTCTTTTGCTCTATTGGGCGGTTGTCTTACTTTTCTATGAAAATATTTAATTTATTAATAATAAAGAAAATTTAGATTAGACAAGGACAGAATGATACGGCCTCCTCTTAAGAGTCAGCTGTATACCGACACAGTTACCTGTTTTACCGAATCTATTTAAAATTAATTTTTTATAAAAACTAATAGCTTCAGGCAAAAATAAAGAGATGGTTTCGATTCGTGTAATAGAAAGCAATATTTTCTCTGATAAGAATAATTTAATTCTACCGCTTTATTTTCAAGAAAAGTTGGAATAACTTGAAAATCCCATTATTTAAGAGGAGACCGTATCATTCTGTCCTTGTCTAATCTTAATTTTCGTTATTATAAATAAATAAAATATTTTCTTAGAAAAGTAAGACAACCGCCCAATAGAGCAAAAGACAAGCAAACGATTCTTTTTTATGAAAAAATATGAAATTTTTATTATTTTTCGAATGAAGTCTGAAACGAAAAATCAGTTCAATCAACTCAATCAAGTTCGATTTTTTTTCCGTTTCAGACTTGACTCGAAAAATAATCAAAATTTCATATTTTTTCATAGAAAAGAATCGTTTGCTTTTCTTTTGCTCTATTGGGCGGTTGTCTTACTTTTCTATGAAAATATTTTATTTATTTATAATAACGAAAATTTAGATTAGACAAGGACAGAATGATACGGCCGCCTCTTAACACTAATTTCTAATTTTTTAAGTTATTCCAACTTTTCTTAAAAACGAAGCAATAAAATTAATTCATACTAATCAAAGAAAATATAACATTTTATTAAACACATCGAATCCATCTCTTAATTTTTGCCTCTTGTTGCTAATTTTGGGAAAAAAGTCAATTTTTAATTAGAAAAAGACAGAGATACAGCGGACTCTTGATGCAGCCATATATTTATATATGTTGATCTCAAGTCCAAAAATAAAAAATGCAGAGAGGGAGCGTTTTCATTGCATCTTCTCGATATGTATATAAATTTATGACATAAGAAGATAAAAATATTTATTTATAATCATAATTTTCTATTATTTTATTATTCTATTTTTTATTATTTGCTCATAATTATTATTAAATATTATTATATACAATCATAACTTGGAATTTTATTGTTATGTACTATTCTATTTTTAATTCATTTCAAAAATATATAAGTTTGATTCATTGTGAACTTTTGAATGTCGCGTTAAACCATCTTTTTTTTATAAATTCTGATTCTATAACTTCATATCTTATATTTTTATGTATCAATGTTTTCTGTTGAACTTTATTCACATTATAAAATTTAGATTTATTATGTTCTACTCTTCTATTCACTTTGAAATTGACTGTTCGCAGTGTGTATTCGGGGGGTTGGCGAGCGGAGCGAGCAGGGGGGAACCCCCCCTAGTATATATATATATATATATGACATTTAAAATTTTTATTTTAGCATTTTTTCTTGTTCTTCAGAAGTATTTAAAATTCTTATATTAAATAATTTCAATTTAGAAGTACACATTACTACTATTATATTAAAGTGAAGAATTAAGACTTTTCTTCCTTACGTGAATATATTTTGCATTATTGTCACATACATACATACACATACTAACATACACACATACACACATATACACATATTCACACACATACACTTACTCATATACACATACACACTCTATCTCCGTCTCCGTTTATCCGTTTCCGTCTGTCTGTCTCAGTCTTTTCGTCCCTCCGTCTCCGCCTGTCCGTCTCCGCCTGTCTGTCTCTGTCTCTCCGTCTCCGAATCTCCGTCACCATCTTTCAGTCTCCATCGTCTTTTTGTCTCTGTCTCTCCGTCTCCGTCTCTCTCTCATTCTCTCTCTCTCTCTTTCTCTAAGTAAGTAGATCAACACTACTGTTCGTTCACTCCTGCTATTTTAGTCTCTAGTACTGCATATTTTGCCCACGGGCTTTTTGTTTAAGAGATTTTGCACGCACAAATTGCAGAGAATCTTCGTAGATGTTAATCAACATCTGCAAGATTTCTTCTGCAAATATAATCTTCGATTTTCATTGTGCTGGTGGTTTGAATTTAGGTGGCTTGCCATTTTGGAGGTTATACACGGCTGTTCTCTTGTCCTTTTCTTGTTGATGGCAGCTGAGAGGCGCGCCCTACCTTACCGGCAGTTACTACCAGTGACAACACTTCTTTATCTTATACTCGCACTACTGCGGATTGCTTGCTCTATAACTACAACCTATTGGATGTGTGCTTGGTTTGTGCGAATATAAAAAGAGCTTGAAGTTGGAGGTCTAGCCGTTTTGATAATAGTCTACTGCGTTGAGGAGGGACTGAGGAACGATTAATATTATTACCTAAATACTGTAAAATTGCTTAGGTTGCCAATTCAGGGTGCTGAAGTACCCCTAAGTAGTATGTATTAACGTCAGTGGAAACATAAACATCAATCTTGTCAACCGAGAATAGCACCATACACGTTTTCTCCTATGGCATTTGGGTTAAATTGTTGCTGCTTGAGTTGCTGAGTGCATTTAGTCTTCGTATCCAAACACTTGCGTCAATCATAAGGTTGCATCTTCACTCGCTGACACTATACTTGGTGATGAATACACTGTGAGCAGATTATTATTATACTGAAGGCTCAACTGTTCCCGCGCAGTGCGCATTAATATTAATGCGCACTCACGGTGGTACGTATTCAACTATATTTGTAAGTCAAGCATTTTATGCAGTTTTTATATAAAATCTATATGATATTTTCATGTAACTGCACGTGTTTGGGGTTGACTCTTGAGAGGAGCTATAAGCTGGAATTGTCAACAGCGACACCATTTTTCGCATCAAGAACTTCATAGTTTCCTACATCACCGACTCTAGCAGCGAAGTACTCGGCTTCACTTCAGAACCAATCCATCATTAGTTAAACTTTATTTCAAGTACGAACTTATTTCTGATTTGTAATGCGCACTGTCAGCTGCCCTCGCAACTGTGATTTGCCTGGTAAGTGCTACTTGTTATGCTGATTTTTAGCGTTCGTCATTGATGGGTCGAGTGTGTGCGTGCTGTGGGTTATCTTTGGACAGGTCATCTTCCACTATACTTTGCTCACGGTGCAGTTCTATTTTTCACGTGGATTGCTGTTCTAATCACTGGTTTGTCTCGTCTACTCGTATCATCTGTAATAACTGTATAGATATTCCTATTCGTAACGAAGCAGGCCTGCAGGGGTCTATTGTGCAGTCGATTAGTGACAGTACCACCATTGCTGTTCCTTTGAGTGCTGTTTCTCAGTCTGAGACGCAATCATCTTTTCCTTCGATCAGTCAGGTCTCGACCAAGCGTGTGGCTTCTCTACTCTCTCCATCCACTGAGCCACTGCTGAGGCGGCGTTGTGCTGAGGCAACAACATCGTCAATCTCACACGCTGTTTCTAAAACAGCTGGAGTTTCTCTCTCTCCTTAGTCACCATCCGCTTGTCCTCATTTAAACGTTGCTCCTACTCCCAAAGATATGTCTAACTTGAGTAAAATTCTAGAGGCGTTGAAAGAGCAACAGTTGGAACTTAATGCCCAACAAACAGCTACACTGAAGAAACAGGCCAATGAACATCATGAGGAGATTAAAAACGAATAAGCTTTGATTCGTGAGGAGCAGCATGATCTTCGTGCTCTGCTTAAGCAGCATGAGACTTAAATCAATGCCATCAAGTCGGACCTGGCTCTTATTCATAATGCTACTCAAACAGATGAGTGTGAGATTCTTATTTCAGGCATTCCTTTGTCGGTTACTGTACCTGATCGTGATCTTCTGAACACGGTTTTCAGTGCAATTGGCTTCCGATTCAGTCAGGCATTTGTTGTCAGCACCCGCCAGTGGTCACCACCTGCTAGGCCTGATAATTCCGAAAGTTCTGACGGTTCTAAAATGGATGTCGATCAGGCGCAGGCTTTAACTACTGTAAATAAATCTAAATCTTCTTCTTTTAATGTGCCGTCTCGTAAGTTTGTCTTTAAATGTATTTCTACTACCGTCAGAGATTCACTCATTGCTGCAGCTGCAAAATTGCGCTTTAGGAGTAGGTCGTATATCTCCGTCCTTTTCTAATCAATGTATTAATTTTTTTGCAAAAACTAATAATTGTAGCAAATAATAAGGAGATAACCCCATCTCGTATAATAAAAAGCAAGATTTTCTTTGATAAGGAAAAATTATTTTTATCGATTCGTTTTGAAGAAAACCTTGAGAAACGTAAAAAATAGAGGTTAGGATGGACAATTCAGTTTTTCAAGGTTTTCTTAAAAACAAAGCAATAAAAATAATTTTTCCTTATAAAAGAAAATCTTGCTTTTTATTATACAAGATGGGACTTTCTTCTTATTTTTTGCTACAATTATTAATTTTGGTGAAAAAATCAATTCTTTGATTAGAAAAGGACAGATATACTCCACCTCCTCTTAAATCATGTCTTCAGCTTTTTGGTGTGAATGGTGAGAAAAACAACGTATTTCTGAGAGCACTGTAGCCCAAGGAGACTTTCGAACTGCTCGAGTCTGCTTATACAATATCTCGTGAGAAAAACATCCCAAAACCATTCGTCAGGTCTCTAACAGTTTATATGAAGAGTTCTGCGAAGGCCAAACCTCGTGCCATCCATACTGTAGCTGATCTTGTTTTTTTTAATAATCTTCAAAAAAACTGACGGTGTCTAAGGTCTCATGTGACTGATTATAGTTCTAATTTTAATGCTTTCTTTCTGAGAAATAGTCTCAATACTGATCGTGGTCCTAACGCAGTAATTACTGCTCCTGTGTTAACTAAGCGCAAGGACAATCTACTTGCTGCACATGTTAATGTAAATAGACTAAGGTCACACTTCAATTTAGTTGAGGCACAATGTCTCGACAAAGGCTACAATCTTTAAGCTCTATCTGAAACTTTTCTGTCGGCACTTGATGATGATGCCATATTATCAATTGCTGGTTATAATCTATTTCAATTGGACAGGGTTGGTAAGGAGGGGGTGGTGTTGCGGCATACATTCGTGAGGAATACAAGGTTACAGTTCTGCATCATTCTGATCCTACTTTTAATAATGAGCCTGAGTACTTGATGCTTGACATTGAGGTGTTCAATAAAAGGCTTCTTTTTGCCGTCATCTATGCCCATCCCAAGGCTACTTGCCCTGTAGATTTCTTTAATGTTTTGCCCAGCCTCAGCAGCAAATACAGAAATATTATTATCACAAGTGATTTCAATGCAAATTTACTCGTTACTATTCATGCTTCAACGTTTCTCAGAGGCAGCGTCGAGTCGCTTTCTCTTCATACAGTTCCTTCGGAGCCAACACATCATGTCATTTCCGAGAGTTATATTTCACATACTTGGCTAGACTTATTCATTGTTAGTGATGCTGATTCAGTGCTGTCCTACTCAAAATCTGAGGCGCCATTTCTGGCGGATCACGACTTGATTGAGCTGCAGCTAAAGGTCTCCAAACTTCTTAGCACTCCGAAGAAGGCTGGGTTCTGTGAACACTGAATCTCTTGACACTTTTCTTACGAATTACCTTGAGGCTAGCTCACATGAGACCAATTATTTTGTTCTAAGCAATTCAAGTAATTCTGTGTTGTCTTTCCACCAGTTTAAGTTCTAATCTTGATGTACAGGTTAATGTTTTGTCCGAATACATTATAGATGCTTTTGACAGGTATGCTCCTCCAAAGCTGAATGTTATTCGACCTCGTAGCAAGCCATAGGTTTTTCATGATATTAGGCTCATGATGAAAACGCGTGACCGAGTTTATCGTTGGGCTACGAAAACTGGCTGCGACGAGGACATTCGGAGATATAGGTCACTGAGAGGCGAAATTTCTAATAGTCTAGACACTGCAAAAATCAACTACATTTCGTCTAAGTTGAATGCCACCACTGATGCCAAGGGAAAGTGGTCCTCACTTCACAAGCTTGGTCTGGCTACGAGGTCGCTGCCATAACCTCTGCAGTACCTTTCTCCAGAGATTTTGCTAAAGCACTACTCTTCTGTTGCTAGTGACTGCCCTTCGTTGACTCAGAGAGACATCGATGAGATATTGAGCATACCCCTGTCAGGCCATCGGCCAATTTTTGATTTTCACATGGTTGACGCTAATAAAATTCATGGCTTCATAGTTTCTGCTTCTTTTGAATCTTCAGGGTGTGATGGTATTTCTGTGGATATGCTTAAGATTGTTACACCCTCTATTCTTGAACCATTGACGGAGCTTGTGAATAGTTCGCTCACCTTTTCTTGCTTTCCAGCAAATTGGAAAAGAGCTTTCATATTACCATTGGCAAAGTCTGAATCTGTTTCTTCACCAGATCAAACCCGACCTATTGCTAGACTTTGCGAGATTTCCAAGGTTCTTGAATGGGTTGTTCACGAGCAGCTTTCACGGTTTCTCGAGATAAATAATTTATTGAACGAGCACCAGTCTGGCTTCAGACCGGGACCCAGACAGCTCTTCTCAATATTCTGGAAGATGTTACGCTGGCCATTGATAGGAGAAGGGTCACTGCTCTTTTCCTGTTTGACTTTTCCAAGGCTTTTGATATGGTGCCTCATAAACGGCTTCTTCGTTAACTCCGTGGTTTCAATTGTTCTGACGGTGTAATAAAGTGGTTCGCCTCCTATCTTCGAGGTAGATCACAGTCTATAGAGGAGCTGGATCGTGATGCTACACAATTCTGGATGAGTGTTAATTCTTGTGTTCCACAGGGTAGTGTCTTAGGCCTATTGTTATTTTCTATATTTATTAATGATCTGTTTGAAGTTTTGAAGTATTCAAAGTACATGTTGTATGCAGATGATCTACAAACTTATCGTTCCTTTTTTGCTTGTGACATAGGGGAGGAAATTTCCGTTATCAATTGTGATGTTGAGGCTATTGTCGAGTAGGCATTAGTCAATGGTCTCAAACTTAATGCCCTTAAAACTCAAGTTATCATTCTTGGTAGTGAGCAGTTCATCTCTAGGCTTAATGCATTTCAAGTGTCACCCATCATAGTGAGGGAACAGCCTATTCCTTTTTCTAAACAAGTTAAAAGCCTGGGCTCATGGTTGAATCAGACTCTCAACTGGGAGAGGCAAGTAAATGCTATTGTTGGTAGAGTTCATGGAGTGCTTCATTCGTTAAGATTTTAAAGGTGCTCGCTCTCGAAGAAGCTCAGGAAGAGCCTTGTTGAATCGCTGATTTTTTCCTACTTCGACTACGCCTGTGTAGTCTATAACGATCTTTTCAATTATCAAAACTTAAAACTTCATAGGGCCCTCAATGCCTGTGTAAGGTTTGTTTATAGTAACATAGCTTTTCAAGAACGTGTGACTCCCTATACGCTTAACCATGGCTGGCTCTCAGTCCTATCAAGGAGAAAGTATTTCTTCGCTTCTTCGTTGGCTCATTCTGTCATTTCTGGTCGCAGTCCGACTTCCTTGGCAAATCGGTTCATCAGAGTTGACACTGGCTCTGACATACGTTCTTCTATACGTAGGCCGCCTAGAGTTCTCCTCTGCCCACACGTTCGTATGAGTGCCTTGCAGAACTCATTTACACATCTTGCTCCAAATTTCATTAATGAGCTAGGTTCTGCGACTATAACTCTAATATCTTTTAAGGTGGGTTTTATTAGGGCGGTTAAAAAGCACGCATTCGACTGGTTAATCGATGGAGAGCGCGGGGATTGGCATAGAGAGGCAGCTGCTCTAGACTGAGCCCTAGTTGCTGTGGGATTACCAGCTGGCGTATGCAATTAAACTTAATTTTACTAAAATCTATTTTTTGTTAAATCTTAAATTTTACATAAGTTTTTCTTAATTATTTTTCATCATTTTTCAATTTAGAAATTTTGTTGTTCACTGTTTTAATTACATAAGTTTATTTTTAATGTTAGTTCTTTGTATTGTACTTGTTGAATCATACGGGGTACTACCCCATGATGAATAAAATTTTTGTCAAATCAAAATTAAATCTCCGTCAACATCTCTCCGTTTTCGTCTTAGTCTTTTTGTCTCTGTCTCTCCATCTTCATCTCTCCGTTTTCGTCTTAGTCTTTTTGTCTCTGTCTCTCCATCTTCATCTCTCCATCTGTCTGTTTCCGTCTTATTCCCTCCGTCTCCATCTCTCCGTCTTCGTCTCTCCATCTCCGTTTTTCTGTCTCCGTCACTATCTCTCTGTCTTCGTCTTTGTTCCTCCGTCTCTTCGTTTCTGTTTCTCCGTCTCCGTCTATTCGTCTCCGTTCTTCCGTCTTTGTCTCTTTGTCTCGGCACTTATAAAAAGCAACCGAGAATTCTCAATCACACAACGCTTACGATAGCAGCTGCATTTCGTAACCACACAGCACTCAAAATAGCAGTCACGAATTTGTAACTACACAGCGCTCAAGATAGTATTTGTGAATTCTTAATAACACAGCGCTTACAATAGCAGCGGCGTTATTTTAACTACACAGCGCTCAAAATAGCAGCCGCGAATTTCTAATTACATAGCACTTACAGTACTTCTAGCTTTTTTCCTCATCACAGCACTTAATTTGGCAGCTATATTTTTTTTTAAACCACACAGTATTTAAAAAAGCAATTGTGTTTCTTCAATGGCACAGAACTAAAAATAGCAGCGGTGTTTTATAACCTCACAGTGCTAAACTCCACCTTATTTAAAATTTTTTTATATTTAATATAATATTAGAGTCTCGAATATATTTGATTTTATTTTCTTATTTATTATATTTAATTTTTGTATCGTGGTTTAATAATATTTTTTTGTAAACGATGTTTTTATAAAATTTTTTTGTAAACGATGTTTTTAGTATGGACCATTTTGTCCTTAACTTTTCTTGATTTTTCTGTTAATAATATTTTCAATTCTTTTTTATTAGTTGTCCTTGATAGTGTCACGTAAACTGCCCATGACTGAAAATTGGTGTTGGTCAATACACTCCTACTTTTTCAAATGATTGTCTTTGCGACTTATTGATAGTCATTGCATAAGTAAGTTTTACAGGAAATCGTTTTCTGGTCATCTGAAATGGCAGTTCATTATTTGCTGATAAGGTCATACGTGGTAAAAATATAGTGCTCCTTTTTAACTTCCTGTTAATATTTGTGTGATAATGGTAAATTGTTCTATTTCCGTTAATCAGATTGCGTTACAAAGCCCTTCATTCAATTTAACATTTCTTAGAAGCATTACTACAGCTCGTTTTTTTAATTGTAATCTATGTGGAGGTAAACCGTTGGGCGTTAAAGAAAATTGCGTCCAAACTTTCGTCATTTACATCTTTTGCAGAGTCAACGCTCATGTACTCTATTACTGGTTCATTTATTTCTGTTACATCTACGTTTTTTGGTGCTAATATAATAATTTCGCAATAGTCACAATTTTCAATATTTATATTATGCCCGTAAATTTCATCAATTAGATTGGCTTTTGTCAATATTTTTTTTGGAATTTGTATAACTTCATTTCCCTTTTTCATATTTTGAATGAAAATTACCATTGCTAATATTTAATAACCAATTTTTTTATTTATTATCTGATTCGAATAAACGTTTATTTTTTTTTAAAGACATAAATTTAAAATGTTCCCATAAATAGCTTTTTTGACACAATTTTCTACTATCTGTGTTCTATTTCCATGCTTTACTATTGGTAATGTTTGTCTAAAATCACCTGATATGATAAATGTTTTCGCTCGAAACAAGTAATTATTATCACATACATCTTTAAACATGCGATCGACGGCTTCAAAAGCGTATTTTGATGTCATTGGGATTTTATCCCAGATAACAATTAATACATTTATTATTTTTTTACCTATTTCGCTGTTTGCACTAATATTATATATTGTGTCTTCAGATATATTCAACGGTAATTTAAATGCTGTATGTACTGTCACACTATCTTGTAATAAATTAGCCGCTTCACCTGTCCTTGATACAACTGAATAGTTGATTTCATGAATTTTTAAATAAGTTATAATTGTATTTAGTAAGTAGCTTTTACCACTTCTACCTAGACCGCCTATGTATATATATATAGACATTTCACGCCAACTGAGTGAGCGAAAAAATAAAAATCGCTGATACTCTGAGAATATATTCTTTTTATTACCCAAAATATATAAAAATGAGTGGTGAGGAGATGGAGAGACGAAAACAGATAGACGGCAACGAAGAATCGGAGTTGAAAAAACGGAGACGGAGAGTCGGGAACAGACAATCTATAAGGGTGAATAGGAGACAAAGGCACGGAGAGACTGGGGCAGACCGATGGAGACGGAAAAACGGAGATGGAGGTACAAAGAGGGAGAGATGGAGACGGAGAAACGGAAACGGAGAATCGAAAACAGAAAGACAGAGACGGAGAGTCGGAAACAGATAAACTTAGGGGAAGAAATAGAGACAAAGAGACGGAAAGATGGAGACGGAGGGACGGAGAGACTGAGACAGACGGCTGGAGACGGAGAAACGGAGATGAAGGAACGGGGACGGAGAAACGGAGACAGATAGGCGGAAATGGAGACAGAAGGGACGGAGAGGGAGAAACAGAGACAGATAAGCGGAAATGGAGACGGAAAGACGAAGTAATTTGTAATTTTTACTTGATTTCTCATTAAAAAAAATTTTATGATTATTCTTGCTAAAAATAATTGATGTATAGATTTATTTAATAATGATCTTATTTTTATTTTTATTGACAAATTTTATGTAAATTGTATTATTTATTTGACTTTTAATTGCGCACTTTCACGTGTATAGAAATTATTTTAATCACGCACTTTGCGTATAATACATTAATTTTATTTGTATAATATTTTTATTATTAATAACACTATTCGTATTTAATAATATACTTCGCGTTTAATATTTTTAACACTATTTGTATTTGATAATACACTTCACGTTTAATATTTTATTTTCAATAACGCTATTCGTATTTGATGATATATTTCGCGTTTAATATTTTAATTTTTAATGACATTATTCGCTTTTAATAATGCACTTCGCTTTTAATAATTTCATGTATATTTATTTGATTTGTGCTTTTACTATATAATATTTTATTTAACGCACTTGGCGTTTTATTAACATACTTTTGAACACTGTATTTATTATAAGCCCTTTGAATATATTTTTATGCACTGCATATATAAATGGGTAGAAAATTATAAATTTTCTCCAATTATCCTTTAATATATCTAATACGATCCATCAATTAAAAATTTGTACCAGAACTAAAATGTTACAGTTGAACTAATTCGTACCGAAACCAAAATGCTAAGTCCTGGCTTTCACCAGGACTAGATAAAATGAATGATTTAATAAATGTATATATTTAGTTAATTGATAATTTATAGATAGATTAAATAATTTAGATTTTTATATATTGAATTAAATATTAAACTTAATACGTTTGATTGAGTGAATTAAATTTATTTTAAAATGTTTAAGTTAATATCAAATTAATGAAAGTTAAATAACTTAAGTATAATAAGAAGATATATGTAATCTAGTGGTGGAGAAAGCTCCACCAATATTTCACTGAGAGGGATTGCTCTCACTATCGGACAATTATTAAAAATAATTTAATGATTTGAATATAAATATATATTATAATTTATTCTTACCTTTTAGTACTCCTTTAAGTAGATTGATGCTGGGTACGGACAGACAAATGAATAGGCACGATATGTTAATATATATATATCCTCGAGGTTTATTAATATCTTTTTTAACACTTTTAATACAATAGATTTTCATACGCGTATATATTTTAATAATGGATATATGTATATGTAATATTAGCAATTGCTTTTGAAATATAAGAACTTACTGGCAGTGTGAACTTGTTACCAAAAAGAAACCCGGGGTAATGTCCCCATGTCATTTGTTTCATTCGGCTTTTGTACTCATATTTGTTTGTATGATTTTTTATCTTTTAAATTAATTTTCATTTATAAATTTTCTTTAATTTTGATAATATGTTTCGTAATGGTTTTTAGGATTCATTTGGTAGTTTCAAATACACGTTTTGATTCTTTTCTTATGATCTACTTAATTTCGCTTAGTAATGAAATAATGTGACTCTTCAATAACTGAAGAATTTTGATTTATCAATGTTAATAAAAAAGATACGTTTATGACGTAATACTATATCGCACGTTTAACAATATATTTGCTAGTTATACTATGTTTATATATATATATATATATATATATATATATATATATATATATATATATATATATATATATATATATATTTCATCTAAATATAAAATAAATTCTATTTTTAATATTAGATTATTAAATTATTTAAATGAGCGCACGCTAAGTTTTTATAAATGAATATTTATTGCTTGAAAATAAAAACAAAAATAAATAAAATAAGTTCTATTTATAAATAATATAAAAATCTAAATTCAATTAGTACGATTGAAAAAAGCGGGTATCTAGACCTCAAATTACCCGGTTATTTTTATTGACTGGGTTTTAATCCGGGTATCATTTGAACATGGGTTTTAATTTGGGTATTATCCGAACCCAAGTTTTAATTAAAATATTACCTCAACCCGGTGCCCGGGTCTACCCGAGTATTACAAAACCGGCGTAATCAATACCTCTAGTCATGAGTTTAGGGTTCGTATGCTTAGAGCTTATGAGTTGAGAATTCATGAATTTAGAGTTTATGGCTTTAGCGTTTATGAATTTAAAATTCATTGGCATAGAGATTATGGGCTTAATGGGTTTAAGGTTCATGGGTTAAGAGTTTATTCGCTTAGGCTACATAAGTCTAAGGTTTTTGGGTATGGAGTTGATGGGTTTAGCTTTTATAGATTTAGAATTGATTGTTATGATGTTTATAGATTCAGAGTTTATGCGTTCAGAATTTATAAGTTTAATGTTCATGGGTTGAGCGTTCATGGGAATAGGATTTAGGGGTTTAGCGTCCGTGGGTTTCTGGTTTGTGGGCTTAGGGTTAATGAATTGAGGGTTCATGGGCTTAGCGTTTATGAATTCAGGGTTCACTATAAAGTTTATGAGTTGAGGGTTTATGGGTTCAGAGTTTATGAGTTTAGAGTTCATGGGTTTGTCGTTCACGAGTTTAGATTTTTTTAATTTGGGGTTCATGAGTTTAGGGTTCATAAGTTTAAAGTTGATATACGAATCCTCAGTTTAAAGTTCATTGGTTTGGGGTCCGTTACTTTAAGGCTTATGTATTACGAGTAGGCCGGAGAAAATTTGATTACCGACCGAGAAGTGAAAATGTTATTTCATCATAAATAAAATAATTATATCGTTTTCAAAAAAAATTCTTATCGAGCGCAATTTTTCATACATACATGATTGTATACTAGATGTTTTTTTCATAAAATTCACCATATTTTAATCGAAAAGTAAGTAACCGTACTTAGGATTTAATAAATTGAAACATGAGACTTTTTAAATTAAAAAATAAGCAGACACAGGGCGCGAACCCCATTCCTTGAGATCTCCAGGCACGAGCTCTTACCACTGAGCCAGTGCCGCTATATACAAGTTAAAATCATACATATAAGGCTCTTCGTTAGTATAGCAGATATCTTTATAGAAATATAATATGTGGATGAAAATCCACCATGTTACGATCCCCTCACCACAGGAAAATACTTCGGTGGGACCGATACTTTCGTAATACGTACTGGACGGTAGGCTGCTAAAGTGGATGAATGCTAAAAGGGTCGTCACACGTAACGTATTCACACTGCTACTGCTGCTACTTCTTCTCTAATGCGGCATTCCCGTTCCGCTATTTTTGGCTACTTCTATTCGCCTAATGCGGCTTTCCCGTTTCGCTGTTTCGGCTACTTTTATTCGCCTTGCTCTAAATGTTAAAACTTAAAACTAAACTCTTAAAAATACTTCCTTGAGTTATTACGTTGCTCCTGTGGGTTATTTCGGTGGGCGCCAATTATAATGGCCGTGTGGATCAGGTGGCCGTACTAATTTAGTTAAATGTATAGCTAGAAGTATAATTAGTTATTACACTATAATATACACACAAAACAAAAAAAAAAAGAAATCAGCTGAAATATACGAAATTTATAGATTTGATTAAATGACGAACACTAGCTATACATAGAAAAGGGCGCCAGTAGCGTGATACGGACGTGACTCCATAAGTTATCTTACTCGTACAAATATTAAAGTAACGTGGCGAAAAGAGAGCCAACGATGCGCTTGATTAATTGATGTAGGGTATTTTATTCGAGAGCTACACAACAAATCAGCTTGAACGAAAGCTAGAAAGAAAAACGGACGCACGAATTAATACCGCGCACGTGGTCACCAGCACACACGCGCACAGAGCAAAAAAAAATAACGATGTATCTTAATCGTTAAAGCTTGAATAAAATCGAGGTTATTAAAAGCATCTATGCTTTTACACTCACACAATAAGTACTCTCCTTTACACTCAGAAAACGCAAACACGAGAGGTATATAAGACTTATTTTTGCTTTATACAATCGGTTGCGCAAGCACAAAAAAACATCAAGTCGACCGACCTGTACGCGAACGGCAGAAGGAATGAGCATCTTAAGATGAATGCTTTTCCTCCTTCATGCGACACGCTATGCGTGCCACCTTTTTCTCTTGCCGTTTCCGTCTTCTTGACTGCTAGAGTCAGGCTATGCGTAGACTAGGCAAGTTGGTAAGCTTAACTGTATATTAATGGTATCGTGATGTGCTGTGCACGCGTGTATAGTTAGTGGCTTGGGGTTGGCTTTAGCTTTACTGGCATTGTCTCTCTCTTAACCGTGCGCGAATTTGACGTCTTCCTTCTGCAGCATATATTATCGTATTATAAAAGCAAGGTTTAAGTAACATTGTAAATTTGCCATGTTACAAAGTAGCTGTAGTATAAAATTCTAAATTTTTAAAAATTTTCTTTAATTATTTTTGGCGGGCGCAATAAAAAAATAAACTTCGTGAATGTATTTAAAATTTTAATGCATTTCATTACGTATAGTAGGAGAAGATTAAACAACGGATTTTTGATTCTTGGACGGTAACGAATCTGCTCCGGCCTGCTCTTAAGGGCTTATGTACTTAAAATTCATGATTTTAGAAATCATAGGCTTAAAGTTTATGGGACAAGGGTTCATGGGTATAATGTTTATGGATCTAGAGTTTATGAAT
The DNA here is from genome assembly GCA_017163975.1 of Anastatus disparis. Classification (NCBI taxonomy): domain Eukaryota; kingdom Metazoa; phylum Arthropoda; class Insecta; order Hymenoptera; family Eupelmidae; genus Anastatus; species Anastatus disparis. The sequence goes on from JAFFSR010000107.1 coordinate 218,353, forward strand.
TTAGCGATTATGGATTTAGGATTCATGCACTTAACATTCAAACGTTTAAGGTTTATGGGTTAAGAGTTAATAAGTTTAGGGTTTATGAGTCCAGGGTTAATTAGCTCAGGATTTTTGAATGCAGGGTTCATGGGTTCATAGGTCGTTGATTTAGAGTTCACGGGCTTAGAGTTCATGAATTGAGAGTTTATTAGATTAGTGTTTATGAGCTTAGTGTTCACGGGCTTAGGGTTAATGGGCTTCAAGTTAACGGGTTAAGCTTTTATAGATTCATGGTGAATTGGTTCAGATTTTGTTGGTTTGGGGTCTATAGGTTTAGCATTTATGGGTTTAGCGTTCAGGGTTCAGGATATATTAGTTTTGGTCTTATGGATTAAGTATTAAGGGCACAAAACACCTTTTCCCCCTGCTAGTAAAAAAGATATGTATTAATTAGATTTAATTCAATTCTTCGTAAATAAAAATTATATTTAAAACTAGACTAAAATACCTTCATTTTAAGCTTTTATGAGCTCATTTTGCTTTTGCTGTAGTCCCATAATCATTCGATGAATTCTTGTTCTTATAATGGCTCCCCCGTAAGATTTGAGCTGAACCGCTGGATGGATCTGACTTTTTCAAACTGATTTAACTTTAATATTAGCATCATTCTTGTGTGAGTGAGGGAATTCCTAAAACACAAAGAATTTTTTACTTTTCAACAAAAAATATTAATTTATTAAATAAATTTTTATTTTTTTACCTTATTTTTGGATTTTTTAACAACTTCTAGTCATTCGATTTCAAAACCCTCCATTCACGCGAGAATGATGCTAATACTGAAGTTAAATCAGTTTGGAAAAGTCAAATCCATCCAGCGGTTCAGCTCAAATCTTACGCGGCAGTACCTAAAATTTTTAAAATTCAATATTTGAGAAAAACAGCTTTAAGAGGATGTCACGTATCTCTGTCCTTTTCTAATCAAAGAAATGATTTTTTTACAAAAGCTAATAACTTTATCAAAAAATGAAGAGAAAGCCGCATCTTGTATCAAAAAAAGCAATATTTTCTTTGATAAGAAAGAATTAATTTTATTGCTTCGTTCTCAAGAAAACCTTGAAAAACCAAATTGTCCACCCTAACCTCTATGATTTAAGTTTTTCAAGGTTTTATTGAAAACGAAGCAATAAAATTAATTCTTTCTTATCAAAGAAAATATTGCTTTTTTTGATACAAGATGCGGCTTTCTCTTCATTTTTTGATAAAGTTATTAGTTTTTGTAAAAAAATCAATTCTTCGATTAGAAAAGGACAGAGATACGTGACCTCCTCTTAAAGTTTTTAATTATTATATCTCAAAATTATCAATGCTATACTTATCTTTCATAAAATGATCTTTCCTGGTATTTCTTATTCATATAAGCTCATAATGTAAAAAAGAGATACCAGACAAGAGAACCTTATTATCGACAAGATAAAGCTGAAATGCAAAAAGATATAAGTTATTAAAATAATCAATAATAATAATCTTTCTTATTATAAGATATTTTGTTAGTACTCACCCTTATTCACCAATGAAACTATGTATTTGTTGTAAGATTCAACAAATACATAGTTATTTGTTACTCTGATGGTTGTTAGAATTACTCGTACTAACCTTGAATCAGCTGGAAACTAAGAAATAATATTTAATATGGAGTAATCATTTTATATTTTATTTTATAATTCAAATTCAAAATTAAGAAATAAAATTTAGGTTTAAAATTTATATTTTAATTGATATTAAAATTTATAAATAGAATTTATATCCAAATATGTAAAAATAATTAGAATTATACACTTACATGAATTTAATATGCACCCGGTGTATAGAAATCCATCACACCTATTCGTACTTTTCTTTTCAGAGTATGTGCTTCTTTCGAATGAGACTAACTTAATCACTCTACATTGAATTATCTTCTATCATTCAAAGTCCTGATCTACTTGACAGATACATTTCCAAGTTCGACGTTCAATTTCTCCAACATCTTGAGAAAGTTATATCAAGATTATTCAAGTTATTTTATAACAGCTTCAGATGTAGAACCTTTTGCCACTTGTTCGTATACTTTTTTTATTTAACTATTTATAGCACTGAACGCTGACTGGACAACTGGCTTTAATAAATCTATCAAAGTACAATAACTAGACAAACTTGCAAGTCCATGGCCAAGTACACGAGCAGCAAGAACATTATATCTGTTAACTCTATACGTATTGTCCATAGCACTTTCTCTCTTGTTAGAGTTTACAGTTGCTTATTCATCACAAAAATCACAAATTATATTAATTTTAAATCCTTATCTTTGAAAAGAGGTTTCAATAAATTTTATCTTAAGATGGCACACACTGCAACACAATTTTTCTAACATAGAAGATAGAACGTTGATATCAACATTTCTATTCTTTGCTCTGGAATTTAAAAATTCTGTTCTTTTCAGTTAAGTGAAAGAAGTAGAGGGTCTACTTCTCTTAGCTTGAGGAGAATTTTTTTCACTCCTACCAAGAAATTCCCTTGGCCTCTTTTCAGATCTTCCTGTAGATCGTTTTCTATTTTGATGTTGGTTATGAAATCAGCCTCTTGTATCTCTTTCATCATTTGACATTTTCGAGGTTCGTATTTTTAATAACAATTCAAGCTTTTTACACTTTAAATACACTTTCTATTTAGATAAACGTAGAATTTCAGGCACACATAGAAAAATATGTAATAACTCGCGAACGTGTAATTTATTAAAAATTAATAATTTTACGTCAATTATAATTTTTATATATATATATATATATATATATATATATATATATATATATATATATATATATATATATATATATATATATATATACACTTCATATATAAAAACAAAATTAAATCTCTTAAAAAAAACTTTTTGGAGATTTATTTATGATTTATGAATTATTGAATCAAGTAATAAAAAAATAAGTTCTTATAGTGTTTTAATAAAATTAGCTGAAAATTTGAGTAAAATCTCAAAATAGCAAAATTAACAAAAAAATCATTTAAAAGTCTATCCTACTAATTTCTTCATAAAAATGAAACTAAATGAGATAGGGTAAAAAAACTTTTTGGAGCTTATTCTACAGTAAATTTCCTATAAAAAAAGCAATTAACCCAAATTTGATGGTGGGACCAGAAAAAAGGTGTTTTGTGCCCTTAACGAGATTTCGGAGCTGCAGTTTGGGGCTTATAGGTACAGTGCTCACAAGTTTGGAGTTCATGGGTTTAGAGTTCATAGGTTTAAAATTCATGGGTTGAGCGTCTACAGGTCTATAGTTTAAGGTGTTAAGGTCTATAAGTTCAGGGTCCATGAGTTCAAATTTCATTGGTTTATTATTTACGGGTTTACGGTTTATTAATTTGAGGATTATTGGCTTAGTGTTTATAAGTTTTAAATTAATAAGTCCAGACTTCATGGAACTGAAGTTCATGCGCTTTGATTTCATGGTTTCAGAATTTATGGGTTGATGGTCCGTTAGTTTAAGGCTTATGTGTTAAGGGTTTTTGTGTTCAAAGTTCATGGATTCAGAGTTCATGAATTGTAAGATCTTAAGCTTAAAGTTTATGAGATCAGAATTCATGAGTTCGTAGGTTTATAGTTAATAGGCTTAGGGTTTATTAATTTAGGGGTTTAGCGTTCGTGGGCTTCGGGTTTGTGGGTTTATGGTTAATGGGTTTAGGGTTCATGAGCTTAGCGTTCATAAGTTTAGGGTTCATTGGTTGATGGTTCATGAGTTCATATGAGCTAAGCGTTCATGCGTTTAAGGTCTATTCACTAAGGGCATATGAGTTTAGGATTCGTGGCCTTAATAGTTTAGCGTTAATCAGTTTCGGGTTCATGAGTTTATGGTTCACTGGCTTAGAATTTATGGGTTAAGTGTTTGTAATTTATGTTTTAGCGTTTATGAGTTCAAGGTTTATGTATTTAGATTTCATGGGTTTATTGCTTGCGGATTAAGGGTTTATTGATAAAGGATTTTTGAGTTCAAGGTTTATAGATTCAGGGCTCATGGGTTTAGAGTCAGCGGGTTATGCTTTTATGTTTTTAAAGTTTATAGGTTTGGGGGTTTAGGGACTTACCATCCATGGGTTCAGAGTTCATCGGTGTAGAGTCTATCGAGTCAACGAGTTTGAGGTTGATGGGTTCACAGATCATAAGTTTAAGGTTTGTAGGTTTAGACTTCATGAGTTAAGGTTTGTAGGTTTAGACTTCATGAGTTAAGGTTTTATTGATTAAGGCTTTATGAGTCTATGCTTTTTGGGTGCAAGTTTTATGGTTTGAAGTTTATAGGTTTAAAATTCATTGGTTGATCGTTCATGAGTTTTGGGTTTAATGGTGAGGGGCTTATGATTTTAGGATTTATGATTTTAGGGGTTTAGCGTTTATAGATTTCAGGTTCATGGGTGTAACGTTTATAGATGCAGCGTTTATGGGTTTAGCATTAGTGGGTTAACGGTTTATTGGTTTATAGTTTATAAGTTCAGGGCCTACGGGTTTAGGGTTTATGAATTAAGAGTTCATGGATTTATCGTTTACGGGTTTAGGTTTAATAGTTAGGGGTTTATGGGTTCACGCTTTATAAGTTTAGGGTTTATAAGTTTAAATTTAATAGATTCAGAGTTTACGAGATTAGAGTTCATGCGTTCAAATTTCATGAGATTAGCGTATGTGGGTTTAGGGTTTGTTACTTCGTGGCTTATGGGTTTAGGGTTTATGTATTAAAAGTTGATAGATTTAGAGTTAAGGATTTAAAGATCATGGGCTTCAAGCTTACGGAATTAGGGTTCATGGGTTAAACTTTTATAGGTTGAGGGTTCATGAGTTTAGGGTTTAATGAATTATGATTTTTGAGCTCAGCGTTCACGGGTTAATGAGTCCAGGGTTCATGGATTTATAGTTCAGGGGCTTAGATTTCATGGGTTTAAAGTTAATAAATTCATTGTTCATGGATTTGGGGTATATTTGTTTAAAGTTTATGGGTTCAGGGTTTATGGGTTTAGAGTTCATGAGCTCTAACCTTATGGGTTTATGGTTAATGGATTAAACGTTAAAGGGGTTTAGGGTTTAAGGTTCTGAGGTTTATAGGTCTGAAGTTCATAGGTTTAGGGTTAATGAGCCTTGGGTTTATAAGTGTGGAGTTCGTGGGTTCAAAGTTTATGGGTTCAGGGTTGATGGATTGAACGTTCATGGGTTAAGAGTCGAGGATGAATAGGTTCAGGGTTTTTCAGTTAAGGTTTATTAGGTTTAAAGTTTTTTTATTTAGAGTTTATGAGCTTAGGATTAAAAGGTTTGAAGTTTATAGGATCAGAGCTTATGGCTTTAGCGTTTATGGTTTAGGGTTTGCGGGTCTAAAGTTTATTGGTCAATGGGTTTTAGAGTTCATTGATTCAGAGTTTATGGGTTTAGGGTTAATAAGTTCAAGGCTTATAGGTTAAGTTTTAATGGGTTTAAGATTCATGAATTCAGGGTTTATAGGTTTAGGATTCAAGAGTTTAGGGTTTATTGATTCAAGGCTCATAGATTTAGAGTTTACGGGATTCAAATTCATAAGTTCAGAATTTATGGCTTTAACGTATATGGGTTCAGGGTTTGTGGGTCTAAGGATTCTATATGTTTATAAGTTTAAAGGTTTTTTCAGTTTAGGGTTAATAGGTTTGAAGTTCATGGGATTAGAGTAAATATCTTTAGCATACATGAATCTAGGGCTTATGGTTTATTTGGTTTAGAGTTCATTGATTCAGAGTTTATAGGTTTAGGGTTAATTAGTTTAAGGCTTACAGTTTTAGTGTTAATAAGTTTTAGGTTCATGAGTTTATAGTAGATGGGTTCGGGGTTTATAGGTTTACGATTCAAAGGTTTAGGGTTTATTGGTTTTGTGTTTATCGATTTAGAGTTCATGGGATTTCAATTTATGATTTCAGAATTAAAGACTTTAAAGTGCATTGATTGAGGGTTTGTAGGTGTAAGGTTTATGAGTTGATAGGTTCATAGTTTTTTTTATTTAGAATTACGGTTTATAGACTTGGCTTTCATGAGTTTAGAATTCACCAATGAAGGGTTTATAGATTTAAGGTCAATATGTTTAGGGTTTGTGCGTTCGAACTTCATGGGTTTAAAGTTTATTAATTATTGAATCATTTAGTTCAGTATTCATGCGCTTGGTGTTTATACACTCTAAACCCAAAAGAGTAAAAATTGGAAATAAAAAGTAAAAAAGCATTATTTTACTTATAAGAGAGTAAATTGAAGAGTTTACCACTGGTAGAGGTAAATTTGATGACTTCATAATTTGTAATGATAAATTTAAGCAGTTTACTCTTTTACTAAAAGTAAAAACGTATTTTTTTTACTTTATAAAAATGAAATGATTTCAAAAGGTAAAAATGATACTTTTACTCTTTTGAGAAAGATTAGTATCTATTTCTTTTACTTCACAAAGAGTAAAAGGCACATTTGTAACTTTTCGAAGAGTAAAATAATACCTTAATAACTGAAAAGATTAATTTGATCAATATTCACTTTTATGGTATTCCACAAAAGAGTAAGTTGAGCAATTCACTATTTTCGAAATGTCAAGTCATGTTATTAAATTAAATTCTTGAATTCCCCATATTTGGAAGTTTGTACATAAAAGTTTAATACTTTGATGTTATTTCTCAAAAAATTCAAACAATCTTATTAATTTTACATTTGTTTTTGAACTTATTCTATTAATTTTTCGTTAAATTATATTGATTAAATAAAATAATAAGTTTTAAGAAGGGGCCGAACTATCTGTCTTTGTCTAATAGCGTTTTTCATCATTTATGTAAACATTATCCGGTATAACAAGAAAAAAATAGCAGCCCCCGCTAGATATTAGTATAATTAGTAAATTTTGTAATAACAACCAAATTTTTTACCGCATAGTTTTTGACTAATTAGAGACCTACTAGCAATCTAGAATATAACCTATCTTTTTTTGGTATGTCTCTAATTATTAAAAAACTACGCAGTGAAAAAATTTGGTTGTTATTACAAAATTTACTTACTATACTAATATCTAGCGGGGGCTGCTATTTTTTTCTTGTTAGGCCGGATAGTGTTTACATAAATGATGAAAAACGCTATTAGACAAAGACAGATAGTTCGGCCCCTTCTTAAAGTATAAAAAACATTGTGAAAATTTCTAAACAAAATTAATTACATGTAAGATAATAATTTTTTTCGTTTTTTAAATGCTAATAATAATTTTAAAACTAATCATGGCGGTATTTAAATATTTTAATTTAAAATCAAATCTCAACTAACTGAAATTTTACAAATTTTTGAGAAGTATAATTCTGTCAGTGTATATCATTATTTTTTATTACATGCACTCAAGAACTTTTCAATACTGAAATTCCTATCGTTTATTATAAATATTTCAGATACTTATTGTAGTTACGTGACTTCCGAATCCTTATGTGACTTTTGATCATCTCGAAAATAATAAATTGATGAATTTACTTTTTTGTGGAATATCGCAAAAGTAAATATTGATCAAATTTCTCTTTTCAACCATTATGATTACGATTATGGAATATCGTAAAAGTAAATATCGATCAAATTTCTCTTTTTAGCTATAAAAGTATTATTTTATTCTATATAGTTATAAATGTGCCTTTTACTTTTTGTCAAAAGAGTTAACACATCAAATACTCTTTAACAAAAGTAACATAATCTTTTACTTTTTATAAAGTAAAAAATATAGATACTAATCTTTATCACAAGAGTAAAAGTATCATATTTAAATTTTGAAATCATTTAATTTTCATAAAGTAAAAAAATACTTTCTTACTTTTAGTAAAAGAGTAAACTGCTTAAATTTATCTTTATAAGTAAAAAAACTATACTTTTTTACTTTTTTACTTTTTATTTCTAATTTTCACTCTCTTGAGTTTAGAGTGTAGGTTTAGGGCTTATTAGTTTCGGGTTCAAGAGCTTAGCGTTCAAAAGTTTAGGGTAAGTTGGTTTAGTGTTTTTTAGTTAAGGGATAATAAGTTTAGGATAAACAGCTTTAAAGTTAATAGGCTTATAGTTTATGAGTTGACGGTTAATGGGTTTAGGTTTTATGGATTTAAGATTTTGGGCTTTAGTTTCGTGGTTTGAGAGTTCTTTAGTTTAAAGTTTATTGGCTTCGGGTCTATTAGTTTAGAGTTTATAGGCTAAGTCTTCACGAGCCTATTATTGATTGATTTAGGGTTCATAGGTTAAACGCTCATGCATCGAAGGCTAATAAGTTTGGGGTTCGTTGGTTCAGGACGTATAGGTTTGAGGTTTATTAGTTCAGGGTTTTAGGGTTTATTAGTTCAGGGTTTTTGGGTATAGAGTTAACACTTTTGTGGTTAATGGGCTTACGATTCTTAGATTAAGGGTTAGTGGGCCTAGAGTATATAGGTTGTTAGCTGATAGGCTTCAGGTTTATGGGTTAATGGTTCATGGGTCAGAGTTTATATATTTAAAGTTTATCAGTTTAGTGTTTATGGGTTTGGGTTTATGGGTTCATAGTTTATTGGTTTCGGGTTTATAAGCATAGCATTCAAGGGTAATGAGTTTGAGGTTCATGAATTTTTGGTTCATGGGTTTGAAGTTTATGGATTCAAAGTTGATGGGTTTATTGTTTATGGGTTCAGAATTCAAGAGTTTAGCGTTTATGGGTTCAGAGTTCCTGGTTCAAGGGTTTTTTTAGGGTTTTTGGATGTAGGGTAATGAGTTCAAGGCTAATGAGCTTAAGATTCATAAGTTGAGGGTTGATGGGTTTGGAGATGACGAGCTTAAGGTATATAAGTTTACGATTCTTGGGTTTTGGGTGTATGGTTTGAGAGCGTGTTCGCAGTTCATACGTGTTTTGGTTAATAGGCCGAGGGTTTGTGGGTTTAGAGTATATTGGTTCAGGGGTTATAGGGAAGAATTGATTAGTTTAGGTTTCATGATTATAGGGTATCCGGGTTGAGGTTTAACAAATTTAAGATTTATGAATTGCGATTCATGGTTGAAGTGTTCATGAGTTTAGATTTAAGGGTTGAAAGTTCATGAGCCTAGCGTTCAAGGATTTGGGGTTTATAGGTTTAGGGTTTGTGTTTACAGTTCATGGGTTTGGAGTTCATTGGCTTAGTGTTCATGGATTTAGCGTTAATTGGCTTAGCCTTTAGGTTTTAGAGTTTATGAGTTAAGAGTCTATAAGCTTAGCTTTCATGGGTTCAGGGTTTTTGGATCTACGGTTGTGTCTGTGTGTATATGCGTGTACGTGTATGACTGTAAGGAGACAGAGTTATGGAGGCACAGCAAGAGTGATAGAGCCAGAGAGACAGAGATAGAGAGACATTGACATTAACATAAATATATTTTACCATGGCGTTAGACTTTGTGTGACTTAAAAAAATTTTACCAAAAAAGTATAACAATATAATGATTTACGTGCTTAAACTTACCAGGAGAGTGTCTGAGTTGTGGGTCACAGATCTTGATAAAACTTTGGGATAAGTGTTGAGGTACCAAAATATGAGTAAACACAGCGGTACGGTCTAACGCTTCAAAAAACTGTAGTTATGGACGATTATAGTCTTATTTAAGAAAAATATAAAAAAAAGAACTCCTAATTGAAGTATAAATAATTCTGTCTAGAAATGTCTTTAATAAATCCTCAACAACTAAAATTAATCAAATTAAAAAATAATAATTAGAACTAAAGTTATGCTTGTTTAAATTTGAGTAGTAAGAGAGTACCTAAAATAGTCTAAATTTTGAAGGATGGTGATTTTTAGTACTCTTTTGCTGCTTAACTTTAAACAACCATAACTTTAGTTCTAATTATTATTTTTCAATTCAGAAACTAGCAAATTAAAGCTTGCTTTTTCTGCTTTCATTTTAGTTATTGTGGATTTATTAAAGACATATTCAGACAGAATTATTTACACTTTAATTAGAAGTTCTTTTTTGGGTGGGGTTCGATTTTTCGAAAGACTGATATTTTTTTGTGCTTAACGTAGAATTTCAAAATTTAGAATGATGCTATTGATAACATTCATTTAAATTATTTAGAAATCTCATTTTCAATTCATGGCTGCAATCGAAATTTATTTATTTGAATAAATTATAATTGATATTTAGAATCGTAACACGTACATAGAGCACCATATAATTATAAAATATTTCGAAATTTCTAACAAAATCTTTTGACAAGTATTGAAAGAATATACAAAAATATACTTTTGAAAACTCTATTAGAAATTTCGAAATATCTAATCATAATATGGTGTTCTGTATACTTGTTACTATTCTAAATATCAATTATAATTTATTCAAATAAATAAATTTCGATAGCAGCCATGAATTGAAAACGAGATTTCTAAATAATTTAAATGAATGTTATCAATAGCATCATTCTAAATTTTGAGATTCTACGTTAAGCACAAAAAAATATCGGTCTTTCGAAAAATCGAACCCCACCCTCTTTTTTCATATTTTTCTAATAATGAGACTATAATCGTCCATAACTCCAATTTTTCGAAGCGTTAGACCGAACCGCTGTGGCTTTACTCATATTTTGGTATCTAAATACTTATCCCAAAGTTTTATCAAGATCTGTGACCAGCAAATCAAACACTCTCCTGGTTAGTATGACAATATAAAAGTAATAAAATTGCAAATAAAATTTGCATAAAAAACCTAATAACAATTATTACTAACTAGAATAAATCAAAAACAAGTTGTAGAACTGTGAGATCTTATTAGAACTTTATGTTAATAAGTTTCTCAATCCCAAGCAGTTTAATTATAGATTAGCTCAGCATCATTATCTCTCGCAGCTGACCCTCCTGATCCTCACGTATGGGACAGTCGAAAGTGTGCCTCTCGAACGATCCGATTGACTCTAATCTGGAAGTCATGGGGTTGTCAGATTGCACACCGCCGTCATTAATGTACCTAGTGGCTAAATAAATGAAAGATTTCTGGAGCGTACTCGTGCGTACCGATGGATAAATCGATAGCTCAGAAGGTCTTCGTTCTAAAATACGCTCACTAACATCAACATTGGCTTTAGTGAAATCACGGACGAAATAGAATAAGCATTTAGATAAGACTATTAAAAGTGTAGAATATTTGCGTCTTTTCTCAACTAAAAGCCAACCTAATGCGAGTTTGATTAGCGACATTCTTTCCTGAGGTTTGATATAACCATAAATAAATCTAACACATGCATTAAGAGCTCTGTGAAGCTTAGGATTTTGATATTAAAAGAGGTCGTCATATAGTATATATGCGTAATTAAAAATCGGAAAGATAAGCGACTTGACCAAGTGTTTTTTAAGCGTTTTTGAGATTGATTTCCTATAAAATTTTAAAGAGTAGAGTGTACCGAGAACTCTGCGAACTATTGCTGACACTTGTTTTTTCTGATGAAGAGTCTGCTCGACCTAGAAACCAAGACTCTTGATAGACTGCGAAAAAGGAACTAACTATCGGTCAATCAGAAAGCTTATGAAAGCCGACAAGTTTAATTAAAGGCGAACTGTTCACTACCTCTATTGCCTGGGTTTTGGTTGGATTTATATTTAAACCATTGTTCGTGGCCCACTGAACTATAGTATTTATATAATTGTAAATAATATTAATTTCCTGAAAAAATTTATTTGGGTAAAAGGATTTATATATCTGGAAATCATCTGTGAATAACATGGGCTTCATGTATCTGAAAACATCAAGCAGGTTATTAATAAAACAGTCAAACAAAAAAATCAGAACCAAAGAACCAGACAATATTGGGATTCAAAATAGACAGATAGTCGGGAAAATATGTCATCAACGAGAGTAGAACTTTAGTAATGAAATTCTACTTTCGTTAACAACATATTTTCCCCACTATCTGTCCATTTGAAATCCCAATAGACTCTATGTTTTTAAGGTCGCTGAATCCGAATCTGGAGTCACTTTGACCCCTCAAAGTCAATGTTAAGGTTATGTTAAGGTAAAATCTGGTAAATTAACGGTAACCCAATTTTCAGCAGTGCATTCCGATGTTTTCGGGGTCGCTGAATCCGAACCTGGAGTCATTTTTACCCCGCAAGGTCAGGGTCAAAATCATTTCAAGATTAAATGATCTCTTGTACAAGGTCATCCAACGATTCATAAGTATTTTGAATTTCGTGCTATTTAATTTATTTGTTCCTACTATATCTTACACGTTTGTCGATAAATGACCGATGCAAAAGTTTCCTTTACAATTTTTTTGCAGTAGTTTTAGAATCTCTTTTCAACATCCAGCAGTAATTTTCAGCAGTAGCATTGCAATATCCCATCTACCTTGATAGCGCTTTCACATTACTTTGATATCTTGATAAAGACATTTTCTTTGCGTGTCAAAGCCACAATTACTTTGTAATTTTAGCTTCTGTGATTACCCACGAAGTTTTCAGCAACTTCTTTAAAGCTAAGCCATGTAGTTTTTTTATTTTTAATCATGTTAGAAATAAATTAGTCATTCGCCATTATGTTTCGAATATGTGGTCCGTCAAAAGTACCTTTCCTCAATGTCGCATCTGATTTTCCTGGAAACTTTTTTCCCAAGTATTTGAAGCACCGGCCTTCTATATCTAAAGCCTTTACGAATTGTTTCATCACACCAAGTTTTATGTGTGGTGGTAGAATTTTAACTTTTTTCGAGTCAACCAATGGAGTATTTATAACGTTGTTTTTTTCTTATTCGAGAGATTTTCTTTTGGACCGTTTGTGATCTGTATAGATTCTTTAAACATTCTACAAAGTTTCATAAAACATTGCAAGAAACCTTTCATAAAAGGTTTCCGCAAGGTTTTCAGCCAAAAATTCAGTATATGTCGATAAAGTAGACATTTCAACTTACTTTTTGTATTGCCTTAAATAACTAATAAACAAATTTGCAAATTAATTGCTTGATTTAAAATTAATTTTTTATGTACAATTATTTTCTCGCAAGAAATAATTTTTTCACTCAAGAAAAATCAAATAATGTAGAAATACTGAAACAAACTAATCAATTAATTATTTTCCTTCAAGGAAATCGGATAAAACTATTTTTTTGTATTAAACAAATTAGATTTGTTTGATAGGAAAAATAATATTATCAATAATTAGGTTGATTAATTAAATATTTTTATATACAAAATTATTTAATGGCATGAAAAAAATCATTTTTTTTAATTTAGGAAAAATAATTCTACCCAGCTTCATTCATTCTTGATTATTAATAGTAACTTATTTTTAATTATTTGTTTTATTGAAATTTACAAATAATCTAAATAAAATATTTTATGTTTATGGTAATAAACTATTAATATATGAGATTGTCACATAACGTATCAAGCGTACTGTAGCGTAATAGATAACGTTGATGCCTCATAATCTGAAGATCATAGGTTCGCGCCCCGATCGAGTCAAAAATTTTTTAATGTGTTTTCATGCGTTATAATGTAAATTTTTACTTCTTAAAATAATTTGTAAATTAAATGAAAATTAGAATAAATCAATAAAAATGTTTTAAAAATATAATTGAGATTCCTTAAAAAGCTGCTACAATGTTTTCCGCTAGGCTTTTGCGAGCTTTTTCGCAAGGTTGCTGCGATGTTTCATGAAAGGTTCCAGCGAAATTTTTTTTTGAAAAAAATTCTGCAATCTTTTCTGCAAGATTGCTGGAAGTTTTTTTTACAAGGTTGCTGCGCGGTTTCATGAAAGGTTACTACAAAGTTCTTTGAAAGTTTCAGCAAGGTTTTTTACAAAATTACTGTGAGGTTTCCCGCAAGGTTGATGAGAGGTTTCCTGCAAGATTTCGGCAATGTTTCTTGCAAGGTTTCTGCGAGGCTTCTTGAAACATTTCAACCAGGCTCTATCGCGGACGTATAAATGTTTCTGCGATCTTTCAATGCAATAGTGCTGCAAGGTTTCATATTTTTCATAAAACCTTCCAACAACCTTGCTGCAGCCTTCCATGCTATGTGGAATGTTCTCATAAAGAATTATTGCTCTTATACTTGGTTTGATCTTTTTATAGGTGTCAATTATGATTCTGTTGTTTCCTATACTAAAACTAGTGCTCATATTATTGCTAGTCATGATCTTATCGAGTTTTGCTGAGATTTCGTAGCATCTTTTGGAACTTCTAAACTCATAATCTTAACAGATTTGATGTTGAGTTTCTTAATAGATCACTTTATTTTTCTCGCTGTGACAAGTTTCGAGAAAGTCTTGGGCCTCTTTGTAACATGGCTGGTTATAATAGTACTTTTGTTGCTGACTGCTCAGAAAATTTGCTTGAACAATTCATAGTGAACGATGCATTTGACAGGCTGATCTCAGTTTTTGCTAACACTTTCATTCATGCCTTCAATAGGCATGCTCCTCTTAGGCCTTCATCTATTCGTCCATGTAGTAAACTATGGGTCATGAGTGAAATTTGACATGGTTACATTCCAAACAAGAAATAGGCTTGACTCTGCGAAAGTAGAGCATATTTCAGAACAGTTTAAGCAGTTACGCGACCAAAAATCAAAATGGTCAATCTTGCACAAATTAAAATTAGTGAGTAGGGTGTTGCCTTTTTCTCTTAAATATTTTTTTTCTTCTACTTTCCTACTCACGAGGGAAACCAATCTAGCTGGAACTATAAAATATAATTTTTTGATGAAAAAAATCATATTTTACAGTTTCAGCCGAATCCGTTTCTCGGAGGTCAAACACTCTCCTTGTCAGTCATTATTTGACCGTTGCTAAGAATGAACCTATGCTGAAATGTGATGAAGTTAAGGATGTTTTCAGAATACCTCTCGAAAATTCTCTACCGATATTCAATTTTCATGAAGTTGATGCTAAGAGGGTCCCAAATCTTGTCTCTGCTGCAGGCTCAAAGTCTCCAGGTCCGGAAACAGTAGCGATGATAAAGCTTGCTTCTGTTTTCTCAATTGAACCACTGATAACCATAATCAATGCCTCATTTAGATATTCCTCTTTTCCTGGTGATTAGAAAAAAGCATACTACTGCCGCTGGCAAAGTTCAAAGTGATGAAGATTCCCAGTCAGGCGCGTCCCATTGCGAAGCTCTGAGAGCCTTTGAAGCTCTTGAAGGAAGTCGTGCATAAGCAGCTTCCATCTTTCCTAAATGTTAATAACCTATTGAGTGAATGTCAGGCAGGCTTTCATGGGTCATGGCACCTAAACGGCACTCCTGAACATCATCGAGGATGCCCACCAATTCATTTGTTAATTAAATGAAAAATAGAATAGAACAATAAAAATGTTTCACAAATATAATTAAGATTTCTTAAAAAGTTGCTACAATCTTTTCTGCTAAGCTTTTGCGAGCTTTTTTGCAAGGTTGCTGCGATGTTTCATGAAAAGTTCCAGCGAGGTTTTGTTTTGGAAAAAATTCTGTAATCTTTTGCAGAAAACTGCAAGATTGCTGGAAGTTTTTTTTACGAGATTGCTGTGTGGTTTCATAAAAAGTTACTTCAAAGTTTCTTGAAAGTTTCTGCAAGGTTTTTTGCGAAATTGCTGTGAGGTTTTCCGCAAGGTTGATGAGAAGTTTCCTGCAAGACTTCCGCAATGTTTCTTGCAAGGTTTCTGCGAGGCTTTTTGAAACATTTCAATCAGGCTCTATCGCGGATACATAAATATTTCTGCGATCTTTCAATACAACTTTGCTGCAAAAGAATGAGAAAAATTAAAGTCGGTGGAATCAATTTTCTTATATTATAAAATTAATTTTTTTTCATATAATCACATGATTTTTTTATGAATAAATAAAAACTTAATAATAATGAGTTTTTTTTAACTGAATTGAATTTTTTTAATAAAAACAAAATAATTTCATCTCATCTTTTGTAAAATAATTCATTGATTAGCTCGCTTAAATATTTTTGAAAATTTAAATTTTCCTCTCTAGCAAAAATGTAATTTGTTTAAAACTGTTTAACATTGTTAGAACTAAGTAAAACTGTCTGAAAGTATGAATTTTTAGACATTTAAAACTTTTCCGAACAGTTTTAAAGTTTTGATCAATTCTAAACAGCTATAAACAATTTTGAACACTTTTAAACACTTCTCAGGTTTTTGATTCGAAGTTTACTGAGCACCGTGGATTTTTTTTGTTTGATTTAACACAAGTATGAACAGTTTTGAACCGTTTTGAATATAACAAACAATTTATACCAGTTTCAAACACATTAAATATTCAAAAATTAAGTAATTAACAAATTAAATGTTGAAAACATTTTAAAACAGTTTAAAACGGTCCACTGCTTTTTAAAACCTTTCAAAATTATTTATAACTGTTTTAGATGTTCAGAAATTTGCACTTTTTAATCATTGTGAACAGTTTTAAACAGTTATGAATTAATTAGAATAATTTTAAATTGTTATGAACAAGTTATATCTCCATTAGGGTCGTCTCAAAAAATTATTTTCTGTAAGAAAATATGGGGGGTTTCGATCCGAGTAATCAAAAATTTGTTATAGAAAATTTAATTGTTCAAGCTGTTATAACTGAAAAACTAATAGGAATACAGAGATTTTTTCAAATACTTTTTTATTCTATAAAAAGACAGAAAATTAACTTTTTTTAAATTAAAAATCGTTAATTGAAACCAAAAATGTTGCTATTGTATAAAATAGTTTAAAATCGGCGCGCCACTAGCGCTTAAGGGGAATTCTCATACCGACATAGAGTTCTACCTTATCTACATTTAAATTATGAATTTTATTAAAAATTTAACTATTTAATACTGAAATTCGTAGGAGAGGCACATTCTTAACATGCCAAAGAATTTATTGCAACGTTAAAAGACAATGTAAGGGTAAAAATAAAGGCGAAAACTGCTTAATACAAGTTTATGTTAGTTTAAAATTAAAATTTTATCCGAAAAATTGACGAGGTATTTATTTGAAAGCATTTGCTTATAATTGAAATTGTTTTATCAAAAGCCCTAGACATCATAATACAGATTAAGACAAACATTTTAAGCTAAGCTAGATTTTTCTAAGTACATTTTTTATCAAAATATAAAGCTTTTGCTTACATGCATCTGAGCCAGGGTTGTAAATTTTTCCATTTTCTGAG
Source organism: Anastatus disparis (assembly GCA_017163975.1). Taxonomy (NCBI): domain Eukaryota; kingdom Metazoa; phylum Arthropoda; class Insecta; order Hymenoptera; family Eupelmidae; genus Anastatus; species Anastatus disparis. Next base: position 235,500 of record JAFFSR010000107.1, read on the forward strand.
TAAGCAACTGGTAAATGGTCGGACTATTTACCAGTTACTGGGTGACTAAATGGTAAATGGTCGGACCATTTACCATTTACAGAGCAAGTAACTAGAAATGATCGTACCATTTACCAGTTACTGGGTGAGTAAATAGTAAATAGTCTCACCAGTTTCCAGTTGCAGAGCAAGAAACTGAAAATGGTCGACCCATTTACCAGTTACTAGGTGAGTGAATGGTAAATGGTCGGACCATTTACCAGTTGCTGAGTGAGTGAATGATAAATGGTCAACCATTTACCAGTTACTAGGTGAGTAAGTGGTAAATGGTCCGACTATTCACCATTTCCTCACTCAGTAACTGGTAAATGGTTTGACCATTTCCAGTTACTCACCGAGTAACTATCAACTGATCCGACCATTTACCATTTACTCACTCAGTAACTGGTGAATAGTTCGACCATTTACCACTTACTTACTCAGTAACTGGTAAATGGTCCGACCATTCAACATTTACTCACCCAGTAACTGGTAAATGGTCCAAGCATTTACCAGTCGCTCTGTAACTTTTCCGACCATTTACCATTTACCCAGATCGTAACTGCAAACTGGTTGAATCATTTATCATTTACTTACCCACTTACTGCGAACTGATTCGACCATTTACCAGTTATCAGAGTTGTAAATAAGGAAATAGTTTTTTCATTCGAAATGGTGAAGTAATTGAAAATATTCGCACCATTTACCATTTACAGATCAAGTAACTGGTAAATGGTCAAACCATTTACCATTTACAGATTAAGTAAATGGTAAATGGTCTGACCAGTTCCCAGTTACAGACCAAGTAACTGGTAAATGGTCTGACCATTTACCATTTACAGTGCAAGTAAATGGTAAATGGTCTGACCAGTTCCCAGTTACAGAACAGGTAACTGGGAATCATCAAATCTGAAATTTGGTCTATAATTCAAATAATTTTTAAATATTTTAACATTACGATTAAATGATTATACTTTACATCTACAAAACAATCGTTATCTAAAGCATGCTATTATGAATAATAGTTTCAAACTATATTCGAGCATGATTATACTTAGCGATTAAATAATAATAAAACAATCTAATTTTTTACAAAGATATAGACGATGTTTACAAGTAATAGTTAAGAAACTAGTCACTACAATTATATATATCGCCTTTTACACTCGAGAAGGCCATCACTTTTGAGTGAGGTCTGGAGCGATGCCGTTCGTATACAAAGCTTTGTACAAAATTTGCGTATTCACAAATTGAGTTACTCATTTCATATCACAGACGAAATCATGTATACGAGACTTGGGGTCAGTTCACTGATTAATGACAGTTTTTCTAATCAATAGGTAGCGTCGTTCTATGACGCACGCTGAATCTGGTTTAGATTTACGACATAACACGTCTTACCAATTGTTATACAATTTGCATGTCGCCGCAAAAACAGTTGCAGCTCTATTTATGTCTTAGAACATTATGACAAACTACCTTCAATGAACCGACAGTGACTTAGTACTTAATACCTTTTTTTATCATACTGATAAATTATTTTTACATATCGTTTACAATTGCATCATACAGATTTAAATAATATAGGTTTTTATAACTCAAGAATTATTGATTTTACTTTTATTTTAGAGTATTATCGCAATCTTATTGCTTGTTTTACTAATTCTGTTGTGAATCTAACGTAATCAGAAAAATTTTTAAATCGTGCTCGAATATAATTTCAAACCATGATATGTAATCATATCCATACAGACATTTCACATAGTTTTTATAATAAGAATTATATTTGTATGCAATGTAAGTCTAAACGTTAAAAGTAAGGTAATACGCATATTTTATTATTATACTATTCGTTATGTTAAAGGTCAGTTTTAGACGAGGTTTTAGACATTTTTTACTGATCGAAAGTAGCAAAAGAAAAAATTTCGTTTCTTTTCAATAAAAATGTATATCAGAATTGCTTTTACTTGTAAATATCTATTCATTTTAACAAATGAGAAATAGAAGCGTGTAAATTTGTTAATATTCAAAGAACGAGCTAAAAAAAATAAATAAAAACTGAATATCTATTTTAGCTATTTTCGATCGGTAAAGTTAGTCAAAAGCTGATCTTTAATTAGAAATTGTCACCATAAAATACAATGCAAATTAACTGTAGTGGCCAAAATAAGAATTTCTGACCCCGGACAAGATGCTTGGGGTCTAATGGCTCCACTAAATTTATCGCGTATGATAATATTATAATGTTCGAAGACGTATTTATAATATTAGTGTAATTATAAGGGCATAATGAAGCTTCCCTTTCTGATAATATTTCTAATCCAAGTTTATGAGTAAAAAGTGAATTTAATCGGGTTTTTTTCACTTCAAAAAAAAATCGGTAGGATTCAACTTGAGTGCGGACAACTAAAGAAATCTAACAAAATCTTATACTGAAAAAGTTATATAAAAGTTTTCAATTTATAGTATTTTAAGATTGGGATTATCAACTTTGATATCTAAATTGCGATCTAAGTTCATAAAAAAATAACAGCTCTAAAGAATTTTTTATTTTAACTAAAGTGATTGTACTAATATAGCTAATGTCAAAATTTGTCAAATATTAAAGAACAGGACAAAAAAATTAAAAAAGTAATAAATATATTTAAAAAATTTTTTAAATTGAATAAAATATGTAAGAGCTCCCATGTGAGATCACATACGAGATCGCACACGAGATTGCATATGAGATGTCACATGAAATCGCCTATGGGATCGCATATGAAATCGAAATTATATTCGTTAAATTTTTAAAATAAAATAAATATATGTGCGATCTGACATGAGATCTCGCATATATTTATTTTATTTTCAAATTTCAAAGAATATGTATGAGATTTTATAGGCGATTTCATATGAGATCCCACATGAGAGCTTATACAAAATTTTCAGTAGGGATGATTTTTCTTGGCTTGTTCTTGAAATTTATACATATTTACACTCTTCCGATTCTCATTTATTTAAAATAAGTTCATACCTATAAGTACAATCGGTGGTAGCGCAGGGGCTAAGGCTTTTGGCTCGTGCTGTAGTAGACCAGAGTTTAGTCTCTGGAAAAATTTTGGAAAAATATTTCTGAATTTTTTTTTGTGAAATTGAATTAAGAGACCAGAAAAAACCAATTAAAAATTGTCCCTGACCAATAAAAATTACGGGTCTCAGTCCACAGCGATCAAGAGACCCACTGTCAATAAAATAGAGGAGAAGATGATATCTCCAATCCCTAGTGGAAATATAAAATGTGCATTACTGTTTAAAATAGTTTAGAATTATTAAAAACTGTTTAAAACTGTTCAAAATAGTTTATAACTGTGAAATTTTTGACATTTAAAATAGTTATGAAAAGTTTTCCACATTTTTGAACAGTTTTGAGCAGTACAGAATAATTTTAAACTAAAGTAAACATTTTCTCGTATATATTATAAAAATTTTAATATATATAATAAAATTTTTATTAAGACAAAATTATGAAACATTGTTTGAAATCATTTCGAAATTTTTGAAACTTTTTGAAACTGTTTAAAAATATAGGTGTTCAAAACTTTTTAAAACCATTCAGAACTGTTCAAGTTAATAAAAAATAGTTTATATTGATTTAAAATTGTTTTGAAATATTTTTAATATTTAAAATAATCTATTACTTTTAAACATAAAAAATTCAAAACTATTCAACACTGTTTAAAATCATTTCGAAATTTTCAAAACTTCTTGAAAGTGTTTGAAAATGTTTAAAATTGTTTATAACTGTTTTAAATATCCTAAATTTCGTACTTCTAAACAGTTTTGAACAGTTTTAAACAGTTTTAAATATTTTTAAACATTTTATATTTCCGCTAGGGATTACAAACAATTCTGATATTTATTCATATGAAAAAAAAAGAAATTTATTTTCAAACTATATTTAATCGATAAAGTATAGGTCTAAAGCAAACCCCATTTTGTTTTGTATTAGGTCATTTATTTTTGTCCTTTTCGAATCAAAATCTCAACTTAGATAGATAGATAGATAGATACTATTTATTGTATATCATATCATTATACAAAGGGCGTGTAATACAATTCATAAATATAATAACAAATATTGCATATAAACAATAAATAAATGTAAAAATATTGCACATAAAACAATGTATAAATATAAAATATTGCACATAAAACAATGTATAAATACAAAATATTGCAATTGATATCACAGTCAGTTACTAAACCTAATAATACTGAATAAGTAAGTCACTACAAAAGAAGTGATATCACAGATACAAAAAAATAGTAAAATACACACAATCCTATAAATTAAAAGTCAGTCATACAATATCTATCAGTCATAGTATATAAAAATTTTTTATTTAAAATACAAAATGAAAAATAATAAATAATGCAATAAAATAATAAAGCGTATGCAGTAGCACAAAAACGCAGTCAAAATAATAAAAACAAGTAAAGCATTCACTCACTAACCATTCAGCCAATAAATACAATCACACCTTAAGAAGGGGCCGAACTATCTGTCTTTGTCTAATAGCGTTTTTCATCATTTATGTAAACACTATCCGGTATAACAAGAAAAAAATAGCAGCTCCCGCTAGATATTAGTATAATTAGTAAATTTTGTAATAACAACCAAATTTTTTACCGCATAGTTTTTGACTAATTAGAGACCTACTAGCAATCTAGAATATAACCTATCTTTTTTTGGTAGGTCTCTAATTATTCAAAAACTACGCAGTGAAAAAATTTTGTTGTTATTACAAAATTTACTTATTATACTAATATCAAGCGGGGGCTGCTATTTTTTTCTTGTTATACCGGATAGTGTTTACATAAATGATGAAAAACGCTATTAGACAAAGACAGATAGTTCGGCCCCTTCTTAAGTAAAAGAGTATATATACGGGGCGTTACATTATAATAAATTAACATATGAATAAAAAATAAAATTCAGCTTATTGGAGGTCGAGCAAGTACCTCCTCAGAGCCGACTTAAACCTGCTGAGCGATGGAAGATTTTTTATATCAACAGGCAGGGAGTTCCAAAAATGCGCACTCTGAACTTGAAAGGAATCCCTTCCAGTCTCAGTACGCATGAAGGGCACCGCGAAATCCTTAATCTCTCTCCTAGTGGCTACCCTAGGTACATATCTAGTGAAGAGACCCACTAGATACTCGAGAGTATTCATGCGCACGATTTTGTACATACACTGAGAGAAAATTCATGCTAATAGAGCATGCAAACTGCCATCTATGCGAGCATATAAAACATTGATACAAATATGACAGGCCGTGAGAAGCTCTATTAGTATTGGATTACCTTATACTAAAAAAGATGGTATGGAAAGTAACTAAAGCATGAACGGCATTCACTGATGACTCGCGTGGTATACTTCGATGACTCCCCACTCTCATATCCTTTGTTTGCTTGAGTCGCCTCCTCTTTTGGGTGGCGACGCGAGCAAACACGGCTGGTCTATACCCAAAATTATGTTGCAAATTTCTTTAACGTATTTTCGTAGCGTGAATCTTTTATTTCTTTTCTTTTTTATGAAGGGAGATACGTTATAAATATAACCTGTTAAACTTTTTAACTTTAAATAATTTATTCTTAACTTAAAATTTAATTATTTTAAACCGCTGGGGGGCAGATGAGCATGTACGATTTTACGCCAAAGATATTTCGGAGTAGCGTTGGTCTAGTGCGTAGCGTTCACGCTTTTCGTTTTGAGTACGCGAGTTCAACTCTCGGCTAGGGTCACTTTTTTTTAAATTTTTTTTTATTGTTTTAATATTTTTTATTCATTTTTATATTTATTTTTTTTTAGATTTTGTATTTTTTTAATAATTTTAAAATTTAATTTTTCACAAGTACGCTTGTTTTTTTCAATGAAAATTTTTTAAAAATAAATTATTCTTTATAGGTAGTAATTACAAATATTGATAAATAAATAATAGTGATGTTTATTTTATAATAGTATAGTTTAATTTATTTATAATTTAGTTTATAAAATTTACAATAAATTACAATAAATAAATAAAACTGACCAGGAGAGTGTCTGAGTTGCGGGTCACAGATCTTGATGAAACTTCGGGATAAGTATTTAGGTACCAAAATATGAGTAAAGCCACAGCGGTACAATCTAACGCTTCGAAAAAGTAAAGTTATGGACAATTATAGTCTTATTTTCAGAAAAATATGAAAAAAGAACTCCTAATTGAAGTGTAAATAATTCTGTCTGAAAATGTCTTTAATAAATCCACAATAACTAAAATGAAAGCAGAGAAAGCAGGCTTTAATTTGCTAGTTTCCGAATTAAAAAATAATAATTAGAACTAAAGTTATGCTTGTTTAAAATTAAGCATCAAAAGAGTACTAAAAATCACCATCCTTTAAAATTTAGACTATTTTTGGTACTTTCTTACTGCTCAACTTTAAACAAGCATAACTTTAGTTCTAATTATTATTTTTTAATTCGGAAATTAGCAAATTAAAGCCTGCTTTCTCTGCTTTCAAATTAGTTATTGTGGATTTATTAAAGACATTTTTAGACAGAATTATTTACACTTCAATTAGGAGTTCTTTTTTCATATTTTTCTGAAAATAAGACTATAATTGTCCATAACTTTACTTTTTCGAAGCGTTAGACCGTACCGCTGTGGCTTTACTCATATTTTGGTACCTAAATACTTATCCCGAAGTTGCATCAAGATCTGTGACCCGCAACTCAGACACTCTCCTGGTGAGTTATTATTATTTATGTTATAATATATATTGTATATTGAAATATGTTTATAAAGATAAAATTGAACTATAGTATTGTAAATATCACTATTATTTATTTATTAATATTTTAAATTATTTTCTATATGAAATAATTTATTTAAAAATATTAATAAAAAAAGGAGCATATTTTAAGTAACTTGTGAAAAAATAGATTTTAAAATTAATAAAAAAATAGAAAATAAAAAAAATATAAATAAAAAAAAGCAATAAAAACTATTGAAATAATAAAATAAAAGTTTAAAAAAAGTGGTTCTAACCAAGAGTTGAACTCGCGTACTCAAAAGAAAAAGCGCGAACGTTACGCACTAGACCAACGCTACTTCGAAATATCTCTAACGTAAAATCGTACATGCTTATCTGCCCCCCAGCGGTTTAAAATAATTAAATTTTAAGTTAAAAATAAATTATTTAAAGTTAAAAAGTTTAACAGGTTATATTTATAACGTATCTCCCTTCATAAAAAAAGAAAAGAAATAAAAGATTCACGCTACGAAAATACGTTAACGAAATTTGCAACATGATTTTGGATACAGACCAGCCGTGTTTGCTCGCGTCGCCACCCAAAAAAGGAGGCGACTTGAGCAATAGAAGAATGCCATAGTTAGCAGTAAAGAAAGAATAGTGGACAAGCCACGTTTACTTCCTTCACGTCCCATGAGAGGATACAGCGCTAGCTATCGAAGGATATTAGAGTGGGGAGCTACTAAAGCATGTAAACAAACAGTTTTTGGATAGCACAAACCTCGTAAGAGTAGATGGCGCTGTTATTAAAGCATAGGATATTACTTACTAACTTTGGATACGTAGACTACATGCTCTATTGGCATGAATTTTCTCTCAGTGTAAGTACAGTCATAAAATACTGTCTCCTCGCATCAGTACGCAGCCAACCCAGCGCAGCTCTATGAGGAGAGACATGATCGCCCATTTTCACGCCTAATACATATCTCACACATGAATTTTGTAGTCTTTGTAATCGTCTTTTCAACTCCTGTGAGGCATCGAGCAGAACTACTGAGCAGTAATCGAGATGTGGAAACAGCAGGGCGGTTGCGAGTTGTTTGCGCAGAGCCTCAGTGGTATACCGACGAAAAAACCGTAAGCCATACATAGTTCTATTAAACTTCTTAGTCAGCATATTAACATGTGGCTCCCATGATAGCTTAGAGTCAAGCACAACACCAAGGCTCGTAACGGTATCAGAGAAAGATATGCCGACATCATCCTCAAGTTCAATCGTCCTTGGCTCACCAGCATAGAAGTCATTAATATATCGACCATTGCCAAAAACGATCGCTTTAGTTTTGTTTGCATTTAGTGTGAGAGAAGCATCAGCAGCCCACTCCGACACCGCCTTGGCCGCCCTCTGTAGAATACGAATACCTTCATTCACATCCTCATAAGAGACCTGCGTATAAATTTGCAGGTCATCTGCATATAATAGGTGCTCGACACAACCAGGGTCAAGGGTGTCACGTATGTTATTAATGCAAAGGCAAAACAACTGAAGTCCCAGCACTGAACCCTGCGGAACTCCTAAATTGGTTATTAGCCAATTCGATTTCTCTTTCAAATGCGTGGAAACAATTTGTTTCCTACCTGATAAATAGGAGCTAATCCGCTCGAGTGCAGCCCTGGAAAACCCCATCGATCTCAGCCTTGCAAGTAATTTGAAGTGCGAGATCGTGTCGAATGCCTTACTAAAGTCAAACAGAAGTAGTAGCGTGACAAGTTTCTTATCTAGACCTGATCTTATGTCGTCAGTAAGTTTAAGTATGGCAGTCTGCGTTGAGTGATGCTTTCTAAAACCAGTCTGCATAGAGTCAAGTATCCGATGTGTCGTAATATACTCTTGCAATTGGTCATGGGCAATCTTCTCCAGGACCTTTGAAAGAAAACATAAGATTGCTATGGGCCTAAAATTTTTAGGCATTGTTGGTGCGGGACACTTTTTTAATGGCACAATGCGTGCACGCTTCCAAAGGCAAGGGAAGACCCCCCGTGCAAAAGAGGAATTGAACAGAGTCACAAGATGTTCTCCGATAAACGGTAAAGCCTTGAGTATCACGCTCTGCGGAATGCCATCCTCGCCACAAGCCTGTGATGAAAAATGCGAAATTGCAAGGACCACATCAGTAACATTAATTGGTTTGAAGGCAAAGTCACTTTCACTACACTGGGAAAGAATTCTCTTACATTCCTCATTATCATCGTGCGGTGAGACTGACACCCCCGCAAAGTGCGCACGAAGCTTATCCGGAGTAAATCCATTCAAGTCCCCTTGAGGTCCGGACAAGAGTCCCAGGTCTTTTAACTCCTTCCAGACATTACCTTTGGCAAGAGCTTCGAACAGTCTGTTATGATAGTAAGTAGTCCTAGCTTGTTCAGTCTGCTCGTCAATCGTTTTACGTAGTTGCAGGAATTCAGAGAGATATCTCTCATCCTTCGTCCGTTTGTATCTTCGATACGTGGCATCTCTCTTGCACCGCATCTGCGACAATCCTTTGTCTATCCACGGAAACTTATCTTTGCCAATTTTAAGTGTTTTTAGCGGCGCCAGATTATGTATTGCTGCCGTAAGATTATCACAGAGGCAGTCAAGTGCAGATTTCGGGTCAACTGTACCAACTGTAAATGGCGTCCAATCACAGCTGGCTAGACTCTGTACTAATAACGTCGGACAAATATCTTTATAGTTTCTATACTCAATTGCTTTTTTATCTGTTATCTTCATTAAATATTGTGTCATGAAACGAATTTTTAAATTAGTGTTATTCAAAAACTATATAGTAATAAAAAGACATAATTTTTTTATAAATTATTGATTTTTTTAATAATATAGCATAAGAGAAAAAAATAATTTGACATTAGTGAGTAATAAAATAATCAATGATTGTTAATCAAAAACATGTATGATTTGTAAGATATTAAAAAAAAACGGGCACATTTGTTCTAAATTTATCCTAGAGCAGGTCGCTCATCTTTGTCCTTTCATATTAAAGAAATGAAATTTCATTTCCAACTGCAGAATGATTAAAAAAAAGGAAATCTTATTTTTCACCATCAAAATAGTTATTATACATTGTTTTGAAATTATATTAAATTAGTATGTAAAAACTTCCTTTTATCACGGAATTTCACGCAAACTTTGTGACTACACAGCGTAAAAGGTTTTTTTAACTATAAAGAAGCTGCTTTTAAATTGAATAAATGCGGTGCAAAGGAATTAATTCATTTGAGTCAAAGAAAAATCATTTTCAAATTAATTAAATAATTTTTAAAATAAAAAAAAAACTTGAAATATTCTTCAATACAATATTATATTTGAAAAAGAAAATTTTCGAATTTAGAAAAATATCTTTTTAACTTTGAGAAATTAGTTACTTCCAAAATAGTGTTGAAAGTCAGTAAGACTTTCTTAAAAAGAATGCTTAATTTTTTTATTAAAAAAATGCAATATTTATTATAAATAATTTTTATATAAGAATGAAAAATAGTATATTACGTACTTGCGGGAGGAAACATCTTGTTCGGTCCATAGCACGCGTATAATAACGCTCGAGGTGTAGCCGAGGGTGTTAAGCACTTTCGGTCCTGCGACAAAAACACAAAAGTGTTGTTTCTGGGACGCGGGTGATGGAAAATATCTTACGTCAAATAATTTTTTAATCCAAATACATAATTTTTAAATTAAACAAATTAGTTCATGACTTTCATAAAGCTATCTCTTTTCAACATCAGAATGTTTGTTGGTGCAAAAAAGTGGTGTAATTTATTAAATTTCTTTACATTAAAAAGAGGCTTTTGAATTGAAACATAATAATTGTCAGAATGAAGAAAATATAACTATAAAACTTTCTCATTTTAATAAAGTAATTATTATTTTGATTAAGAACGTATATTTCAGTAAAAAAAAAAAATTTCACAACAATTATTTATAAACATAATTACAAAAAATAAATTTTAATTAAAATCAACATCTGTTTTAAAGAAATATTTTTTTTAATAAAAAAATAATTCTTTGAATCAAAAGAGTTTCAGTAATTAAAAAAAAATTGAAATTTATATTGCAGAAAAGAAGCTTAAATTTGTTGAAACATTTACTTGAACTAATATTTTAAATTTACTTGTAAAAAATTATTTCCATGCTTGAAAGTGATGTTTCATGTTTTCAAAATAATATATTCTTCTAAAAAAATTATTTTTCAGGCTTCAAAAATTAAAATATATTTTCAAAGAAAAATAATATTTATTTAATGAATAGTTACTTCTATTTGGTACGCAGAAATTAATTGGTACGCAATATTTTTCATATTCATTAACATATTTTATCGAAGGAACAAAATTTTATTTTAATTATTCAATATGATTTTCATTTTGACATTAAGAGATATAAATTTAAAAGAAAATTAATAATTTCCAGTGTGAGGTATTGTTAAGTTTAAGAAATATCTTATGTATCTTGAGATATATTGATATTTAAGAATTTTATTTTCACTGACGGAATAAATGATATTGATAACAAAAATATTTCATCGATAACCCGAAACAATATATTCGATACAATAAAAATTTTTTCGTTACTAATAAATTTTTTTTCCAGTGTAGCTATTAATTTAAGTAATGTTTGTATTATCTGTCTTTTATTCTTATTATGGACAGATAAAGACAGAATTACGTTCAAGTAACAACCGGTACTTAAGTTAGGTCTATGAATAGGAGCCTAAGATCGTCTATGATAATAAAAATTTATATGGTTGGAATATATATTCAGAATAGATTAAATTACAAATATTATTTCCTTCATTAAAAAATAATAAGTTGATTGAAAATAAAATTTTTCCTTATTTATTTTTCAATCTATTTTCAATTATAACAAATTTTATTAAAAACGGAGCAATTTATTTTAACATATTTTAACAATGAAAATAATACATAAAATTTATTTAGAAATAATACTTTTAATCTTATTTAAATAATGAAAATAATTTTAATTTATAAAATTCATAGTAAAGGATTAAATATTTTCATCTTACCTGTCAGAAATAAAATTTTGTCTCTAGAATAATCGCCTTTGTCACTCGAAGGATTACAGTGAAGTTGACAGTGGTGATTTTGAAGAAAGTAAAATCCGTTATTATCAAGTTCTCACAATCGTTTGGCGCCAAAGATACAAGAGTATCTTTTTTTTGTACTTTTCTAATACATCGACTTTGTTCCAGATGCTTCTCGGGTTGGCGCACGCCATATTCGCAAAATTTATATATATGTATATATATATCGCGAGCATTTGGAACAGTATGTATTGCATCGTATGAATCAGAGTTGTGAATGAGAAAATGGTTTTTCATTTAAAATAGTCAAATAATTGAAAATGCTCGCACTATTTACCATTTACAGAGCAAGATAATGGTAAATGGTCGGACCATTTACTAGTTACTGGGTGAGTAAATAGTAAATGGTCGGACCATTTACCATTTACAGAGCAAGTTAATGCTAAATAGTCTTACCAGTTCCCACTTACAGAGCAAGAAACTGGAAATGGTCTGATTATTCACCATTTGCTCACTTAGTAACTGGTAAATGGTTTGACCATTTCCATTCACTTAGCCAGTGACTGGTAAATGGTTCGACCATTTACCTTTTACTTACTCAGTAACTGGTAAATGGTCCGACCATTTACCATTTACTTGCTCTGTAAATGGTAAATGGTGCAAGAATTTACGATTTACTTGCTCTGTAAGTGGTAAATGGTGCGAGCATTTTTAATTACTTGACTATTTCAAATGAAAAACCATTTCCTCATTTACAACTCTGATCTCAGCACGCAATCAGCTCGCAGCGACCGCGACCCTCCAAAGCGCCTCTTTCGAACTACATTTAACTAGGCATTTAGCAATATTTTTAATTCAAATGAGTTTCTTTAAGTTACGCTGTAATTTGTTGCTATAACATGCAAGCAAGTAAGCCATCTAAATACCATGCCAAACACAAAAAAAACCGCAGCGCGAAAATTTAAAGTATTGTGTTACTTTGTATATATTTGTTATAATTTCATATTCTATACTTTTAATGGATTTTAATATGAAGTTTGAAAGATATTAAATATTACTTACCAAACAATTATCAAGTTTGGATAAATATAGAAAAAAGCTAAAAATTAATATACTACGTAGAACTGATTCCATTCAGATTCATACAAGCTCATTAAGTCAAAGTAATTTGATTTGATTTTTTTAAATGTGATTTCAATATAAAATACAATTGCTATTCAAGAAAAATTAGTAAATATTAGAGAATGATTAGTAAATAGGAAGAGAGAGACAAGGGCGGATGAAAATAGGGTAAAAATAAGGATCAATCTGAAAAAAAAGGACAAAGAGGAAGTAAGAAAAGAGTTAGTAAAAGCGTTAAATTAGAAATCAAAAGAAGTGATCATAGAGCTATGCTAGCAAAATTATTTTTCATAAGCTTGTTTTATAAAGACAGCAGCAAATAACTTGTATACAAATTTTAGAGCAAATCTATCAAATAGTTTACGTAAAATGGAAAAAAAATAAAAATTAAAAAAAAATTAAAAAAATTTTTTAAAATTAAAACTGCGCTAAGGAAATCGGTTTATGAAAGTCATACTTCTTTTGACAGTTGCAAATAATTCCCATGCGAATTTCAAAGCAAATTCATCAAGTAATTTACGTAAAATACAAAATAAATAAAAAATCGAAAATTTTTTTAAAATTCTTAAGAGTCCGCTGTATCTCTGTCCTTTTTTAATTAAAAAATTGACTTTTTTCCCAAAATTAGCAACAAGAGGCAAAAATAAAGAGATGGTTTCGATGTGTTTAATAAAATGTAATATTTTCTGTGATTAGTATGAATTAATTTTATTGCTTCGTTTTTAAGAGAAGTTGGAATAAATTAAAAAATTAGAAATTAGTGTCAAATAATGGGATTTTCAAGTTATTCCAACTTTTCTTGAAAATAAAACGGTGGAATTTAATTATTCTTATCAGAGAAAATATTGCTTTCTATTACACGAATCGAAACCATCTCTTTATTTCTGCCTGAAGCTATTAGTTTTTATAAAAAATAAATTTTAAATAGATTCGGTAAAACAGGTAACTGTGTCGATATACAGCTGACTCTTAAAATGTCTCTATAAAAAAAACTACACTATGAATACCAATTTTCAATAGCTTTCCGTCTACTTATACAAAAACATAGATAGTATGCAAAATTTGAAGCAAATCCATTGAGTAATTTTTGAGATCTAATTGGCTAAACAAATAACATTTTCTTTTCAAGATTTCTTTTTCAAAATTTTAAAAATGCACTAAAATTAAAACTACATTATGAAAATAGATTTTTGAAAATTTCCCTTCTTTTGGCAAATGCAAATAATTTCCCTGCAAAGTTTAGAATAAATCTATCGAGTACTTTACGTAAAATAAAAAAAATAAGAAATAAAGAATCAAAAATTTTTTTTTAATATTTAAAATTCTCTAAAATCGTAGCCACTCTAAGAAAGTTAGCCTTTAAAAGCTTATTGTTTCCAGACAATAGCAAATTGATTGTACAAAAATTTTGGAGAAAATTTATAGTATGGTTTACGCAAAATAGAAGATAAATAAAAAATAATAATTTTTTTGAAAATTTTCAAAATGCTCTAAAATTAAAAGTGCTCTGAGAAAATTAGTTTTCCAAATCTTGTTTTCTTCAGACAGTAGCGAATAACTTGCATACACGGAAAACATTTGGCACGTTAAGGAAGTGTGCTTGTGAGACATCGTGCGTCTGCTGCATCGGCACCGAAAAATACGGTGCCGATGTTACTTCGTCACAGTGGCTATCTCTGTAGAATGTCAACGCTTGCCTCGAGGCGCACGAGGGGCGCTACTGTGTAAAACAAGGCAGAGTCATATATGTTAAGCGTGCGTTGCTATAGCTTTGACTGTCACGCCATCTCGACACCTGAAATCTAGTGCCGGCATCGTGCCGCACAACCTAGTCACCGTCGCTGTACGTGCGAAATGTTTCCCGTGTACAAATTTTGTAAAATAGAAAAAAAATTAAAAATAAAAATTTTTTCGAAAATTTTTAAAATGCTTTAAAATTAGAAGTGCACTAAGAAAATCAGTTTCCAAAAGTTTTTCTTCTTTTGGCAGTCAAAAATAAGTTCCATACAAATTTTCAAGCAAATTCTTCGAGTAGTTTACGTAAAATACAAAAAAAATGAAAAATCGAAATTTTTTTAAAATTACTAAAACGGCTATAAAATTAAAACTACTCTAAGGAAATCAATTCTCAATAGCTTCCGCACCGGTAGATCGAAAAATTAAATTGTATGGAAAATTTGAAGTAAATTCATCGAGTAGTTTTTAAGATTATATTGGCTTAATAAATATAAATATTTTTTTCAAAAATTTCAAAATGCTCTAAAATTAAAACTAAGATAAGAAAATCTGTTTTTAGGAATTTATTTTATTTGGGTAATCGCAAATAATTTCCATGCAAATTTTTAAGCAAATTTATCGAGTAATAAATAAAAAAAACCAGAAAAATGAAAAATCTAAATTTTTTTTTTATAAACGACTCTAAAATTAAAACTACGCTAAAAGAACTAATTATCAATAGCTTCTCAGCAAGTTTGACAAAAGAATAAATTTTATGCAAAATTAGAAGCAAATCCATCGAGTAGTTTTCGAGATACAATTTAGTAACTGACATCATACACACACAACACACATACAGATATTTTCGGGAAACCACTTTTTTTGACTTCCCGAGTTCAAATATGTACAAATTAATGAAAAAATAGAAAAAAACTTTTTTTATTGATACAATGCTTTCTCTATGAGAAAGCAGAAAATTAAAGTCTCCTATGTAATTCTAAGAATCTGACGTAAAACGTAAAATTAAAATCTAAACCACAATGTAAACTTAGAATCAGCCAAAATGCGTAAAAGTAAATCATCTACTCAGATTTTCCAAACTTATAAAAGTAATTAATTTTTAATTAAATTAGAATGAATTGAAAATCGAAATTTAGATTAGTCAAATTTGAACTTTGATTAAGCGGGCTGAAAGCCCACGGAAGTTCTCCCGCCCACTTTAATCACTTGCGTTGCGCGGAATATCTCTTTATTGTTCTCTCTTCAAGAAGCTATTCATGGACCTCAAAAAAGGAGAAAGAGTTCCGTCACCTTTTTTTAAGCATCAAGCAGGGAGATACCGCTTTGTCTCTCTATCACATTATTTGAAAATGCTTTTGTTATATTTTATTAACTTCTCCTTTAATCTCAACAAGCAGATAGGAGAGATAGACGAAAGAGAAATGAGATCTGATTGATTAGTCACTCTCCTTGCGTTAGATGGTTTGACTAAATAACCACCCATTAGAACTGTTAAATTTTCTCACGTGTAACTAAAGATTTAATTTTTCCAATATGAAAATAATTTTAAGAGCAGGCACAATTCGCTGTCCTTGTCTAATTGTGGTTTTTGTTATTTACTCAAGTATAAATCGGTGTATCTGAAAATTGAAAGTTTAGCGCAATAGATATTATTATTATAAATATTTATGCACAAGAAAAAAAATTTTATAATCATAACGATTTAATTTTATCCCGTGATTTTTAAGTATGATTTGACCTACCAAAATTTTATAAAAGAAGATAGATTGTATTTACGTCAGTTCGTAGGTCAAATCATACTCAAAAATTACGGGATGAAATTATTCCGTTATGATTATAAAATTTATTTATTATATTAATATTTAGCGGGGGCTACTATTCTTTTCTTATTAAAACTGGTGGTGTTCATATAAAAGATGAAAAACACTATTAGACAGAGACAGATAGTTTGGCCTCCTCTTAAAGTTTAAATGTTTACAGCTCTTGTAGAATTCTTTCATGAAGATTTGATGATGCTATATAGGGATATATCTGGAACTTTTTAATTTTGAGAAATTGTCTTCACAACAATTGAAAAGTCTATAATACAAGTTTCTGGAGTGGCACACACTCCAATAAGGGCTTAAATTACTCGTTTCTGTGAGTAGAATATATAATTAAATTTTGGTATCGATTGAACAAACGTTGTTCACGGTATATAATTTTATACATCAAAAATGATACTTTTTTCATATTTTTCTACGTGTGTTTCTTGAGCTATAAAAAAAGTAACGTACTTTCGATCATTCTCAAATTTTTTGAGCATAATGAATATGGTAAAAAGAACAGTTTAAGCCTACCCTGGTACATGTGCCTCTCTTTAGGGAGCTGTTAGACTATTTTTAATGTTAGTGTAATTTTCACCTAAAAATTAAGTTTTGGGAAAAAATTTTTTTTTTTACTTGTTTAATTAAAAATTTTCACTAATTTTTCATAAAATTCCCCTAAAAAATAAGTAAAATCACTAAATATATGTATTCTAGACTAAAAATGAAACCTTTTTTCTGTAATACAAAATTTTCTATCTTCCTCAGTTTATGAGATAATCATGGTTGAAAAAATAAGTCTTTTTTTCGAAAAATCACCATAACTGTGGTTTAAAAAGTCATAGAGACATTTTACTTAGCTCATTTTAAAGAGGACTATTAGAGTTTTAAAACCCATTTGGTTTTTTTTCGATATCATAATTTCCATAAAAATGGCATTCATTTTTATGTGGGCAAAAAAAATTAGTAAAAAAAATTTTTTTTACATTGCTATAAGCAATTAGAAAATGACTTTTTTCATACCTGACTCACTTCACTTTAAAGATTTTTGATCAATCTTTCAAACGCCGTTTGGACTTTGAAGATGTGATCATTAGTTCCAGAGATATAAAACTTTTTATTTTAATTAATTTTACTCTAGGGTGAGCAAAAGCAACCGGACGGCAGTGTAGGTACGAATTCAGATACGTAACTCAAGTAACAATCGTTAGGCTGAAAGTTATAGTCTTCACGCAGTTGTCAGATATTCTATCTATGTTCCTTCTACCTTTTTTCCATATGAAGAACAAGGATAGAATATTTGAGAACTAAGTAACGACTATAATTTTTAACCTTAGACTTGAGTTGGGTCTATGAATACGAGCCATAAAAAACATTATGTTAAACGCTGTTTTATCACTAAAGAAAAGTAACATGTAAAATATTTTGTAAATAAAATAACGAATATTAGTATTGAAACAGTATTACGAATATTAATATTAAAAATAAAATCCTATATTTATTAATTTTATATATTAAATAAGGATTTATTTCTAACGAAATTGTAGCTTAAGACAATAATATCATTTCATGTACTATATTACAATATTAGAATAACATTGTATAATATAAATTGATTCGATATTAAATGGTTCATTATAATTTTTATTGTAGATGTTTAAGAAGATCTTTCTATAAAACATTAAGGCGAAACGTTCGAATTATAATTTGTATAAGGTTAAGAAAATACAAAACCTTTGATAATATATAGTCATTAATATCATTGATAACCTCAAAACTTGTTTAATTCTCACTGTTGGCAAAATATTATGTGGTATTTACATTGTTTATTATCAGTGGTATCTTAGTAAACTCATTCTTAGCTTTTAATTTCTTAGTGCAAATATAAAAAGGTTAACATCATTATACTTTTAAAGTAAGAATTAAAATGTAATTATATAAAATAATAAATTTTCAAAATTTTAATTTGCTCATGGACTCTTTTTCCCATAAAATTTTAATCAGGTTTTATACTTTTATAAATTCATCTTAAACTATTAAAGGTGAATTTATATTAATAATTCAATGTTGAGAAAAATGCTGATTTTTAAAAATATTAATTATATGTATACAAATATAGGTACATTTCAAACACATAGATTCATAAATTATTATATACTCAAGTTGCTATCTAGTGTATGTAAAGAAATAATTATAAAGATTATTAACTAATTTTATAAAAGTAAAAAAGGTCTACTATTATAAACTAATAAAACTACATACTTGTAACTAGTAGGAATTGTTATAGCCAACATTAATATATTAGTTTGAATATAAAAGTATTATCACTGATTAATAAAATCATTCGATTAATAAGTAAGTGTATTAGAAATATTGAATATTCATAAAAAGTAAATTATCATTTTATGTGTTGATTTTATTCTCCTAAAAAAATAAATCCTTACCCAATATATAAAATTAATAAATATAGGATTCTATTTTTTATACTAATATTCGTAATACTGTTTCAATACTAATATTCATTATTTCATTTGAAAAATATTTCACATGTTACTTTTCTTTAGTGATGAAATAGCATTTAACATAATGTTTTTTATGACTTGAATTCATAGACCCAACTTAAGTCTAAGGCTAGAAGTTATAATCGTTACTGAGTTCTCAAATATTCTATCCTTGTTCTTCTTATTGAAAAAGGGTAAAAATAACATAGATAGAATATCTGAGAACTAAGTAAAGACTATAACTTTCAGTCTAACGATTGTAACTTGAGTCACGTTGCTGAATTCGTACCTATGTCAATGGAGATAATATAATACAAGACATGACATGAGTGCAAACTTTATTTATAATCTTTAAAACGATTGCAAATGTTATAAAATAATTGCGAATAATATGCGCATTTTAACAAAAATATAATTAATATTGTAATATTAATATGAGACATGTAAACAAGATTGTGCAGATTTAGATCACATAGTGTTTAAAAAGCCAAAGTCAAGGTTCATATTCTTAAATCCTGATTCTAATGTTTGTATTGATAAGTTTTACTTACAAAATATAAATTCATTAACTCATATGTAATGTCAAGTTGATATATTGATCGTACTTAATATAGCTGTACCTGTGAAATGACTTATCTATCAAAACATTTTCTTTTATTGAAGTAATATAATATTTAAAAGATTTTATCACATATGAAGTAGTGGAATATCAACAAAATCATGAAAGAAGTGTTTAAATACCTAAACTAAAATATGGATTCGTGCAAAAATATGATGCAACTGACTTGATCGCATAATTCAATCCATGAATAAAGTTCTAGAATACAATTTCATAGTATAAATAATAATATAAAGTCTTCAAATGAGCTAAAATCAGCCAAAAACGTTCAAAAAATGAGTTTTCTGCATTTTTAATCATGGCGCACCTCCAGGAAATATCTGAAAAAACTCAGGTAAGTACTTTTAAATAAAATACAATTTTTTTTGCAAGGATTGGCCCTGTTCCGCATTTCCCGTGAAAACAGGAAGGGTTTTAATTTTTTTTCCATCCTTTTAGGTTATATAGCATCATCAAATCTTTATGAAAAAATTCTACGAGAGCTGTAAACATTTAAACTATAAGCACGATTTTCTTGGGGTTTTTTTACTGACTAGATTCGGAGAAAAAAATAAATAGTCAAAAAGTCATTTTTTTCATGCTGTGGACGAGGGGAGGGGGGTCACGGTCTGCAAATATGACGAAAACTATTTATTTTTGATCTAAAACAAAGTTACTAGGTCAAACAAAATTTTAGGGACAGGGCAATTTTGACTATCTTAACGGGGGGTATCCTTTGAACACGATGTGGCGATTATACGAACCAATACACTTTAAATATTTTTTCAGGCTGATCTCTATCTTGAGATCGGCCGCACATAAAATCAAAAAATAATTTTTCAGCTTTTTTAAGTTTACATAAAAAATATTGCAATTATTCAAAGATGTAGAACTTAGAAAATTTTCTAACAATATTCAATTGAATTTTGTTAAGAAGTTTGATTGGATATAATTGGATTTGAGACTAAGTCCTTAGATGTAATTTTGTCACTTGACCGCTTGGTGGTGCCTTACTTTCCACAGATGAAACAGTGAAGTTCAAAATATATAAGAACCTGATCGCAAGGGTTAAATACGATCAATCAATTATTTCAAAATGAATCCAAACAATGTCATCGATGAAGCTATTCGAAAAATCCAAAGTCTCCCATGTGTAGGGGACATAGAAGATAATGGATCATCGGTTGAGATTTTGGTAAGTATAAATATTTAATTTAGTAGTAGTAATTTATAGAACTTTAAATATTCTTGTTTTCTAGGATATTGATACCATACTTTTATCGATGACATCGACTCCTCCAAGGTCGCACTCACCTCTTCCACCATCGTTATCATCGTCATCTTCATCATATATAGATCCGGATTTTTAGTGTTTATTATTACTGCCTCCACCACCACCACGAACGACACCATACCATGTGCCGGACCTATAGATGGATGAGGATGTTCCATCAAAGGAGGTAGCTATTATCATTGATGATGATGATAAGTTCCTCCAGAAGAAAAAGAGGCTTAACCAACAGATAAAGGGTAGGAAAGGATTTGTCGTCCACGCATGTCGAAGACGTCACGCTTGGGAGCGAGTTCCTACTCAACCCAAGCGTGTACCAAAAAGTAGATGGAGAAAGTTAAAGAGATTTTTATTTAGTTCTTAGTGTACTTGTGTTTTATTTTTTTGTATTTTATATTGTGTTTTTTGTATTTTATATTGTGTTTTTTGTATTATGTATTTTTGTATTATGTATATTTTGTAATTTTGTATTTTGTATTGTGTTTTGAATTATGTATTATGTATTAATATTAATAATGTAAAAATGATTTAATTGAAAAATGATTCGACAGAGCTCGTGAGCTTTCTTTTATATTCTCATCCCTTCTCTTAAGGTTTCCACCTTCATCGCATCCCTTCTCTCTGTAAGCTACCACCTCTATCGCATCCCCTCTCTTTGAGCTTCACCAATAATAACTTCTCTCTAAACTCCCACTACCATCATATCCCCTCTCTTCCAACTTCTAGCAACATCTGAACCTTCTCCACGCTTCCAAAAATGGGTATAAAAGGAGCTCCGCGACTTGAAAATCATTCTTGTGCCTCAAGCTAATCGAGAAAGAAGTCCTCCGATAAGTCTACAAAGAGTTTATTTTCAAAGATCTCCAGATCATCAATAAAGTGTATTACGAAAATAGAAAAATTTCCAGATAGATCTTCATAGAAGGTTAATATTACATGAGCTATTACTTTTTAAGTACATATTGCAAGAGCTAATTATTTATTCATTTACAGACGTCTTAATCATCGTACAGAGCTGTTCAACAAAGGGAAAGTCTCAAAGAGCACAACGTGAGAGGGATCTCCACAACCATTTGATAAATCTACAAGGATAAAATGCAATCCCCTGAATATTTCGCACGTTCTGTCAAGCTGCTTCAAGATTCGTTGGAGTATCATAGAAATGGCCAAGCTGATATCGACGACTTGGAATCTTGGAGACGTCTGTGTACCGCTGCCATTGATGGCTTACGTGTTTTGATGACTTCTCATTTATCCAATCATCAGAAGAAAAAGTGTCAGACTTCTATGGTTCATCTGCTCACCATCCAATCCAAGCTGCAAAGTCTTCTGAAAACAGGCGGGCGTGTACAAGATCCAGTCCAGAACGAGTTGCAACCTGTCAACAATCAAAAGAGCGTTTAATGGGATGACTTCCAATCAGCGTTCGAGACTCGCATACGATCTGGTGTAATTTCTAGCCTAGGCCATCTGGATATCCTTACATTCTTGGCTGATGCTTGAGCAGTCTTCGAGTCAAACGATGTCGATGCTCTCAAGGAATATGCAGCAATCAAAGTCAACGTGGTGCTGTCGGCAGAATATACGGTTCAGAAGGATGATTCGATAGTCGCCGAAGTTAAATATTTTAAAACGGAGAATGCTGCCATCTTCCAGACTACCGACATCATCCAATGGTTTGACAGCAACGTGAAACTACCCATTCTTCGGTAAATGGAGGAATTCGAGCAGAAAGGATCTAGATGGAGTCTGCGAGAGATATTGAGCCTCACCATTAACATCAATAAGCTCAATCCAATGAGGGGCAGTTCGTACATTCAACTACCGAAGTCTATCCAAAATAAGAATGCATGTGTGAACGTGCAGAACAACGACGAGCAATGTTTCAAGTGGGCGATCTTATCTGCGCTATATCCAACTGATCAGAATCCACAGCGTGTAAGCAAATATAAAGATTACGAAGGCGTGCTCGACTTTAAAGGAATAGATTTTCCAACTCCAGTAAAACAGGTGGCTAAATTTGAAAATCAGAATGCCATCTCCATTAATGTTTACATATTAAAGAAGTCTGGCATTAACTATTCAGTGCATCCATGTCATGTCACCTCTCTCAAAAAGGAACGTCATGTCAATCCATTACTCATTCAAGACGTCTACGTTGATGATGATGAGAAAGCCGGCAGCAACGACGAGGACGCACTTCCAAAATTTCATTATGTATGGATTAAGAACTTTTCACGACTAGTAGGTAGTCAAGTGACCAAACACAGCCATTAGATTCATGTATGCGATAGATGTCTGCATTTCTTCAATAACGAAGAGAAATTAAAAAATCATGAAGTGGACTGCCAGCAAATAAACAAATGCAGGATTCGATTGCCTTTGGAGGAAGATAATATGCTATTTTTCCATAACTACAAGAACAAGACCAAAGTTCCATTCACCATCTATGCGGATTTCGAGTGCTTGTTAAAACCTGTGGAGGATGATGTAAAAGTCTACCAACAACATCAGGCCTACAGCATCGACTACTACGTAAAGTGCAACTTCGATGATAAAAGATCAGGCTACTTCAGCTACAGGCAAGAAGAAGAAGATGCGAAGACTCCTGCTCAGTGGTTCGTGGAGAAACTAGGAGGATTAGCCGATGAATTAAATTCATTGTTTACTAATCCAAAACCCATGAATCTCACTAGAGAAGAGGAAGCTGAGTTCAAATCAACGAGGTCTTGCCATATTTGTAACAAATCTTTTGCTTCTGCTGCAATTAAAGTTTGAGATCATTGTCATCTTACTGGGAAATTCAGAGGAGCTGCTCATGAGGGATGCAACATCAA
Organism: Anastatus disparis; assembly: GCA_017163975.1. Classification (NCBI taxonomy): domain Eukaryota; kingdom Metazoa; phylum Arthropoda; class Insecta; order Hymenoptera; family Eupelmidae; genus Anastatus; species Anastatus disparis. The sequence continues at coordinate 259,277 of JAFFSR010000107.1, forward strand.
TTTCAAAGACGCATGGTTCATCCCAGTAATATTCCACAATTTGACTGGCTACGATTCACACTTCATCATCAAGGATCTCGCTACAGCTGACAACTTCAAAGGACGAGTACAGCTGATTCCAGAGAATAAGGAGCGCTACATTTTCTTCACCAAATATGTAGAAGAAAGCGATGTGAGTTTCCGTTTTCTAGACTCCTTCAGATTCATGGCATCGTCTTTGGAGAAATTGGCCTCGTACCTGGACAGATTCGATATACACGGAAAAAAGTTTTCACCGGTAAAACTAATGCTAAATTCGATTAGATGTTTAAATTCCAATGCTAGTGTGTTCTAAAGTAATGAATGGCATTAATTTTTTTCGCTCTATTGACAGTTCAAATAAAATTCATACCAGTGTAGTATTTTTTAGTGCTATAAATATTTATTTTCGATAACTGACGCATGAATTTACAGTGCCACCTTTGGCACGGTTTTTTCGGGTGCCGAGCACGTTAAATGCCGGCGCTGGTGTATGTTTGTGTATATGAATTTTCGATTGTAGCAGTGTGCACGATTGTCAAGTTTTACACAAAAGTTTTTCTATTTATTGCATAGGAAATAAGTGCCTTTAATACAAAAAATATTAAATGAGTGGAATCTCACTAAATTAACAAATCTTTTCAAGTGTAAATATAAATTACCTTAAATAAATGATACTTTATTTTCGTTGATATATATACATAAAAAGTTTCTAACCTAAAAATATTAGGCTACTGGAATTTATTATGATCAGATTAGATTTGATAAAAAAAAGTTATAAGTATAATAATTAAGAATTGTAATTACATAATTCATGTGTAATCATATCATTATAATTAACAAAACGTATTGCTGCATGTTTATACACTGATATATGCACTAAATATTCAATATTATAGTAAAAATAAATTTTAAAAATTACAGAGCAGTTTATTATGTTATAAAGTTTCAATTTTATATTTCTATACATTTAGAATTTATAATTTTACATGAAAGTATGTGTAATCATTAATTATAATTTATAAAAGGTGCATGTCTAAAGCGTTTACTGTTTTTCAGAGTTGCTCAGAAATATTAAATTTTATTGTTAAGTTTATCATGTAAAGCACAAATCTTCAGCTTTATTTTGAGTACTGCTTCTCTATGTTACTTTTATGAGAAGTTACATTAAAAAAATTAAAAAAAATTGCAAGTTCGTTTCGACCAGTTTTCACGTATAATTTCGTACTAAAATAACTAAATAACTTTTCTTGAAAAAGAAATCTTGTTGAACTTTGAACATAAAACTCTGTCATTATGTTTTCACAGACATGTATATATATATATATATATATATACATACATACATACATACATGTATAAATAAATAAAATATAACTGACTTGAAAGATTATTTATGATAGCAATAAGTTGATTTTGTGAAAAAACTGATACCATGCATTAAGAAGGGGCCGAACTATCTGTCTCTGTCTAATAGCGTTTCTCATTATTTATATAAACACCATCCTTTATAACAAGAAAAAAATAGCAGCCCCCGCTAGATATTAGTATAATAAGTAAATTTTGTATTAGCAATCAAATTTTTTACCGCATAGTTTTTGACTAATTAGAGCCCTACTAGCAATCTAGAATATAACCTATCTTTTTTTTGGTAGGTCTCTAATTATTCAAAAACTACGCAGTAAAAAAATTTGGTTGTTATTACAAAATTTACTTATTATACTAATATCTAGCGGGGGCTGCTATTTTTTTCTTGTTATACCGGATAGTGTTTACATAAATGATGAAAAACGCGATTAGACAAAGACAGATAGTTCGGTCCTTTCTTAAGAATTTCTCTGTTAATGCGCAGAACTGAAATTTTGATGTTGGCACTGGAAAAAAACTGTGCTAATCATTGAAAATCAATGTGCTGGACCTTAGAAGGTAAAATAGTAAAACTAGCATTGATTAAAATGATACTGTCATGGTTTTTTTCATTATAAAACACGCAATTTTACCTTTCTATTATTTAGCACTAGTTTTAAAGGTCAAAACTTTTTTCAGTGTAACAACGCAGACCTTCCACGAATCCAACTATACAGATGAGCAGATTAAGCTGTTAGTGAGAAAAGGAGTCTTCTCTTATGTAAGTTCTTTGGAATAGTTGGAAGACAAGAAGCTCCCGTCTAAAGAAGAGTTGTACAATAAATTGAACGAGAGCGAGATCAGCATGGAAGATTACGAGCACGCTAAAAATGTGTGGGAAAAGCTCAAGATTAAGACGCTCGGAGAATATTCAGACGTCTCTTTGAAAACAGATGTGCTCTTATTGGCCGACGTCTTTGAAAATCTCAGAGCAACTTGCATGGACGCGTACGGATTGGATCTAGCACATTATTATACGACTCCAGGCTTGACATGGGACGCCATGTTAAAACACACAAACATCAAGCTGGAGCTTTTAACGGACATCGATATGCTCATGTTTGTGGAAAGAGGCATCAGAGGAGGAGTCAGCCAATGCTCCAACCGTTATGCCAAGGCTAACAACCAGTATATGGAGGACTATAATCCAACTGAGGAAGATAATTACCTCATGTACTTTGACGCTAACAACCTATATGGATAGGCGATGACTCAGCATCTAGCATATGGAGATTTCAAGTGGGGCAATACGGATTACATTAGCGAGCATCTGGAAGTCATCTCTGAGATCCCTGATGATTCAGATATTGAATTTATTTTCAAGGTGGATCTTCAATATCCTGCAGAAATTCACGATGGCCATAAGGATCTGCCTCTGTGTCCTGAGCACCAAGCGCCATCTGGTAGCAACCAGAAAAAATTGTTGACGACTCTCCATGACAAACAACGCTACGTGATCCACTACAGAGCGCTCCAACAAGCAGTAGAGAATGGACTGATCATCAAGAAAATACACAGGATGGTGCAGTTCAAACAGAGTCCATGGTTGAAAGCCTATGTTGATATGAACACCGAGAAAAGACAGCAATCTAAAAATGAGTTTGAAAAACTTTTCTTCAAGCTTATGATTAATGCTGTCTATGGCAAGACCACGAAGAATGAGCGCAAAAGAATGGATGTCAAGCTCGTCAACAAATGGAGTGGACGATATGGCGCAGAAACTTTAATCGCAAGGCCCAACTTCCACAGCAGGTCAATATTTGACGAGAATCTCGTGGCGATTCAGCTAGCTAGGACCGAGATTACGATAAGGAAGCCGATCTACATGGGTCTTAGCGTATTAGATATCTCCAAGACCTTGATCTACGACTTCCACTACAGTTACATGAAGAAGGAGATCGGCAGCAGATGCAAGTTGCTCTACGCAGACACAGATAGTCTTATCTATGAGATCAAAGATGAGAACATCTACGATAGGATGAAGAAGGATATCGAGAAGTTCGATACTTCTGATTATTCTGCAAATAATCAGTTTGGACTCCCTCTGGCGAACAAGAAAGTCGTAGGACTCATAAAGGATAAATGCGGAGGCAACATCATGACCGAATTTATCGGTCTCCGTAGTAAGATGTATGCCGTCCACATTCAAAACGAAAAGCCTATTAAGAAAGCCAAGGGAGTCAAGACGTCTGTAGTGAAGACTCGCATAGGCTTCGAGGATTACCGTAACTGTCTGTTCGATGGATCGACGATGCGATGTCATCAAAAAAACATCAGATCCAAGGAGCATCGTGTGCAGACAGTTAAAGAGAGCAAGGTCGCGTTAAGTCCTCATAACGATAATCGTCGTCTGCTTCCTAACACGACCGACACGCTACCTTGGGGCCATTACTTGGAACTTAACGAACAGGAAGCTCTTGAGATGATGGAGGAGTGGGGAGAAGACATGGTGGGGGTAGCTCCAGAGAGGGAAGAAGCCTTTCATAAAAAGCAGTGGCAGCGACTAGAGCTCATTTAGTCGCTCGATGAGCTAGAGTACGGAGAGCCTCCCAACAAAAGACCAAGAGTTTGAAGAGCAACATATTACGTAAGTATTATAATAAAGTCTTGTATATTTATTATAATACAATAAAATACTTTTCTCTTTTCTAGAATGGACTTTGCAATGCTCAATAGGATTTGCTCCAACACTTTCCTTCCAAAGAAGAAGTTATCGGAGTTAGAGAAGGGTCAAACCTACGTGGTCACCAGTCTAAGACGAGTCGGCACCAAATTCGGTTCGAGAGTAGTGATCACTATTAAAGAAGAATTCTAAGTTTTCTTACCGGATCGAGTATCCAAGGCGCTGGAGAAGAATGAAAGCCTGTTTGAAGAGTTAGCAGCTAAGGCTAATAAATACGCCTTATTTATATTGTACCATGAAGATAATAAGTTTGAATTTCATGAATTGTAAATAAAAAAAAAATAAAAAAAATAAATAAAAAAAAGAGAAAGTTCATGGAGGGGAAAATGACTCATGGGTTAGTCTTATATAGTGAATTCGTTCAAAATATAAGGCTAACAAATGATGATTTCATTGGTTGTTCCTCACAGGTATAGGTGAAGGTGGGGGCCTTACCACTTTCTCTTTCTTTATTTTTAATTATCAAACTTATTGATCCAGCTATTGTGAGAAGCATCAAAACCAAGCCATTTTACATAAACTTGATTAGTACGTTTTTTTAAGACTTTCTCTACAAGGTATACATCAGGATACATAGCTTTCTGGAGTTCCTGCTCATAGAAACCACCAATGATAGGTTGATCACGATAATCTTTGAGATTACTGGTTTTGTCGCTGCCACTTTAATTATGGTGAATATCTCCGTGGACCAGTTGGGTGTATATCCTTTCTCAAATAATTGCTTCGCGTTACTAATTCTAACTTTATCACCAACTTTGAATTTTGGCTTTTCAATTAAAATAATTTTTTATTAAAACGTTTGAGAACTTTTGCTTTGTTAGTAGCTGTAACTTCGTTGGGTTTCATACTGATAGTTCAATGATTTCTATCATTGTAAGCTGCTATTAGCTTGGGTAAGATATCAAGCCATTAATAGTTTCCACGTAAACTAAACTCTACCCACATCTTATTTTTCAGTGTACGATTGAAACGTTCACAAATTGATGCTTTGAGCTTACTGTACGTAGAGTATAGATTAATTTTGTATCTTTCGATAATACTTTGAAAATATTATAGAACTCTTTGCCCCATCTGTTTGTAAATTCTTTGGTACTCGACCTTTATGTAAAATAGATTTCGTTTAACAGTAACTGCCTACGCATACTTTGAAAATAAATCTATTATAGTAAGCATATATTTAAAACCTTTATTCTCTTTTGAATAAGTTTGCATTTTCACTAGATCTGCTTGCCATGTCTTATCCAAACCTCGCACATCGAATTTTTGACGTGGATAATTACGATGTGCTGGCTTGTGAAGCTCTTCTACTACTCTTTGACGTTGTTCCATCGATGGTCATCGATTGACTGTTTTGCACTAACAGTAATAATGCCTCTTTTATAGTCTCGATTTCCTCTTCATGAACGTTTCTCTTTAATTTTTTTTTTGTCTTGTTTTATTTCATCCTATGGAGGGGGAGATCTGCGCCAATAGCCTTAGCTTAACAGACTCTTCGAAGTAAACTTAGAATTCTTTATCAAAGAAATATGGATCTTGATAAATTCAACGAGGCAGCTCGTGGATGCGTCCATCGTGCCATTGGGAATATATTCCCCTTGAAGAAAGATCAGACTTATTATGTGAGTGCGTTTAGACCGGTTAGATATAAGGATAAGTTTAGATTGATGGCAACTTAAGATCACGAATGGCGCATTCTTATTCCATCTCGCGCATGCAGAGCCTTACAGGATAATAAGGAGTTTTACTTCGAGTTGCAAGAGGCCATTAAAAATTTTAAGTTGTTTGTGAAGTATTTAGATGATGATAAAGGAAAAGGTCTCGAGTTCTCCTTGGCTTAAGCGCTTGGAAGTCAACGGAGAGGTATGCGAGTCATGGGTGTACTTCTTACTTTTCGGAGTAAGGGGTTCACAAGTGGCGATTCTTGGTTGTACCTCACAGATGGGGGCGAGGCTTGGGGCTCCCATCACTTCCTATAAAAAGCAAACACATCGTGATTCACACTCATTTAATCGTGGTTCAGACTCCTAGTCATACCACTGAAAATTGTTAAGAGTACACTCCTCTTCTTCCACCTGATAAAAAAAGGTGAAGGATGAGAAAACAACATGGAAAGAGTACTATAAAAAATATAAATCGCAAATGCCATCTAAGGATATAAAGTATAATAAGCTATAGGGTATTTAACTAAGTAGATAAGAATGGGAATATACTTCAAAGTCCTTCAACTGACTCTGGGACTTCCCTGAAAAAATAAAATAGTCGCTGTCGCTTCCTCCAAAATATATCCACTGATATTCCTGCAGATGATTCTTTACATAGTAAATGTAAAGTTTGCTCTGATAAAGGAATAGAGATAGCATTTTACCGAGTGAACATTGTTGCTATCAATATGCCAGTAATGTTAAACAATGCATAACCTGTAGAAGAGGCATTAATTTAAGAGTATTTATATCTTAAGAATCTCAAACAAAAAAAGATTTTTTGTTTTAGGAAGCGATGGGAGTACTAACTAACGCACTCTACCTGTGAGGTACAACCGAGAATCGGCACTTGTGAACCCTTTACTACAATATCTAAATATTATGCATTATCAACACTAAATTTATCCAACATTTAAATAAGTCTTCAAAATGTCATGCAATTCTATTGAAACATCTATAAATTTAATTGATAACTTTAGTTGACAAAATTGAACAACATGTCAGAAATCTATCCATCATCGGAAAGTTATGTGAAGGTAGTTGCATATTGAATTTATTCGAATTTTTTTATCGAATTTGATCGAATGTTTCTCGAACTTGATCGAATCTTTATCGAATTTTGATCGAATTTGATCGAATGTTTATTAAATTTGATCGAATGTTTATCGAATTTGATCGAATGTTTATCGAATTTGATCGAACATCTATCGAATTAGATCGAATGTTTATCGAATTTTATCGAACCTTTAATGAATTTGATCGAATGTTTATCGAACTTGATCAAATTTTGATCGAATTTGATCAAATGTTTATCGGATTTTGGATCGAATCCTTATCGAATTTGATCAAATGTTTATTGAATTTGATCGAATGTTTATCGAATTTGATCGAATCTTTATCGAATTTTGATCGAATTTGATCGAATGTTTATCGAATTTGATCGAATCTTTATCGAATTTTGATCGAATTTGATCGAATGTTTATCGAATGTGATCGAATGTTTATCGAATTTGATCGAACGTTTATCGAATTTCATCGAATGTTTATCGAATTTGATCGAATCTTTATCGAATTTTTATCGAATTTGATCGAATTTTTATCGAATTTGATCGAATCTTTATCAAATGGTGATCGAATTATATCGAATGTTTATCGAATTTGATCGAATGTTTATCGAATTTTGATAGAATTCTGATTAAATTCGCTAATTTGCTAATTTTTAAGCTACATGATGGCTAGGTGTTTATTTAAATTATAAAATTATCTTGTTATCTTAAAATTATCTTATCATCTTATTAAACTTGTTACATACTAGGTTAATTTACTATGAATACAACAGATTCTAGATTTAAGAATCAGTATGCATGGTACCCTTAGCTATTAACATAGCTAACTTTCTTGAAATTAAAAAACAAAGGGAGGCGATTAAATCCAAACTCCCAAATCAATCAAATCAATCAAATATCAATCTTGGTCAATTATTTGATTCTAATCAAAATAAAGGAACATCGTTTACAGGTAATTCAGAGACCGAGGTTACTTTGAACGATTCTGATAAGTCCAAGCTTAATACATCTTTTCAATTTATAAAAAGTTCTAAAGGAAAAGATAAACTTTTTTTAAATGGTATTCCATTTTATAAGGATAAGGCCATGATTAATGGTAATATTTACTGGAAGTGTCAATTTTATCGTTTAAAACAATGTTCAAGTCGTGCTGTAACGAAGGATATGAGATTTATAAGTTGTACATCACATAACCATATAATAACGCCTGTGCAGGAAGAAAATGTAACAAGAATTATGACTTTTAAGGAAAAACGTAAGTCTAATGATGCTCTCAACACACGTCATACAAACGATAAACTCGCGAGGAGAGATAATATTGATTTCATCGATCACCAAAGGTATCCAGAATTAAAATTACTTCAAAATAGTTATTCTAACTCTGACGATGAAATAATAATTATCAAAAGAGTAGAAACACATTTGAAAGTTGTAAAAGAAAATTTCGTAATAACGCTCCATTAGTATCAAGATGTGAAAAGTCAAAAATGATTTCTAACGATGTTAATAGAAGTACATTATCAGATTCTTCTAATAATACCTTCTTTAAACTCGAAAATAATCAAAAAAGTAAAGAAGAAAATTTAGAAAACTGTAAAAGAAAATCTAATACTAAAGTTCTACAAGTATCTAGATAAAAAAAAGCTAAAGTAAGTTCCATAGATTCCTGCGATGAAACTTCATTAGATTATTCCAGTAGTGATGAATCTCATTCTACATATATAGGATGGGATGATCTTAAGAGGAGGCCGTATCATTCTGTCCTTGTCTAATCTAAATTTTCGTTCTTATAAATAAATAAAATATTTTCATAGAAAAGTAAGACAACCGCCCAATAGAGCAAAAGACAAGCAAACGATTCTTCTCTATGAAAAAATATGAAATTTTGATTATTTTTTGAGTGAAGTCTGAAACGGAAAAACAGTTTAATCAACTCAATCAAGTTCGATTGTTTTTCCGTTTCAGACTTCACTCGAAAAATAATCAAAATTTCATATTTTTTCATAGAAAAGAATCGTTTGCTTGTCTTTTGCTCTATTGGGCGGTTGTCTTACTTTTCTATAAAAATATTTTATTTATTTATAAGAACGAAAATTTAGATTAGACAAGGACAGAATGATACGGCCGCCTCTTAATGTATTAGTTGATCGTCTCCGTATTCTTACATCTTCAACTAATAAAAGTCTTTATACTTATAAAAAGATAAATTTTATAACTAGTGAACTACGAGATGCTGGTTATATATATTAAATTAACTTAGGATGATATAACATTTATTTTAAATGAATATCATCAATTAAAAAAGCTTTTGCTTTCTAAACATCTGTTCAGAATAGTAATAGAGAGAATATTTTCTAGCTGGAATCGGATAGTCAACGCCATCAGTGGTAACGTACGAAAACTTATACGAGTGGTGGAGATCCAAAATGGTGGAGAATCATCATAAAAAGCTGTATCTTCAGTAAAAGATTCATTCAGGATGGAGTACTTGGTAGATATGCAAGGCTTTAAATAGTCAGACTCAGAGACTTGGCTATTACTCTCAAAAATGATTCCGGCTTTACTGTATCACTATTTAAGAAGTCTTATTCTTAACATCAACTACCGTACAAGAGAGAAAACAGTAGTATATTTGTGTAACGACTTTCCAAAGTGGTAAAGAAAAACTCGTATATCTTGATGGATCTATCCCACACTGAAAAACTTTTGGTGCCATCTATATACTTCAAATTTATGTGATGCGCTGATTCGTCACATCTCGAGTTATACGCACAATCGGAGCAGCAGTTACTCAGATTTGAGTCGCTTCGATCATTGCAATATCAGTAATGTAATAGCTGTTTCTCAATTCTCAGTACTATCCTTATAAAAATCTAAATTTAGATATCCCTCATAATCAATAAGCAATGCTATACGATATGTACGCCAACTTTCAAAGTGCTTACTATTTTAAAGATATGGAGCCCATGCTAAAAAAGCAATATTACATCGGATACTTACCTTTAATCGTCATCGATTGTTCTAAACAAAACGAATAAAAAATTTTTTCATATTCCCTACCTCATTGGCGCTCGTGCAATTGCATAGAAATGCAAGTGACGCAGAAATGCAAGGGAGGCGGGGAAGTGTGCTGGTATCGCAGAGGAGGCGGGGAAGTGTGCTGGTATCGCAGAAGGGTGGGGGAAGTATGCTGGTATTGCAAAGGGGTGGGAGCTGTGCTGGTTTCGCAGTGTGCTGGAACCGGCATAGCCTATCTACTAGTATTCTTCTTTGTAGCTGATGTTTCGTTCACCGTGGGACCTGGACATTGTCTATAGGAATTGTCAAATCTTTTTCAATAATTAGTAATAATACTAACAAGAAGAGTAACCCTTGTTTTGATTACGGATCTTGCTGTGACTTTCGGATATATTTTCATACATCCGCATAAAATCATGAAGAAAGTCGCGATCATTCGTTCTAACGCTTAACATTCCAATTGTCATTAAATTTTTTTCAATTTTTAAAGATTTTTTCGAAAAATTATTGTTTATTATAACGAATATTACTCTTTAATGAGAGCTTCCAAGTTCATTCTGCAAAATTATAGTAAAAGTTGACATTAAATCCTTTTGTTTAAAAAAAAAGGGTTTTAATACCCGATCCTGTCCATGCCTTCTATCTATCCATGAGGTCAGCTCCTTAATTAGAACATGAGTCCACCGCATAGTGGGGCCAAATCGAAAAAAAACGATCACGGCTTATCTTACCCTGGTTTTACATGCTAATGGCATAATTCAAAGTGAAAATAAAAGGTTTTTATCCATATTTTATGAAACCAAATCCCAGAGAGAGAGCAAATATTCCTCCATGATAGGCTTTTCCCTCCAAATTATACATTACGAATATTACTTATTAGAAAGATATCTATAAGAAAAGATCAAAGGGGTTATAAACTCATGTAATACATAAGTTATGCACAAACACACATATGCTTGTAGACACAGACTCAGACACAGACACAGACACAGACACAGACAAAGACGCAGACATACACACGCCCACGCGCTAGTAAGTAAATGTACACAGATATATATTATCATACTTCTACAAATACATACATACATGCATACATACACATGTTTGTAGATTTATGGGCAGTTATCCTAGGAATTGAATGTCAAAAATTTGTCTTTGAAAACTTTTTTACGCATTTTTCCACATGTTACGAATCACTCTGAATTCCTTTATAATTTTTCAGGACTTATTTTGGGAGTTTTTAAACATCAAACTTGGACTTTTCCCTGATTTTTGAAAATTTGGACTATTTTTATCCATAACGAAGTATTTTTCACTAGTCTCTTATGTTGTTTTTTTTGGAAATTCTATTAATTAAGGAAAATAAATATTTCTTAAGTCATAGAAGTTCCCTGTAAAAGTTACAGGCGATTAAAATATGCTAATAAAATAGCGTAAATAATTAATGATATGTTACACGCTGAAAATATTAACAAATATGTAGTCATTTTTAATAAGGCACAACTTTTGAACCACAAAAGCTTTTTTAGTGCAACGAAGCTTAAATTAAAGCATTTGATATGTACTATATTTTATTATTCATATATTTTTTTTGTAAGAGTTTTTTGGTTATTCAAGATCTTATAAATGATCCTTTTATTATATCTTCGAAAAAATGTCTACATCTCCGTCTATGGGGCCTATTTAAAGAAAAGAAAAAACACGGGTTTATTTTTTGATCAATAAACCATGTCCTGCAGTTTCAGCCAAATCCGTTTCCTGAAGGTCGGTACTCTCCTTGTAAGTTAATTTCAAGATTTTGATTCATTAAGGGATATCAATAAAAAATTCATTCACAAAAATTTTATAAAATTTTGAAAAAACTTAATTATTTCCATAATCACTATAAGTTATAAGTTGATTAAAATTAAGTATAAACAATAGTAAAAGATTACATCCATGTTTTTAAATATATTTCAACAAAACGTTGATTCCGGAAAGAGTCAAAGATATGAATTAATAAGTAAATTTCAAAAATTCGAATGACTAACTGTCAGATTTTATAAAATAATACTACGAAATTCATTCACAAAAATTGTATCTAATTTTGAAAAAATTGGATTACGATAAGAGATCAAATGTATCTTTGATACCGACAATTGACTCGACAATGGACTTTAGTTCTAGTCTGATCGGTCGAACTCTTCATTATATGAGCTAAAAAGTCATTTTAAGTGTGTTTTAGCATCATTTTACTTTCATTTTTATTTTTAGGAAAAATACAGCTACATTCTGATTCTACAACATATGCCAATAATTTTTTTTATAAAAAAAGCTATTTGCATAAGCTTTTTGGTATTAGTCCGGATGATCAAAGTTTAAACTTTTCGATTTTGAGTTATGAAATTGACATATTTGAGTTACAGGAAACTTCTGTAACTTGGGAAATATTTATTTTTCAAAATTTATAAAATTTCCTTAAAAAAACTACATAAGAGACTATAGTGACATATGCTTCGTTATGGATAAGAATGGTCCAAATTTTCAAAAATGAGGGAAAAGTCCAAATTTGATGTTTGAAAACTCCCAAAATAAGTCCTGAAAAAATATGAAGAAATTCAAGGTAATTTGTAACATGAAGAAAAACGCGTGAAAAAGTTTTTAGAGACAAAAAATGTTCACATTCAATTCCTAGGAAAACTGTCGATAAATATACACACATATGTATGTATGTATGTATGTATGCTTATACAAGCGCGCAGCTAGACCCCTAATTTTTATAGTCAGATGACGATCAAGTGTAATGCGTATAGTTGACAATGTATAATATCCCTACTCTGTGGCGGCAGAGTAGGAATGTAGCAGAAAGCGCCGCAAATGCAAAGTATCTTGCTTAACGAAAAGCTTGTGCTCCGCACTCTTATTTCATCATCGCCCTCATAGCATGGAAGCTTCCCGGAAGCTTTCATGCTATGTGGGATATTAGTGTGGAATATTCCTGGAAGCTTCCGTGCTATGTGGGTGAGTCCATAAAGTTATCTTAACTTTGATTCTGTGTACCTTAGTGCTTTTCTTTTATTCAAGTACAACAGACAGCGAAAGAGTATAAAATACGTATCTTTGTACCTGTGTAAACTTGAATAAAATTTAATTTAGATATTCGCGTGTAAAGTCCGCGATAGAATATTTTAAATCTTAGTGATTTTATTTATTAAAATACTGCGTGTAAAGTGTTAGTGTAATTACTAAAGAAAAAGAATAATTAAATAAAGAAGCCAAAACGGCATAATCATTTTCTTGCACTTACGTGTGGATCGTAAAGCGTTGGCTTGGTTTACACACGTCCTTGCAAGTGTTAAATTGAACTATATTAAACAGATTGTCGCGTTTGTCGAAGACAACATGAAATGGTATTGAGAGGCAATAAGTTATACCTAATGCTATTCTATTTCCTACATCCTAATCTCTTTTTAAAATACTTTAAAATTAAAAAGGTTATATCGAGCGTATGGAACCAAATCTGGCAAGCAAGACGTCTTGTCAGTGTACGGTCTAGCAAGGTCTAACTCTCTCATATAAAATAATTAAAATCATCAATGCAACGAGTTTGTACGTGAAGTGGTGAGGCTCACGTTAAACTTGGTAAATTAAATCAATTAGGCATCCATCTTGTTTCGCTCACACGCACGATCAATTCTACTTCCGAAACGATCATTTCTTAGAGTAAAACAAGATGTGATGTCTAAGTATATGGGGTCTTCAAGCACCATATACTTAAAAGTAGCTTCATATATGCTTATGACGTCACAGTACGTAGGTCTTTCTAGAAGTATGATAATGTAAATCTGCGTTCATTTACTTAATAGCACGTGCGCGTGTATGTCTCTGTGTCTTCATCTATGTCTGTGTCTTTGTCTGTGGCTAAGTATGTACCTGTGTCTACGAACATGTGTACATAGTTTATGTATTATAAAAGTTCATAAGCCCTTTGATCTTTTCTTATAGATATCTTTCTAACGGATAATATTCGTAATGTTATATTCTATAATTTGAAGGGAAAAGCCCATTATGGGGGGATATTTGCCATCTCTCTGGGACTTGGTTCCGTAAAATAGAAATAAAGGTCGTTCATTTCCACTTTGAATTATACCATGAGAAACCAGGGGAAGGTAAGCCGTGATCGTTTTTTTCGATTTGGCCCCTCTGTGCATCGGCTGTCTTCCTCCGGATTCCAGGTTCTTTACCAGGATTCCATGGTTACCTGTCTTTTTTCCTTCCAGCGTTGGAGTTCAATAATTTTTTTTGTACTTCTACACTATGTTCAGAGTGTACCAGATCAAGAAGTCGATGATATAGCTAAGTTCGATTAGCGCAATTTTTAAATTTGAAATAACTAGATCAAGACTAGTAATTAATTGCGAGTTAACCTGTAAACTCGCACGTGAATTTAAATGCAGTGCTGTTTGAATGTAAACAAATAATAAGATTTAATCGAAGAAGCAAGAATTATCTAAATACAATTGGTATGTTAAGTGTAAAAAAGGTAAATTTAAGTTAAGTTTATTTTAGAAATATGAAAATAAAATATATGAAGATAATTATTTTAATCATAAGAAAAACTGTTAAGACTCAAGCAACACTTTGATGAGAAAGGTAATAATAAACAATAATGTAAAAAAGAAGAGCTTTTAAATTTATAAAATTAAAATTTAAAAAATTAAAAAATCTACTTATTATGATTCTAGTGCTATCATCTAAAAACCTGAAAGATACTTGAAACGCAGTGGCACAATTGATTTTTTATTTCTCTGAAAAAAAAAAGAAGATAATTAACTTTGATTATAAATTAATTGAAGCAGGTATATTATTACATTATAATCTCTTTATTTCTCCTTAACCTAATTTACATTTGTTGTTGTATCAACGTGACTAAAGTACATGAAAAATACATAATATTGAAAAATATTTAAAAAAACTACAAAATATTTAAAAATATCAACAAAATAAAAGCTTTTTTTTCTCTTTATGATCCTAAATAACAAAACTAAACAATTGGTAATACTTTTATTAAGATAATAATAAACTTACATACGTGAACTGAAGCCAGCATATTTTGTTCAGATTTAGTTTTTAAAATATTTTATTTTTCTCAGCTAAACATCTAATTTAATATTTATGCGAATATTAAAAAATAATTTTTGTCTCTAGGTAACAAAGACGCTATTGTTTTTCTTCTTTCATCTTAAATTCTAGGACTACTATTATGTAAAAGAAAAGATGCGGATCACATTTATGGCTCTTCACCTTAGGACATATAGATTTGTGTAATTTTAATGTACAGGTATTGTCTGTTTTGAAATTAATTTCCCTTGTCACTAAAATATTCATTAACATTAGAATTTTTTTAATTTTATTTTGAAAACTTTAACTTTTAGTTTATATGACTAAAGGGTAATTTCCTTTTCAGTCAGTCAGTATCAGATAAACTTACACTAGTAGAATTCCTAGTAGAAAGAAATTTCTGTAACCTAATAAAATCTTAATCTTTATATTCATGCTAATACAAAATAATGCTAATTAATACTGAAACTAAAATTAATTCTTATTTTATAGGAAAAAGGAATTTGGAGAAATAGCTGAGCAGCCAAAATTATAATAAGGAAAAAACAATAGCGGGAAAACTGTAATAAGTACATACATCTAATGAAAAAAATAAGTGGATTATGTTTATAATGGCTTTAAATGTATTAAATGGTGCGTTAATTTTGTGAGATTTATACCTGGGTGCTGTATAGTACAAGTTTCGTATCTTCGAGAGTGAATAAATCAATTAAATGATATGAGTTATTGTGCCTTTAAGGTTAAGGCAGACACATTTCCGTCAATTAAACAAATCTTATTATTTTTTAAAAGTTTTATAAACTGTTTGTTTCAAGTAAAGCACATTATCTACGAATAAAACAAATTTCCTAAGTGAAAATTTAAAAACTATTAATTTGCTGATTGAATTTACAAAGTTTATGCGATGTGTCAGTTTATCGTGTGTCGTCTGCTTACCATATAAATGCATACTCTTATTATTGTGCTTTGATTATCGACATCGCATGCTTTAACATAGGGCACGATAACCGGGGAGGGCACGTTAACTCCCACACTTACCCTAATGAGTAAAATTCTTTTAGAGTAAGCTTCTCCATCATGGATCAGTATTTGCAATAGCAAATTATATTACACGTTACTATTTAATTGTTTGCACATACGTCAAAAAGCATCTAAGAATGTTGAATCGAAAGTCAGCTGTGAGTTGACTTTTGCACTTTGTTGCATGCAATATGCTTTAAGAAATATCTTATCGAAAAGGTAGAGAAAATAAAATGTAAATAATAAAATGTCACTGCAAGTGATTTGCAGGTAATAATTGCTGATGTTTAATTTTCAATGAATATCTAATAAAGAATACGAGCTTTCTTATGAAAATGCTCAATTTATTAAAAATAATAATTAGAAATTTAGACATTTTTATAAATCGTAAATAAATTAAAGTTTGACGGTTTAAAAATTATTGAAATAACTTAAATGTGGAATTTTGATTAAATTATTATAAATAAATATTATTATTTACTCAAATTTATTTTGTGAAGCTCATTATTCAGCTAATTGTCAAATATATCAATTTCAGATACTCGCGTAATCTTGTTGAAAAGATGTGACGGCACCAAAACGTTATATGTGTAAATATTTTTTTTAGCAGATGTAAAATGGCCTGCACTCATAAATATTGGCTAGCTTTTCATTTTATTCAAAATTTGCAGTGAAGAAATGTTTTAACTTATAGTATGTACCATGAAGATAATTCAGTTAAATTTTCAAATTAATTTATTCATTAGTTATTGAGAATTTTAGGTTCCAATATGATTTATTAAAATTTTTCGACCATTTTGTACCAGAAATCCAAATATCTTAAAAACTAATAAATTAAGTTATTTGAAAATTAAACTAAATAATCATCATGGCACATACTACAAGCGAATGCATTTCTTTTCTGGAAATTCATCAATAAAATTGGAAAAAAGTTAATATTTATGAGTACAGGTTTAGTGTCCATTTTACATCTCCTTAAATCTATGTCACTAAAATATACTATTTTAATTACAATATTTTGATCTGTGAAATGTGACATTAACTACGATTAAAATCTTTATTTTAATTTTTTTGAGTATAAAATTGGTTGTAAATAATATCTTTTTACTATAATTTTCAACGTCACTGCATTTATGCTATCATAGCGGTACTAATTAATTACGGAGGTTTTCACGATATTGGTGAACAAAGCGAGTTATAAAATTTTCAGCTTTTCAGTACCGTTTTCTTATATAAGAATAATATATACTAGCAAAAAATACCTCGCTCCTAACGTCGCTCGGTTGAATTTTCATATATTATATTATTATGTAAAAATTAGCCTATTTTAAAATAAAATAGAATTGCCGCAACTTATGAATTTTGATATTCTAGTTTTGTACTAAATTAAATTTTTATATTTTTATATAAAAGATTAATTAAAGTTACAATGTGCATAAAAATTGTTTAAATACAAATTATATCATGATGAATTAAGAATTTGTTCTATTAAATTGCATTAGAATCAATTAAAAAATATAATAGGAATTCATTCTTTTTAATCACGTGTTTCAATCACGAACCATGAAAAAATCGAAAACGGTATTTGACGTTTACTAGAACTAACGACTGCACGGAAAAAGGAAAGTATTGTTAAAATAGGTTCTAAATCAAGTATATCTAATTTATGTACTAAGGTACTTAAAAAAAGAGTGGCGACATAATTTCAAGTAGTACCAAAGCTTGAATTTTAGGGACCAATGTTGGTACTATTATATTATGAAGTAAGAGCGTAAATTTGCGATGCTTAGTGTCTTTTTTTGGAACTAAGACTGATATTTCACCTACTTGATTCAAGGGCAATATTTCGCAGAAAATGTAATTATTAATCTCTTTTTGGGCGGCTTTTCCTGTTACTAAAATTAAAAATTATTAAATATAGAATTATTGACATAATATATAACACTTTGAAATTACTAATAATTAATATTTTAATTCGTAATATTTAAGGAATATTAAAACGATACATGTTCATCTTCCATATTCCGTTTTAAAATAGTTACTTTCGAGTTTTGAATTAATTATTGGTAATTTGAAATTGATATATATATATATTATATGATTTACATTATATTTATCAACTGTTGAAAATTGTTACACAATTTAATGGGTTTTACGTTGATGGATATTAATTATATTGAAGTTTTTCGCTCCTAACGTTGCTTGGTTGAATTTTCTTTTATTATATTATTATGTATAAATGACTAATTTTAAGTAAATAAGAATTAATTAATTAAAGTTAATTTTGAGTACTGAATAAAATTAAAAATAATTTGATGAAACATAATATAAAAATATATGTACACATGTGCTTAAAGTAAAAAAGCGTATAATTTATTTCATCAAGTGACTATTTCTCAATCTACTTCCATGAGAAAAACAAAGATAGTACGATATTTGATATAAATAGACTGAGAACTGGAAACTGAGTAACAACTATAATTTCCAGACCTTAATATATGACCATGAATTTGAATTATAAAATTAATCTTTACGTGTAACATGCTTAAAAAAAATTCTGTGTTTATTTCTAATAAAAATATCTTCACAAATGTATTTTATATACATGAAATACGAAATTTAAATTGAAAAACCATAAGATTAAAATACACATTTTTGGTTAATTTTAAATTTGAATATTTCGGAATGATAAAATAAGTATTTGCAATTACTAAACAATCCTTTTTGCATCTAATATAAAATTTTAATGAGATACAAATATTACAAAGTGTATGTATCATAAGTAAGGTTTGCATGTCATAAATATTATAATTTTCAGAAAATCCTTAATATTAATAAATTATTAATTTAAATAATTAAATATTTTTTCATTGATGATATGTAACCTTTCAAATATAGTTAAAATAATACTGTAAATGTCAATCAAATAACATTTTCATCAAAATGAATTTCAACGCTATAATTATTAAAATTAACTACAATCAATTGTAATAATTATTTTTTTAATATATATATTAGAAAAATAATAATTTTATTTGATGAATAGTTATATAAATATTATATATTTATAATTGTATGACTAAATTTATTATATTAAAATTTTATTCAGTTATCATTCAGAGAATAAAGTATTTAAATTAGTTTTCATGAAAATTTATTATTCAAAAAGTTACTTTTTAACAATTTTTTATAAATAACATACATTTAACCTTAATCACATTTTCATTTGTACACGTGTTAGTATTTAAATAATTTATCATTTACATAAAAATTGTTAACAATTAAATATATTAAAATTACATTTTGATATATTAAAATTATATTTACCTTAATTACATTTCCATTTGTACACGTGTTTGTATTTAAATGAATTGTCATTTAAATAAAAATTGCTAACAATTAAATATATTGAAATATATTTCATTAAAGCAATAATATTTTTAATAAGAGAAACATATTAATTTTTAAAATACATCAAATTACCTCATTTGAAAAATTATCATTACATGAAAAAAAAATTTTTTTTTAAATATCGTTTGAACATAATTCTTATGAAATACACTTTAAAAAAAATATTTATTTGATATTAAATTTTTTTAATAGTCAATTATAAAGATAGGAAAATATATGAAATATAAATAATTTTTTCTTATTATGTCTATAATTATGAATCTATATTTATGAACTGTCTAGATAGGAGTGAAATTTCTCCTAAAAAAGTAAACATTTCAAAAGTAAATTCACTTATTATTTGCGAAACACTTATTATAAATGCGGAAAAAAATAATATTCTGTAATATCACTCTAAAATTTGTATTAAATATGATCATTGAAAGTACAATTATTTTATTATGTTAAATTTGTTGTCAAAGTTTGATTATATTTTACTATGAGAAGATATAAGAGTTAACTGTCATATTTAACTGATGTCTCCCCATTCTATTTCTGAATTTCTATAAAAGGAATATATTAACTTGTACACAGTAAAAAATTTTTCGGAACTTTACATCGCTGAGCATGGTAAGTATCGGGACCCTTGCTGAGCGTGTTAATACACATGAAAACCGGTAAAATTACATGATCCATCGTTTCTAACCTACATTCGATATAATTTAATAAAAAATATACGTTGAACGTTAATTACACATGACACTGTGAAGTTTGAAAAGATTATTTAATAACTTTATGCTAATCAATTGATAAGAATAAAATATTTCTTATAGTGTTTAAAATGTGTTTCTATTGTCGCGAAAGTTCACGTATGTCATGTATTTTTACCGGACAGCCATGTTGATATTGACTGTAACATTACACTGCTAAGCACGGGAAAATACCGCGATCATAGTGGGACCTACGCTCAGCGATGTAAAGTTACATAAAAATGTAACTTCACAACGGTAAAACATGTAATTATTTACAGGAAACTGGTATAGTTACCATAAAATTTTTCAAAGTGTAGTATATAATATGATGATTATTTATTTAAATTTTCAAATTATTCTAATCATTAGTTTTCAAGATATTTAGATTTCTGATTCCAAATAGAAAAATATTAGTAAATAATATTGGAACCCAAACTCCTCAATAACTAATAAATAGATTTATTTAAAAATTTAACTGAATAATCTTCGCGATAGATATTATATGTTAATGCATCTCTTTATTCAAAATTTTGAAATATACAATGGAAATATAGTCAATATTTATCGGCGCAAGTGTACTGTCCATTTTACATCTCCTTCAATAATATATACTTATAAAATTTACATAATATTTTATAAAAACTATTAAAATGATAATCATATATTCGATATTATTTTAAACTATGAATAAAAAGTTTAAAAAATTATTATTAAGGAGGTACCTTCGCTTTAGTATGACAAAACAGATTTGGTCGAAACTATGCAAAATTGTTTGTTTCTATGTCTAAAATGCACATATAAAATTTCATGAAGATTCGTTATCTCGTTAATGAAAAATTAGAATAATTATATAACATTGGTTCTTATGGGAAAACGTTAATATTGTAGTTGATCTTAAAATTTACAAAATAGAATAAAATGAAATTTTTCGAGGATAAACATAATATTACTGGCAACTTATAAAATAGTTTTCAGAAACTTTCATTACTTTTACACGGAAATATAAATGAATAAATTATTCATTTATGTACTAATCTAGTTACTTTTATCGTACATAGTGGATGGTGGCAAAAAAAACACCGTAACCCCAAATTTTCAAATTTCGTAAAAAGAGCATGTAAATGATTTGGACAGTGAAGATGATGATCTCAGCTCTTTAATTAATTTTAATTTTTTAGTTTTGGACGAGTGGTGGACGAAGGTACCTCCGTGATAACTTATACTCATTAAATACATTTCCAACTTGAATAATTATCTTCATGTTAAAACTAAATTTAATTAGCATTCAATACCACAAGTTATTTAAAAAATTTATCATTTTTTAAAGTTATTAAAAAGTTATTTATGAAAAGTATTCCCATATCAAAATTTCAAAATTCTATCAATTTAATTTTTTATTCTTTACGTTAGAGAATTAGTTTTGATGTGTAAATTCTCTTGTGATATGCAACATATATATATATATATATATATATATATATATATATATATATATATATATATATATATATATATATATATATATATATATATATATATATATATATTATCTTATGGTTTAATATTTCATCACCTTATAGGAGCGCGGTGGCGTAACGGATAGAGCTCTTGCCTTCAACGCGGTGGGCACGGGTTCGAATCCTGGCCAGGCACCTCTGACTTTTTTTCGAAAGAAAATTAGTGTATGTGCTACCCATATCGCGACTCTTAAGAAATCTGGCCTCATTGAGTATCGGTTGATTGTTGGTCACAAAAGTGGCTGACCGTCCATCGGTAGTCAAAGTTTCCGGTATGGCGGTGTCTGACAGTCTAGCCTGATGTAATGTGTTAAACGGTTCCGGGCTGGGCTCCCTCGACATCTCCATAGAAAAAGGTTAATTATATAGAGGATAACAATATCCTTTATATATTAATCTTTTTTTATAAAAAAAAAAAAAAAAAAAATATTTCATCACCTTGTATAAAAATTATTTTTTTAAAGTAGAATAATACTGTGAATAAACAAATGATATAAAAAAAATTGTAAACTGTAAATAACAATGAAAAAGTGTTAGGCTGGAGATAAATAATGATTGTTTATTATCATTTATACATTTTTTTCATGTAGATACTGCAAATATCCGTAAATAAATGTAAATAAATTGAAGAATACAATTATTAGAAATAACTCAAAATCATTTTCATTTTAGTTCTTTTTACAACAAAGTTTTTTTAATGAATAAATATATACATATATATATATATATATATATATATATATATATATATATATATATATATATTTATATATATGGGACATTTCACACCAACTGGAAGAGCAGAAAAATAAAAATCTCTGAAACTCTAAGAATATGTTCTTTTTGATATTCAAAAGATGTAAATAAATTTTCAAGGATTTAGATTAGAAGGATCAAGAGCTATAAATCCTTCAAATTTTCTTCAATTTCAATGGCTCTATCAGTATGGCTTCTAGTATACCTCAGAATCCAACCAGTTCCGTACACTTTTTGCTCCATCAAATCATCAGCATTACCATCAAAATATTTTTCAGTATCACCAAACGTAAGCTTAAACTCGTTCCACGTAGCTGTAGTGAAAGCTATTCCTTGAAAATCGTGTGAGAGTAAACGTACCATTGAATAAAATTTGCCATCTCGTAGTTTATTATATTCAAGACCAACTAAAATTTTTTTCGTAAATGACTTGTTCAAACCGTAGAAAGAATTAAAGATGGGCTGTGTAAAGTTCTTCTTCTGATGCGCCATTTTTTTCCTTTTTTCCTAATAGCTTTCTACGATACGAACGTCGACTGAATGACTGTCATCTTGATGAATATAATCTCGTTATATAAAGGCTTAACACAAGAGACAGTGGAGGGGATAAGGTGATGACTAAGAAAATACACTCTCGCTACTTCTTTGTAACGAACGTGCTTTTACGGCAAGAAAGTAACAATGATCCCCAGAAAAGCTATCGTCAGCATTATTAATGAACACGTGTCTTGCAGCTGCAGTATTATTTTCTACCGAATCAGCAAAAAAGATTGTTATTGAATTCCTCGAACTCTGACCTCATTATTTCTTTGGTGAGCGTTACTTTACGAGAAGAAAGTAACAATCATTCCTAGAAAAGTTATCATCAACATATCTGATCGACACGTGGCTTGCTGCTGCAGTATTGTTTTCTAAGAAACCAACAATAGAATTATTAAATTCCACGAACACTGATCTCACTATATTCTTGGTAACGAACATGACTTTGTGACAAGAAAGTATCAGATTACAATAACGACAGCTTACCACAACACTTTTGAAAACATCTTATCATACAACAACCATTTCCAGAAAAGTTGTCGTCAGCATGTTCGAACGGTACATAATTTCTGGCTACAGCATCGTTTTTTACTAAATCAGTAGAAAAATTTTTAAGAAATTTCTCGAAACCCAATCGAGATGTCATGTAATCCAAGAACATAATACAAAATTGGCCGTACACATCAGATGTTTCACTCTGTAATTGCACCGTATTCCAACGGAATCTATTACAATTACGACGTAGACGGTTAATATAATCTGGTATCAAAGGTGGCATTCCATAACTATCAAAATACCAAGCTGTACCACTACGGTTAACATACATACACACCCAATGCGTTCCGGGTTTTGTATGGCCATCAGTGTTCATTACAATTGCTGTCGGTTTTGTCCACACCTTCGGAATTTGATCTGCTGGGTACACTCCTACAGAGTGGGACGGTATAACCTTCAAAATTTCCATTATCTCCAGGCTGTTCATCGCAAAGAAGTGTCGGTGGTTGAAACACAAATTCAGAATCACGCTCCAAACCTCGTAAAGATAACCATTTTTTTAAACGGTACGCATTGTTTAAAGCGCACGTATATTTTAGATGAGGTGTCTTTACAGCGTGATTGAGACAATACTTATTTAACCAGGGTAGCTGATTAAATAACGGGCAATCTTTATTTGATTCTAAATTTATAATTTCTTGCGCTGTAATACCGTATAAAATTGACCACTTTTGTTTACCTCTCGCGTAAATTTTTCTAAGTTTCCGAGTAAGATCGCGCAACGTTTGGTAGAGAGCTTTCTCCGTGACATCACCGTCAAAATAGTCAAGACCATGATGATGTTCTGCAAGCCAATTATTTTCTCTTCTTATGTCTCTGCTAAAAGCGTTTATACGATTTTTCGATGCGATAATCCAATGACCGCTAAAATCATCGTTCAAAGCTACGATGGCGACTTCTTTTGGAACAACTCTGTTATTGCTATCTTTTAAGCACTGAATATCCACGACTACATCCATGATTTAACTTTCCGTCTGACCAATGCAACGATTAAAGCTATACTGACTAGGAGAGTATCAGACCTCCGGATCACGGATTTTGCTCAAACTTTGTGATAAGTTTTTAGATGTCAAAATATGAAAGGAAACAGAATTTTAGACCCCAACGCTCAATATTTCCCTAGTTACAGGCAATTAAAGAATATCACTAAAAAAGTTACTAGATTTTCGAACGCTTACAGTTCCTTAGCATTGATAGCTAGGAGCTTGAAACTTTTTTTAAATGAAAGCTGAGCTCAAATCCTTTCGAAATAGTAGTTATAGCATGTCAAAATATTATTTTTTCCCAAAGTTATAGCGTGATAAACATTGGACCTGATTTTTCTTTTTAAAACATTAATTAATAAAAAAAGCTGAAATTGGGTCTAATGTTTATTACGCTATAACTTTGGGAAAAAATAATATTTTGACATGCTATAACTACTATTTTGAAAGGATTTGAGCTTAGCTTTCATTTAAAAAAAGTTTCAAGCTCCTAGCTATCAATGCTAAGGAACTATATGCGTTTAAAAATCTAGTAACTTTTTTAGTGATATTCTTTAATTGCCTGTAACTAGGGAAATATTGAGCGTCGGGGTCTAAAATTCTGTTTCCTTTCATATTTTGACATCTAAAAACTTATCACAAAGTTTGAGCAAAATCCGTGATCCGGAGGTCTGATACTCTCCTAGTGAGGAGTAACGGTAATGTCTTTTCATCCGATAAAATTTGTAAGCGCCATCTATTGATAGCTTTACCCATTAAAATCTACAATTATTTGTCGAGATGCGTCAATCTCTAAAATGTTATCGTATTCTGCATAAATTATACAATTGACGGTGTCTGTCAGAGGTTCGCTAAATCTGACATCGAGTCTGACACTTCCATGTTTTATTAAATTTCAATGAGTACATTTATTTGCCGATAAATCGGGTGATATATCAAACGCAAACAGACAGAAACCGTTTGGATACGACTCACGAGTAATTTTATTTCCCTCATTGAGAGAATGGACACCTGTACCGCTGAATAAAGTATGATATGTATCAACGTATAACTTTTTACTTTGAAATCAGGTTGTAATGGTTTTGAAGGTATTTGAACACCATCAACAAACAAACATAGAAAATTGATGTTAAAATGATCAAAATTGAACGGATTGAGCATTCGGTCTCCGTTAAACGCCTTGTTTTGAACAAACCCTATGATTATTCTTTTAGGTAACTGTCCTAAAATAATATTATCCAGAGTTTCACCATGTATACTGCTATGCATTGTTACAGCTTTGACTTCAACTCTTGTGAGAGGGTATTCAGCTGTAGCTTTAGAAAGTACTTTTGCGTGTGCTAATAGCACACCTGGGTTAATTTTTACCCGTCTAACTAAAAGATTAGCTTCTTCTATATGTACGGCAAAGTATCCTGAAGGATCCATGAGGCAAAATCCATCTCGAGAGCGCACTAAACGAACTCTTACTTCAACGCCGTTTAGTAATAACTTTTCTTGATTAAACACATCGGCATGTAAATCCCCGATAAGATCTACAGTTTTTTTTGCGCCCAAATATTCACACCGCTTAACAAGTCCTTGGTTGTCACTACCCACATCGTCCATTTTCCCAGCTGTATCGTCACACCACAAAACGGTTGATAAATGAGAATTTTTAGCAGCAGGGCCATAGTTAAGCAGTGTCTCGATGTATGCTCTGTACGCGTAAGCATTATTTGGAACTGTCACAGGTTTCTGGTTAAATAGTACATCTAATTGGCTGAATAGTGAGTGCATAAAATTATTCACCGGTGCCACTTTATTGAGTAGTTCTGCAGTCACATTTCCAGGATACTCATCGACAGTGGTGTATAAGCTAACGCGCAAGCTAAGCATAGTATGTGCTAAATCTAAATAATCTTCACCATTTCCAGATATTACAAATTCTATAGGTGCGTCATCAGTCAACGAGGAGATAGGCTTATACTGGATCCAATGAAAGCTCTCGATAGTAGTCTGTGTCGGAGGAATGTCGAATAGGAGCAATTCCGATTTCATGCACTCACAGGACTGTGTGTGTAAAAACGCCATTTTTAATCGAAAATATCTTTTGTCGTTCGTACTTTTTTACTTTTTCGAGAATTTTTCTTTTTTTTCTGGTTCTATTTATTTTCTTCTTTACTACTTTATTCCTTTTATTTTTTGTGCTGCGCCGTTTAATCTTTCTTCGAGTGCTCTTAACACTGACACGGCCGTCATCCAACTGCAAAGCAGACAGATAACGCTGTTTCTTATATCCAGATCCTTCCATCAATTTATCCAGTTTCTCTTCAGCCTTTCTTTTAAGATTTGTGCCAGACTCTTTTATACGATTTCGTAGAGATTCTTTGATTGGAGTATTCTGTGTTGCAATGTCAGATAAAACGTTCACACCGGTACGCAATGCCTCCTTTCCCACAGCTTTAGCACCACGGATAAGTAGCGGTAGTACACGACGAAACAACCCAGCTAGAAAACTTCCTACACCACCATGCCCTCTTTGATAGGGGGCTCCAACGTAAATACGTCCGATACCCCTACCATTTTTACCACCACCACCGATCTGCATGTCAAAGTATGCTTCGTAATAATTCATCTTTTTTCTTATTAATCAATACGATGAACGTGCAACGTCACTGTCAAGGTGCCAAAATCAAATGGTATTGGCTGACCTTGTTGATCTCTTATATCTATTTAAATAGTTTGAAAAGAGTTAAACAATAGCGGTATGTACATAGATGGTGAAAAGTTTTTTATTTTTACACCACCATATTTGCAATCCTCAGTATTTAAGAAAACCGCTCTTAATAATTTACCTTGCACATCTCCGATTACATAAGGTTCACATATGTCACTGTACGCCATTGGAGTTGTTGGTAACCCATTAGAAAGATTAGCAGGGTAATTAGCTAAAGTGGGTTCTTCTTTATCGACCTTGATAGCTTCATTTTTTCCAGTTTCAAACCCGGGAATTCTTCTCAAATTCCTTGACAATTCTAAAACGTGATCAATTGGCGTACATTCCTCTGTTAAACAAACGCGTCTGATTGATACGTATCCACCACGCTCTATCTGGAAACGTAGATGGTCTTTTACACAGCTCAGATTGTTC
This sequence comes from Anastatus disparis, assembly GCA_017163975.1. Taxonomy (NCBI): domain Eukaryota; kingdom Metazoa; phylum Arthropoda; class Insecta; order Hymenoptera; family Eupelmidae; genus Anastatus; species Anastatus disparis. The sequence continues at coordinate 286,916 of JAFFSR010000107.1, forward strand.
ACCTCCTCCACGAGACTTTCTAAATGTTTGTAAACACCTGGACGTATAAAATTAATGGATGAAACGACCGGTGCAATTTTATTAGTCCCCAGCGACGATGGTGGTATATTTTTTACACAGACAAATCTTTCGTCCTCGTTTGGTGGAACATGTTGAAATGTCATAGGAATTTGGATCTCCGAAAGTGCAACACTCCAATATCCTTGCAGTCGTATTTGTTGTGGTAGATGAGTGACGAACAGTGTTGTAGTATTGTCAGGGAAATAATGCATACTACTATTACTAGGTAGTATAATGTAAAATTGATCCTTCATGATGTTTTTTCGATTTGGCTGGCTGCAACCCAGGAATTAAATTCATCGGGGTAACCTTTCCATTTAACAAAATATTTTTTATTTCGGCCACTTCCAGTACTTTTTAAAATTTTTTCAACTTCGAAACTCGCGTTATTTAAATCCTTTTTCTCTCTACTCAACTCGTGCTCGTAGAAACACCCTTCAATATCCTCATCAGCTAAATCTTTTAGAAAGTATACCGGTGGCGGGCGCGCTACTGAAATACGTGTAATTTTAAACAGTTCCAATGTCTATCCACCCTCGTATCCTTTCGCAAACACGTTTCTTGCTCGACTGACCCGTACTAGGTCACCGATGGTGTATTTAGGTTTTCGGTACTTCGAGGAACCATATCGAGATTCTAAATTTTTTCGAGCTTTGTGGGCGTTGTAAATCGTAACAGATGCTGGCTCCATCTTGATGGATGAGTGTTTGCTATGATTGTAAGACTCTAATATTTTTTCTAGAATATCAACGTATCGGCGAGTGTTTTTATGCGTAAAATATCGCCACATCCGTTCCTTTATAGTTCTTATAAACCTTTCGGCTACAGCTGCTTTAATATCAGGACTTCGCACTATTCTAAATGAAATTTCATTTTTCTTCAACACTTCTTGCAGTTCCTTTCCTAGAAATTCTTTCCCCTTGTCCGTTTGAAAAATCACAGGTTTTCGATTAGCACTGTTTTTCAAAATGTTTTCAAATACTTTGGCAACACTTTTTGAAGTTCTATCCATGAGTGGTAAAGCCCATACGTATTTACTCAAAACGTCGATGACAACGAGGATATAAGTGTAATTATCGTTATAAGTTTTGACCGCTCTCATATCCATCAAATCTGCCTCCCAGACGTCATCACGATTTCGAACATTGTAATGGCGTCTAGAAAACTTGTGTCGTACAGGTCTGTGCAGATTGTAAACATCCTGACTCTCGAGCCAGTCGATTACTTTTCGAGCTGGGTATTTCTTTCGTACAGAGGTTATAATTTTATTAGCCCCCGCATAGGCTTCTGGTCTTGGTGGACCAAAATAAAGCTTACTTAATTGTTTCTGCATTATTCTTGTTTTTTTCCTTTTGCTTGCTTCTTCGTCGGAATCATACACGTTTTTGTCTTCTTCATTTTCTTATCCCTGCATTTTATAGCCTTCTTAATACGCGAAAAAAATTTTTCAAAAGTAATTTTACTAACCATACAACAAGCAGTCATCATTGCAACTGTACGTTCATCGGGTGGGGTTTCACTACCAAGCATCCGAGAAAAAGCTTTCTCTGCTAGTATTTGGTCAGCTCGACGACGATCTGTCGACTTCTTATTGGCATAGGCTATGTCATGTTCACGACACACTTTATCAAGCGGGTTAATTCCAACATCACCACGTTTAAGACGATCAGCCAGTTTTGTTCCGGGTCCGCAAAATTTGTATCCTGGTACGTGCATCTCAAAGGCATTAAATCAATTATAGAATCTAGAACAGACTTTTCCCCTTCATTGTCTTTCTCTAATTTCAGAATTTCGTGCCCAGACGACTCCATGTTTCCCCTGATTTCGGTGATCTGGCGACTTTCTTTCTTCTCTTTCTCTTTCTACACCCTTGTTCTTCCTCGCTGAGTTTGTTACTACCACCGGATTTTGATTTGCTACTACCAGACTCTGGAGAAGCGAAAGGAGAAGCCTCATCGATTATCTGTAACACACGATCGTTCGCAATAAAAAGCCGAGGCGTCACGACACGTCGAAGTGCCAGAGCAAACTGACGAGCACCTGCCGGATTCACGTGTTGTCTTTTCCTCATAGCGTCGTTAACCAAGTCGATAATATTTGCGCCACGGATAGCAATGCCATCTATACATGTTGCACCATTACCATCCCAAGTGACGATACCTGTGCCATGTAAATGTTGTAAAAGACCCGCTGCATTGGACCGGTATTTTAAAGGTACACTTTCCACAATTCGTGCATCTACACGATCTTCTAATTCTTTGACGACTCGTTTTGACTCTGCCTCAGCATCATCATTATTATCATCGTTGATAATATCAGCATCTTGCATATCATCGTTTTTCTTTGTAGTTTCTGTCTTCTTGTTACTAATATCTTCAAAATGTAGATAACGTTGTAATGCTTGAGAATATCGTTGCCATTCATCCCGCTCGCTCATATCGTCCGTAGAATTCAAGATATCGCTCATCTCTGCATCCAGCCTGCTAACAGCAGTTCCTGGTGTTTGCACCGACTTTAACCCAGCGTTGGTGAAAAGTTTTTGTTGTAAGCGTTCCACACTCTCTTGTGGTAACAAAATCACTTTTTTGGTGTGTTCCATTTTTTAAAATTTTTTTTATTTTGATATAAGACTTGACAATACTGTACCAATGAGCGGTGCCAACAATATTGGCAAGAATCCGCCGTGCTGTACGATAATTTTCTTTTTCATAGCTAGATTCTTTTGAGGACTTGCCAATCGTCTAAGAATGCCTGCGTGTTTACGTAATCGAGTTTTGTGCGTTCTGTTGAGAGAAACGTTACCGCGCAACACGTTGAGAGCACACTCACAAATGTATCTGACCAATTTGGGATCGGCCTTACGGAGCACGGCAGCGCGTTGTTCCCTGTTAAAATGGTAAAGCGCTCTTAAAATATCTGTATGCTTTTGCCCGATAGGACCTCTAGTTTTCCGCTCCATCACAAAGATACGACTGGAAGGTGATTACTCGAATCAATGCCTTTAAACTGCTTTCGAGGTACGTAAACGTACTGATATTCGTCATCGGGGAAGATGCCAGCACGAAAACGACAATTATCTGGAGTATTTTGTTTTAAATCTAGAAAAAGGTATCCAAATGGCCGTGAGGTGGCGTCCCAATACGCCTCTTGTAAGAATCGTGGATCTTCAGGACAGAGCTGGCGCGAAAGATGTTGTATTTGTGTACGATCGCGTAAATTTCTAAACACGATCATGTATTGCGCGTTGAGCGAAATGTCTCGTTGGCCTTTTCCTTGATGAAATATATTCTGTGTAATAAATATGACGCTTAGGTTATTGTGATGACTCCCCTTTGTGAATAAGTTGACAATGGCGTTACTTGAGGATGATTCACGCATCAGATCATCCAATATTAATAACTTTGGGCGTGAGTCACCAGCGTAGTCCGTACTTTGAGGAAGCCCCTCACGAAATTCTATATGTCTCCCAAGCTCTTTGTAACCTGCCTGCCATTCAGCATAGTAAACGATCACGCGATCAAAACGTGTGTCACTCATACGATCGATGTATTTTAGAAATTTTTTTACAAACACTGTTTTGCCACAACCGGTAGGTCCGCAAAGCATAGATGTCCACGGGTGTTTCCATCTAATATCCATGACTTGCTGCTATAACAACTACTATTCTTCTCTGAAACTGTTAGCACACTAAACGTTCCAACAAAAAACACTGATAGTTATAGTTTATGACTTTGTAAAATCCATGTACTTTTTCACCAACACAGCTTCAATAATTTTACCAATTCTCTCGATCCTCCATCTAAACTGTACCCGATCTCGTGCCGCTTGTTCCCATTCGCCACGTCGTGCAGCACGACTGGCGTAATTCCACACGTGTAATATACGAATACTTGATGAGTTGGGATCAAATCTCACACTTTTTTTCTCTATATTACCAGAGCTGTCTGCTGACGAAGCTAAAGTTTTTCTGGAGTCTACGACAATCTTGTGATCGCGGTGGGGCCCCCGCGCGGTTGCTCGCGTATCCGCGAGAGCGTTGAAGAAGAGCTCGTCCTCCCACTGTCGTGATATTAACGCACGCCGCTTGCGAGCGCTACAGAACAGCTAGCTTTTTAGTGCATGCGCGATTGGCTCCCACAACCGTGAGCGCGTTAGAGACGAGCTCGTCCCCCCACCACTGCAATATTACCTCTCTCCCCCTACCACTCACGGTCTCACGAGCGTTTAGGATTAGAAATTGTTTCGCGCATGCGTTCTTATCATTGTATACCTGCTCAGACGATGTAGAGTTCAGTCGTTAACTGTGTCTGTATCCGTACGGGTAACTTTTTTTCAACCCGACAAATCTTCTTTTACCATATACGGTTTTACAAGTTTTCGTCTCTGTAAGTGATAATACTTCGTGAAAATCTGTCCTTCTTATTGCCGATGAAGATATAATGATTTCGTCCGTGTTACCCGATATTAACTCGCGTATACTTTCATAATTAATTTTTTGACTATTTGAATGATTTAGTCTTGTACCTTTAATTTTACATACTGTTTGTTCAGAACCATCTGGAAGTTTACACTTGTACGCGTAAAATTTTGGCCCACCAGAGGCAAAAGATGATATGTATGTACCACCACCTTCCTCCGCTAATTCATCAGTAAGTTCACCAAGCAGTCTACCGATCAGCAAATCGTGTTCGTCGTTCTTACTGACATAGAAAACAGAGTCTGTGTCGTAGTACAGTGCACGCGATCCTAGTTTGTTCAAATAATCAAAAAGTTTAAGCCGGGCTTGTGCTGTTGTGAAAGCTGCAATTACAACACTTGTCGTGCGTGACTGCAAGAGAGCTTCATCCTGATACTCCCAGTTCACGTACAATACCTGATCGTTGACTGGGAATACTGTTTACAACCACTTCAGCATTGGTAAGTAGTTCTGTCAATCTTGCTGGCTCTGTAACAACCTCTGTTTTAGCCATATTCTCTCGTTGCGCGAGCTTCCCCCATAACGAGTTTAAACATAGTTTAGCAGCCGATCTCAAACCCGCATTAAAATTTATATCAGTTTTACTTAGACGAATACCCTCTTCACGTTCAAAGTTCTCTATATATCGGTCCTTATGATCTTCGGTAATACACTCTGACGGGTAACCAGAAGCCTCGGTTTTTTGTTTAAAGAATTCATCGATGTACTCGGTAAAAATACCACCTGTTCGCGTGACAGGATTATATTGTACCATCTAATATTGCCATATTTCGTAAACGTTTTGAATCACGTATCCTATTTCTACAGCTTTTTAAGCTCTTCCGATACCCATGTTCCATGTAATACCCGATCTATCGGATTATCGTGCATACAATCCATTTGAATCATTTGTTCACAGCACGTACGGCAAAGAGGAAAATTTAATTTTCCATGCATTTTAACTGGTAAAACAGGGTGATACAAATTTCTGAGCGGGAGTACATCACACATGATAAGACCTTCAACGTTACTGATGTCCTTGTTAACTCCTATGAGAGTTTGAGTTTCATTACCCACATATAACGTTGGATGACACACAGGATATTTACCTCGTTTACAAATGTATGGATATAATGAACATACATCAACGTATTTAATTTTTTCATCACCCTCACACTCGTATAATTTTATCGTGTTACCAGTTCTACCACCGAAAAATGCATCACGAGGGCCCAGCGGTTTACGATAAACAATATCGATATTCGCATCTATATATTCTCTCAATTCCTGGTTACGTGAAATTTCCCGCTCAAATTTGCATGTATGTGCGCGTCCACATATGTTTTTCTATATACATATATATGATAAAAATTCCTTAGTACGTTTAATTAAAAAGGAATTGTGGAATTTTTAATTAAAGCCCTCGAATTCACAAATCATAATCATAACTGACGCTCTTTCAATTCACGATTACATTTTGATTTCTTAATTGAAATTTATTTAATTAGGGATTCCTTTTGATTTTGGAATTAAACCCCTTTCAATTCACGATTAAATTTTGATTTCTTAATTGAAATTTATTTGATTAAGAATTCCTTTTGATTTTAGAATTAAAGCCCTTTCAATTCACGATTACATTTTGATTTCTTAATTGAAATTTATTTAATTAAGGATTCCTTTTGATTTTGGAATTAAAGCCCTTTCAATTCACGATTAGATTTTGATTTGTTAATTAAAATATTTTTAATTATTAATTTAAAAGGAATTGTTAATTAAATAAAACTTTAATTACGAATTCAAAAAGGATTTGTGAATTAAAATTTATTTAAAACTCAAAATGATTTAAATATTTGCAACCCTGCCCAAGACAAAATAAGGCCCAAAGAAAATAGCACTCAAATAAAAGTAGGGCCCGAAAAGTATAAGACCCAGAAAAATATAGAACTAAATAAAATATAGGACCCAAAAAAATCATAGAATACAAGAAAATATAAATTTCAAAAAAATATTGGGCCCAAAAATATAGAGCACAGGAATATATGAAAATTGAATAAATATTAGGCCCAAAAAAATATAGAGCCCAAGAATGCATAAGAATCAAAAAAATATTGGGCCCAAAAAAATATAGAGCCCAAGAAAATGTAAGGCCTGAAAAGAATATGAGGCCCAATATAAATTCGACTCAAAAAAATGTAGGGCCTAAAAAATATAAGGCCCAGGAAAATAGAACTTAATAAAATATAGTACCCAAAATAATTATAAAACCCAAGAAAATATTAATTTCGAAAAAAAATTGGTTTTAAAAATATTGGTCTTAAAAAAATATAGAGCCCGATGATATATATAAGAATCGAAAAAATATTGGACCCATGAAATATAAGGCCCAGAAAAATATAGAGCTAAATAAAATATAGAGACCAAAAAAATTCTGGGCCCAAAAAAATATGGGGTGCAAGAAAATATAAGGCCTAAAAAAATATAAGACCCGAAAAGATGCTTATAACTAATGAGGACTAATTATATAGGGCCCAATAAAAAATTGCTACTTTTACCAAAAGATTAGACACATTTAACAAATGCGGAGAACCGGAGAACCGGAGCACCTGAGAACCGGAGAACTGGAGAACCGGAGAAACAAGTGGTTTAACTTTAATATAATATAGGATAGGATAGGACAATTATATAGGGCCCAATAAAAAATTTCTACTCTTATTACTAAAAGATTAGACACATTTAACAAATGCGAAGAACCGGAGAACCGGAGAACCGGAGAACTGGAGAACCGGAGAGCCGGAGAAACGGAGAAAAAAGTGGTTTCACTTTAATATAATATAGGATAGGATTATGTAAGCATTACAAAATTTAAATACTATGCAGTACTAAATATATCTTTTCTTATATTTCTTTTAATTTTACAATGGAGCATGACGAAGCTGCCCGTCTTCTAATAATATTTCCAATCCTAACTTATGAATAAACAATGCGTTTAATCGAGTTTTTTTTGCTATAAAGAAAAAATTTGTAAGATTAAACTCTAGTGCGGACAGCTCAAGAAATCCACCAAAATATTATACATACAAAGTTATAATAAAAACTTTCAATGTACCGTATTTTAAGGTTAGGTTTGTCGAGTTTGATATCTAATTTGCAATCCAAGCTCATAAAAAAATAACAAGTCCAAATGATTTTTTATTTTAACAAAAATTATTGTATTAATATAGCTTTAGTGCGGACAAGTCATTATATTTGTTTAATTTATGAATTTAAAAAGATATTGATAAAATAAAAAGAGCAAAATTCGATTGCTGCAGCTCCGACATCCCGTTAAAGCCAAATAGTACTAAACATATTATTCAATTAAAAAAAAAATAATAACAAGCAAATATAAAAATTGAATAATTTTTAAAATCATTTCAAAATTTCCTTTTCTTTAATAAATAATTTACTTGATTATTGATATTTAATTTCTAATACTCAAGCATAATTTTATTAATTATGACATAAAATATGAAAAATATATTTTATAAAAGTAATAATATTTACTTATATTATTTTACTTGTTTGATTTATTTCTTTGTTACAAATTTTAAATATTGCAGAATTTTATGCTGCAATAAGATTTATTTTGAAGATGTGAAAATCCTACAAATAATATTGAAAGCTGTTCATTTATTTTACACGTATAGCTTATACAAAATAAGAGTTTAATTTTGTCTTATTCTATTAACGGAATTCTATTATATTTTATAAAAATGATTCAGAACAAGAAGAAATATGTTAAAGGAATGCTTTAACCCTCTTTTTTCAAACCTATTCTAACTGCCGTTTCTTAGTGCACAGAATACAAAAAGATTGATGTTTTAAAACTTGGAATTCTTATAAAGAACCAATGTGGATTTGTATACGTTAACCTCCAGGCGGCCGGGATTTTTAGATTGTTGAAAGTCATACTTTGTAAAAAATTTCCATACTAAACTTTCAAAAATATCTAATGATAAGTGGCCAACATCAGATGACCCCGAGATGACCCCGAAAGGGGCCACCCCGGCCGTCTGAAAGTTAACTTTTTTTTTAGATAAAATAAAGAAATAGATATTATCAACTCAGACTACAGTTTGTACAAATGTATTGCCTACGTGTTATATAAGAGAGCGCGGTGGTGTAATGGATAGAGCTCTTGCCTTCAACGCGGAGGACATGGGTTCGAATCCTGGCCAGGTACCTCTAACTTATTTTTCAAAAGAAAATAAGTGTATGTGCCATTTATATCGCGACTCTTTAAAAAATCCGACCTCATTGGGTATCGGTTGATTGTTGGTTACAAAAGTGGCTGACCATCCATCGGTAGTCAAAGTTGTCGGTATGGTGGGTCTGACAGTCCTAGCCCGATGTAATGTGTTAAACAGATGCCGGGCGGGGGACTCCCTCGACTTCACCATATAAAAAAGGTTAATCATATAGAGGACAATATCCTTTATATATTAATCTTTTTTTTTTTTAAAAAAAAAATAAAAAAAAAAACGTGTTATATAAAAAAGTATTTATTTTTCATTCAGTATTTATTACTTTATGGCAAAAATAGTTATTATTTTAGCATATGGTACTAGTTTAGATATAAGCTTATGAGTTTACTTTTTTTATCTTACTTTTAAAATGATTCGTTTGCAAGAAATATCACATAATAATCACATGAAATTTCATGGAATAATAACATGATTTTTCTATCCGTGTAATAAGTTATATAGCTTCTAACTAAAAATTAAATAAACACTTCCTGAAGATAAATACAAAAGATTATCGGAAAAACTAACTTCTGACAAAATCTTTATTATGAATACAACGTTAAATGCTTTTTATAATTTGCTATTGCAAATACTGATCCATGATGAAGAAGCTTATTCTAAAAGAATTTTACTCATTATTAATTTTAAATAGAATTTAACATATCTCTTTTTATTCCAACATTAATCAACAATGGTTTTTATATAAATTATAATATTACATAATATATACATGTAAATGATTTTTTTACGAGTCTAAACTATGTATTCATAATTAAAAGAAATTCGTTTATAATTTAATGTCATTCGAAAATTAAATTGCACTGTAAATTAATTTAATTGATTTATTTACTCTCGAAGATACGAAACTTGTAATATACAGCATCCAGGTATAAATCTCACTAAATTAACGCACCATTCAATACATTTAAAGCCATTATATACATAATCCACTTATTTTTTCATTAGATGTATGTACTTATTACAGTTTTCCCGTTATTGTTGTTTTTTCCTTATTATAATTTTCGCTGCTCAGCTATTTCTCCAAATTCCTTTTTCCTATAATATAAGAATTAATTTTAGTTTCAGTATTAATTAGCATTATTTTGTATTAGCATGGATGTAAAGATTAAGATTTTATTAAGTTACAGAAATTTCTTTCTACTAAGTTTATCTGATACTGACTGACTGAAAAAAAATTACCCTTAAGAGGAGGTCACGTATCTCTGTCCTTTTCTAATAAAAAAATTGAGTTTTTTACAGAAACTAATAACTTTAGCAAAAAATGAAGAGAAAGCCGCATCTCGAATCAAAAAAAGCAATATTTTTTTTTATAATAATGAATTAATTGTATTGCTTCGTTTTCAAGAAAACCATGAAAAACTTAAATCATAGAGGTTAGGGTGGACAATTTGGTTTTTCAAGGTTTTCTTGAGAATGAAGCAATAAAATTAATTTTTTCTTATCAAAGAAAATATTGCTTTTTTGATACAAGATGCGACTTTCTCTTCATTTTTTGCTAAAGTTATTAGTTTTTGTAAGAAAATAATTTCTTCGATTAGAAAAGGACAGAGATACGTGACCTCCTCTTAAGACACATAAACTAAAAGTTGAAGTTTTTAAAATAAAATTAAAAAAATTCTAATGTTAATGAATATTTCAGTGACAAAGGAAATTAATTTCAAAACAGACAATACCTGTACATTAAAATTACACAAATCTGTATGTCCTAAGGTGAAGAGCCACAATTGTGATCTGCATCTTTTCTTTTACACAATAATAGTCCTAGAATTTAAGATACAAGAAGAAAAACAATAGCGTCTTTGTTACCTAGAGACAAAAATTATTTTTAAAATTTGCATAAATATTAAATTAGATGTTTAGCTGAGAAAAATAAAATATTTTAAAAACTAAATCTGAACAAAATATGCTTGCTTCAGTTCACGTATGGAAATTTATTATTACCTTAATAAAAGTATTACCAATTGTTTTGTTTCGTTATTTAGGATCATAAAGAGAAAAAAAAAGCTTTTATTTTGTTGATATTTTTTAATATTTTGTATGTATTTTCTATGTACTTTAGTCACGTTGATGCAACAACAAATGTAAATTAGGTTAAGGAGAAATAATATACCTGCTTCAATTAATTTATAATCTAAGTTAATTAGCTTCTTTTTTTTCTCAGAGAAATAAAAAATTAATTGTGATACTGCGTTTCAAGTATCTTTTAGGTTTTTAGATGATAGCACTGGAATTATAATAATGAGATTTTTTAATTTTTGAAATTTCAATTTTATAAAGTTAAAAGCTCTTTTTTTACATTATTGTTTGTTATTACCTTTCTCATCCAAGTGTTGCTTTATTCTTAATAGTTTTTCCTCTAATTAAAATAATTATCTTCATATATTTTATTTTTATATTTCTAACATAAACTTAACTTAAATTTAACTTTTTTACACTTAACATACTTATTATATTTAGATACTTCTTGCTTCTTCGATTAGATCTTATTATTTGTTTACATTCAAACAGCGCTGCATTTAAATCGACATGCGAGTTTACAGGTTAACTCGCAATTAATTACTAGTCTTGATCTAGTTATTTCTAATTTAAAAATTGCGCTATTCGAACATAGCTATATCATTGATTTTTGATCTGGTACGCTCTGAACATAGCGTAGTGGTACAAAAAAATAATCGAACCCCAACGCTGCTTCCTTCTGAATTATTGCAGTTTCTTCTGTTTGTTTCTTTCATTCGAAGGTTCGCTTGCGTTTCATCGCCTGTAATTTGATCAGGATGATTCCGGCGATGACTAGCACCGTGGGACCCGAGACACTGCGATAGGCACTGGTAATTTTGAGAGCCCCTCTCCTTTAAAGTGAAGATAGTGTTTTCCAGAGCGTCTTGTTTCTAATTGTGTCAGTTATCACTGACATTAAGAGTCGTCGTTTGCTTGATTTTGGGCTACCGGTATTGGTCATAAGATCAATGAAAAAGTAAGTTTCCTATCTAGGTTTATGCCAAGATACATCACCTTCCTACTTGTCTGCACCAGGTTTGTGCCTACCGTTATAGGAAACTCGATGTTGATGTGTTTCCGGGTTAAGAGCACTATTTCTGTCTTAACCATCGCAATTCCGAGACCGTGGTTTTTCATTTATTTGGAGATTTTTAGCATCGTCATGTCTAGTATGTGCTGGGCTATGTTTGCGTTTCGCGTGATGATGACCAAAGCAGCATCATCAGCTTAAGCAAACATTTTCACCCCGTCCGGTATTGCAAATCTAAGTAATGCATCGTACAGGATGTTTCAGAAGTCTGGGCCGAAGATTTGCCTCTGTTTTGTGGCAGAAGATACGGTTTTTCAGGTAGTCACGTATCACTTGCATAAGGTATTCTAATACATTAAACTTTTCCAACACAGCAAGGTGATCTACCCATTTTGTCGAGTTGAAAGCGTTTTTAGTGTCCAACAGGACGAGGAATGCAATAAGACGGGAATAATGCTTTCCCGTCCATGCCTCTCTCGACACATTCATTACACTTTTACTGCATAAACGGTGGACCGCTATTTCCTGAAGCCGTACTGGTTGTCGGCAAGATCGCCAGCCACCTGTACGGCTCCTTGTAATCACGGTTTAAGCAGCCTTCCATATAACTTCCCTGCTTCGTCGAACATGCACAATGGCCTGTAGGACGATGGATGCCGGGGATCACCTCCTTTTCCCTGTTAATCAGCATAAGACTCGCGATCTTCCAAAAGGTGCAAAACATGCTCGTCTGTAGGCACACGTTGTACACGTTTAAAAAGAGAGATTACACTTTGATCGCTATGTACTTAAGTACCTCGGATGGTATCCCGTCGGGGCCAGGTGCCTTCTTGTTCCGCATCATTCTGGCGGTCAACTGTGATTCTCTGCTTGTAAAGAGCGGGATCTCTCCTTGTTCTTCTGTACTCTCTTGTTCTTCGAGCGGTGGATACGTATGGAACAGGTGGTTTACGATTTTCGCCATGGTCTCTTCTTCAAATGGCAACGTGGGCACAGCTCACAGCTTCTTGGTCACAATCTTGTCGTTGGCTAATGTTCTGGCCATTGGTGATTTGATGTTGGACTGCTGCAATCACTGTTGTCATGACAGCATTGGTTGCTGCTGCTGTGTTTATGGTTGCAGCTGCTGCTTTTAATTTTTTGCAGCCCTAACTTTCTTTCGGTTCTAGACGATCTTAAAAGACTCATCTTGTTCCTCAGCTTGGCCTTTCTTAAGAGGAGCTTGCTGTTTGGAATTGCTTCCTGAATCGAGCGAGTCCTTCTTTCTAGGCCACTTAGCTGCGGTGCTTGCCTGAGGCATTTCGGTCACTTCTATCTGAATGCTCTTGCCTCAAGCAAGCGAAAATGCTTTATCCACGTGCTTGATGAGCTTTGAAAGATTCTCCTTGACATCTAGAGAAATACCGGGTATTGACTTGCAGGCCCACCTCATCAGCATAAAAATTTTGTTCATTCTCTGAGACTTCTCCTCCACTGTCAAGCAGGCAATCTCTACTACTGTCTTTGTTGGGGAATCAGCCTGCATCCTCTGACTTTCTTTTACATTTTGGATATCTCTGGCCGCATTGGTTTTGTTTTTAGTTTTTGTTGTTTTAGTTGACATCATATAAAACGATTACTTGGCTTAAGACGGTTCGCCCACTATGGAAGCTCCAGGCACAGATAGAGCATCATCTATATCTCTATCATACGTTTTAACCATTAATATTACTCATTATTTAAGGATCCTGAAAATATCTCTCTTTATTTGCTATTCAATGAAATTATAGAGTTGTTGTTGGCTAGGTCGCATCGCCTAGCTAATGTGGACTCAATATGTATTTTTATTCTTTAATTTTGTTATTTGTTGAAAAGTCGTTGATAGCTAGGTCGTCTTGCCTAGCAATTGTGGACTCTTTTTGAATTTTTTGTTGGTAATATTTTAATGTTAAAGAGAAAAGCCCATTATTGTTAAGAACCAAATGCCTTAACATTCAGGGCTTAACATGGATTAATAGGATAGGAATATTGTTCAAATAAGCTCTTTATTATTAACTTATATACAAAATACAATGGAACGTACAAGAATCACATCAAGACGTAAACTATGTCTCGCTTAAGATAATATAATGGCTAAGCACCCGTCTTTGTCATAAGCAGAGTACAACTACACAGTAGAAGAGCTGTTTCAAGAGTGCCGAGGCTTGAAAAAAAGAGTGAAACTCTTTTACATTTTTAGTAAGTTCTGCTTTCTCACAGAGTAAACATAGTACCAGTGGAAATATTTTGTTTTTATTTTTAAATCATTTATTTATATTAGGACTCAGGGAGTCAAATAAGTGGTTTCTGGCAAGTGTCTGTATGTTTGTGTGAGTGTATGTATTTATTTAGCTGATTAGATCACAAAAATCCCTCGATGGATTTGCTTCAAATATATCATACAATTTTTTGTTTTCTGTATAACTAGGGAAAGCTATTGAAAATTAATTGTCTTGGTGTAATTTTAATTTCAGAGCCATTTAAAAACTAAAATTTGAGTTTTAATTTTTTTTATATTTTACGTAAACTACTCGATAGAGTTGCTGCAAAATTTGTAAACAATTTATTCGCTACTGTCCAAAGGAAACAAGCTTTTAAACACTAATTTTCTTAGCGTGGTTACAATTTTAGAAAATTTGAAAGATTCTAAAAATAATTTCGATTTTCCTTTTTTTATTTATTTTTATTTTACGTAAAGTACTTGATAGATTTGTTCTAAAATTTGCATGAAAATTATTTGCGCCTGCTAAAAAAAGGAAAATTTTTAAAAATTTATTTTCCTATCATATTTTTAATTTTTGAGCGTTTTCAAAATGTTGAAAAATAATATTAAAAAAAAATTGTATTCATTTAGCTAATCAGATCTTAAAAGTACACCGAAAAAATCTGCAGCTCTAGCGCTTTCGTAAGTCCTTGAATCACTATTGTTCTCAAGACTGGAGCTCGATTGTTACGAAAGGCAAATCACAAACGTTCCATTATGCCTTGACCCAATTGATTCGACTAATGTATGCATGCACTTATATTAAATTAACAGTCCTGATTAAGCGTGTGAAGCATGTGAATATTACCCAGAATACGCAACGCATGCAGTTTCAGTAAGGAATCATAAAGATTAGATAGGCACCGTAACATAATCATTAACTGTATATACAGCGCGAAGCTCTACCGACGGACTACAGCTAGTGGAGGTAAGTGTAATACGATACGTCAAAATTCACAAACGCGCTCCGTTCTGGACTTAAAAGACATAAAGCCAATAAGTTTCTACGCGGTATTATTTACGAAATGAAGCGATTGGAGCAGCAACGTTGAATAACATGAGTTCAGTCAACACTATCATATATAACCCTTATAGAAAAAAACTATTATCAATAACCGTAGTAAACTATAGCTAAAGAGTGTAGTAGTATTATAGTAATGAAGTATAGTTTCTTATAGTTTTTTCGCGCTTCTATAATCAAAGATTACAATAATTATGTAGTCGAACTATATTGAGGATTACAGTATATTATAAGTAATGATTATAGTTAATTACATTGATTTCGTCCTACTATAATCGATAACGTGATAAATCATAATGAATAGTTCCTATGGGTCTATATAGTGTACAGCTTTATAATGCACTTATGGTTATATGGTTTATGGGTTTATGATTTATGAGTTGATAGTTTATGGGTTTACGGTATATGAGTAGATGGTTTATAGGTCTATGGCTAATGGGCTTATGAATCTATAGCTAAAATATTTATGGTTTATGGATTTATTGTTCATGGGTTTATTATTAATAAGCTTATGGTCTATGAGTTTATGGTATACGGCTTTATGGTTTATGGGTTTATGGTTTATGGTTTATGGATTCATAGCTTATAGGCTTATGACGTATGGGTTTATCGTTTATGGTTTATGGGTTTATGGGATAATGGTTTATGGATTTATGGGTTTATGGGATAATGGCTTATGGATTTATGGATTTATAGTAAATGGGTTTCATAGTTCATGGATTTATAATTTATGGGTTAATAGTTTCTGGGTTTATGGTTTATGGGTTTAGGGGTTTATGATTTAAGGTTTATGAGTTTATAGTTTATGAGTTTATTGTTTATGGGTTTATGGTTTATGGGTTTATGGTTCATGGGTTTATGGTTTATGGGTTTATGATTTATGGTTTATGAGTTTATGGTTTATGAGTTTATGGTTTCTGGGTTCATGATTTATGGGTTTATGGTTTATGGGTTAATGGTTTATGGATTTATGGTTTATGGGTTTATAGTTTATGGGTTTATGGTTTATGGGTTGATGGTTTATGGGTTTATGGTTTATGGCTTTAAGGTTTATGGGTTTACGGTTTATGGGTTTATGGTTTATGGGATTATGGTTTATAGGTTTATGGTTTATGGGTTTATGGTTTATGGGTTTATGGTTTATGGGTTTATGGTTTATGGGTTTATAGTTTATAGGTTTATGGTTTACGGGTTTATGGTTTATGGGTTTATGATTTATGGGTTTATAGTTTATGGGTTTATGGTTTATGGGTTTAAGGTTTATGGGTTTATGGTCCATTGGTTTATGGTTTATGGGTTTATGGTTTATGAGTTTATGATTTATGGTTTATGAGTTTATGGTTCATGAGTTTATAATTTATATGTTCATGATTTATGGGTTTATAGTTTATGGGTTGATGGTTTATGAATTTATGGTTTATGGGTTTATGGTTTATGGGTTTATAGTTTATGGGTTTATGGTTTATGGGTTTATGGTTTATGGGTTTATGGTTTATGGGTTTATGGTTTATAGGTTTATGGTTTACGGGTTTATGGTTTATGGGTTTATGGTTTATGGGTTTATGGTTTATAGGTTTATGGTTTATGGGTTTATGGTTTATAGGTTTAAGGTTTATGGGTTTATGGTCCATGGGTTTATGGTTTATGGGTTTATGGTTTAGGGGTTTATGGCTTACGGGTTTCTGGTTTATGGGTTTATGGATTATTGGTTTATGGTTTATAGGTTTATGGTTTATTGGTTAATGGGTTTATGGTTTATGGGTTTATGGTTTATGGGTTTATGGTTTATGGGTTTATTGTTTATGGGTTTATGGTTTATGGGTTTATGATTTATGGTTTATGAGTTTATGGGTTATGAGTTTATGGTTCATGAGTTCATGATTTATAGGTTTATGGTTTATGAGTTTATGGTTTATGAGTTTATGGTTTATGGGTTCATTATTTATGGGTTTATGGTTTATGGGTTAATGGTTTATGGATTTATGATTTATGGGTTTATAGTTTATGGGTTTATGGTTTATGGGTTGATGGTTTATGGGTTTATGGTTTATGTGTTTAAGGTTTATGGGTTTACGGTTTATGGGTTTATGGTTTATGGGATTATGGTTTATGGGTTTATGGTTTATGAATTTATGGTTTATAAGTTTATGGTTTATGGGTTTATAGTTTATAGGTTTATGGTTTACGGGTTTATGGTTTATGGGTTTATGGTTTATGGGTTTATAGTTTATTGGTTTATGGTTTATGGGTTTAAGGTTTATGGGTTTATGGTCCATTGGTTTATGGTTTATGGGTTTATGGTTTATGAGTTTATGATTTATGGTTTATGAGTTTATGGTTTATGAGTTTATGGTTTATGGGTTCATGATTTATGGGTTTATGGTTTATGGGTTAATGGTTTATAAATTTATGGTTTATGGGTTTATAGTTTATGGGTTTATGGTTTATGGGTTGATGGTTTATGGGTTTATGGTTTATGGCTTTAAGGTTTATGGGTTTACGGTTTATGGGTTTATGGTTCATGGGATTATGGTTTATAGGTTTATGGTTTATGGGTTTATGGTTTATGGGTTTATGGTTTATGGGTTTATGGTTTATGGGTTTATAGTTTATAGGTTTATGGTTTACGGGTTTATGGTTTATGGGTTTATGATTTATGGGTTTATAGTTTATGGGTTTATGGTTTATGGGTTTAAGGTTTATGGGTTTATGGTCCATTGGTTTATGGTTTATGGATTTATGGTTTATGAGTTTATGATTTATGGTTTATGAGTTGATGGTTCATGAGTTTATGGTTTATATGTTCATGATTTATGGGTTTATAGTTTATGGGTTGATGGTTTATGAATTTATGGTTTATGGGTTTATGGTTTATGGGTTTATAGTTTATGGGTTTATGGTTTATGGGTTTATGGTTTATGGGTTTATGGTTTATGGGTTTATGGTTTATAGGTTTATGGTTTACGGGTTTATGGTTTATGGGTTTATGGTTTATGGGTTTATGGTTTATAGGTTTATGGTTTATGGGTTTATGGTTTATAAGTTTAAGGTTTATGGGTTTATGGTCCATGGGTTTATGGTTTATGGGTTTATGGTTTAGGGGTTTATGGTTTACGGGTTTCTGGTTTATGGGTTTATGGATTATGGGTTTATGGTTTATAGGTTTATGGTTTATTGGTTAATGGGTTTATGGTTTATGGGTTTATGGTTTATGGGTTTATGGTTTATAGGTTTAAGGTTTATAAGTTTATGGTCCATTAGTTTATAATTTATGGGTTTATGGTTTATGGGTTTATGATTTATGGTTTATGAGTTTATAATTTATAAGTTTATGGTTTATGGGTTCATGATATATGGGTTCATGGTTTATGGGTTGATGGTTTATGGATTTATGGTTTATGGGTTTATGGTTTATGGGCTCATGATTTATGGGTTTATGGTTTATGGGTTTATTGTTTATGGGTTTATGGTTTATGGGTTTATGATTTATGGTTTATGAGTTTATGGGTTATGAGTTTATGGTTCATGAGTTCATGATTTATAGGTTTATGGTTTATGAGTTTATGGTTTATGAGTTTATGGTTTATGGGTTCATTATTTATGGGTTTATGGTTTATGGGTTAATGGTTTATGGATTTATGATTTATGGGTTTATAGTTTATGGGTTTATGGTTTATGGGTTGATGGTTTATGGGTTTATGGTTTATGTGTTTAAGGTTTATGGGTTTACGGTTTATGGGTTTATGGTTTATGGGATTATGGTTTATGGGTTTATGGTTTATGAATTTATGGTTTATAAGTTTATGGTTTATGGGTTTATAGTTTATAGGTTTATGGTTTACGGGTTTATAGTTTATGGGTTTATGGTTTATGGGTTTATAGTTTATGGGTTTATGGTTTATGGGTTTAAGGTTTATGGGTTTATGGTCCATTGGTTTATGGTTCATGGGTTTATGGTTTATGAGTTTATGATTTATGGTTTATAAGTTTATGGTTTATGAGTTTATGGTTTATGGGTTCATGATTTATGGGTTTATAGTTTATGGGTTGATGGTTTATAAATTTATGGTTTATGGGTTTATGGTTTATGGGTTTATAGTTTATGGGTTTATGGTTTATGGGTTTATGGTTTATGGGTTTATAGTTTATGGGTTTATGGTTTATAGGTTTATGGTTTATGGGATTATGGTTTATGGGTTTATGGTTTATGGGTTTATGATTTATGGTTTATGAGTTTATGGTTTATGAGTTTATGGTTTATGGGTTCATGATATATGGGTTCATGGTTTATGGGTTGATGGTTTATGGATTTATGGTTTATGGGTTTATGGTTTATGGGCTCATGATTTATGGGTTTATGGTTTATGGGTTTGTTGTTTATGGGTTTATGGTTTATGGGTTTATGATTTATGGTTTATGAGTTTATGGGTTATTAGTTTATGGTTCATGAGTTCATGATTTATAGGTTTATGGTTTATGAGTTTATGGTTTATGAGTTTATGGTTTATGGGTTCATTATTTATGGGTTTATGGTTTATGGGTAAATGGTTTATGGATTTATGGTTTATGGGTTTATAGTTTATGGGTTTATGGTTTATGGGTTGATGGTTTATGGATTTATGGTTTATGGGTTTATAGTTTATGGGTTTATGGTTTATGGGTTGATGGTTTATGGGTTTATGGTTTATGTGTTTAATGTTTATGGGTTTACGGTTTATGGGTTTATGGTTTATGGGATTATGGTTTATGGGTTTATGGTTTATGAATTTATGGTTTATAAGTTTATGGTTTATGGGTTTATAGTTTATAGGTTTATGGTTTACGGGTTTATGGTTTATGGGTTTATGGTTTATGGGTTTATAGTTTATGGGTTTATGGTTTATGGGTTTAAGGTTTATGGGTTTATGGTCCATTGGTTTATGGTTTATAGGTTTATGGTTTATGAGTTTATGATTTATGGTTTATGAGTTTATGGTTTATGAGTTTATGGTTTATGGGTTCATGATTTATGGGTTTATAGTTTATGGGTTGATGGTTTATAAATTTATGGTTTATGGGTTTATGGTTTATGGGTTTATAGTTTATGGGTTTATGGTTTATGGGTTTATGGTTTATGGGTTTATAGTTTATGGGTTTATGGTTTATAGGTTTATGGTTTACGGGTTTATGATTTATGGGTTTATGGTTTATGGGTTTATGGTTTAGGGGTTTATGGTTTATGGGTTTATGGTTTATTGGTTTATGGGTTTATGGTTTATGGGTTTATGGTTTATGGGTTTATGGTTTATGGGTTTAAGGTTTATGGGTTTGTGGTCTATAGGTTTATGGTTTATGGGTTTATGGTTCATGAGTTCATGATTTATGGGTTTATTGTTTATGGGTTGATGGTTTATGGGTTTATGGATTATGGGTTTATGGTTTATAGGTTTATGGTTTATTGGTTAATGGGTTTATGGTTTATGGGTTTATGGTTTATGGGTTCATGGTTTATGGGTTGATAGTTTATGGATTTATGGTTTATGGGTTTGTGGTTTATAGGTTCATGATTTATGGGTTCATGGTTTTTGGGATTATGGTTTATGGGTTTATGGTTTATGGGTTTATGGTTTATGGGTTTATGGTTTATGGGTTTATGGTTTATGGGTTTATGATTCATGGTGTATGAGTTTATGGTTTATAAGTTTATGATTTATGGTTTATGAGTTCATGGTTTATGAGTTTATGGTTTATGAGTTTATGGTTTATGAGTTTATGGTTTATAGGTTCATGATTTATGGGTTTATGGTTTATGGGTTGATGGTTTATGAATTTATGGATTATGGGTTTATGGTTTATGGGTCTATGGTTTATTGGTTTATGGTTTATAGGTTTATGGTTTACGGGTTTATGGTTTATGGGTTTATGGTTTATGGATTTATGGTTTTTGGGTTTATGGTTTATGGGTTTATGGTTTATGTGTTTAAGGTTTATGGGTTTACGGTTTATGGGTTTATGGTTTAT
>JAFFSR010000109.1:0-12500 GCA_017163975.1 Anastatus disparis
GGGAAACTCGATGTTGATGTGTTTCCAAGTTAAGGGCACGATTTGCTTTGGCCTATCGCTATTTCGAGACCATGCTCACTCATCCACTCGAAATTCTTCCCATCGCCGTGTTTGGTATGTGCTGGGCAATGTTTACGTTTTTTCGCGGAGATGACTAAAGCGACATCATCAGCGTACGCAAACATTTTCACCCCATCCGGCATTGCAAGTCTGAGTAATGCATCGAACAGGATGTTCCAGAAGTCTGGGCCGAAGATCGAGCCCTGTGCCACGCCTGCGCTAAGGTCTTTTTCACGCCAGCCTTCTTCTGTTTCATAGCGGAGGATACGGTTTCTCAGATAGTCTCGTATCACTCGCATAAGGTATTCTGGTACATTAAACTCTTTCAACGCAGCAAGGAGGTCAGGCCATTTTGCTGAGTTGAAAGCGTTTTTCGTATCCAGCATGACTAGAAACGCAATAAGACGGGAATGATGGTTCCCAGTCCATCCCTTCTTTTGCTACCTTTACTACTTCTTCTACTGCATTTACGGTAGACCGCTTTTTCCTGAAGCCGTACTGGTTGTCAGCGAGATCGCCAGCCGCCTGTACAGCTCCTTGTAATCGCGGTTTAAGCAGCCTCTCGTATAGCTTCCCTGCTTCGTCCAACATGCAGAGTGGCCTGTGGGACGATGGATGCCGGGGATCACCTCCGCTTTCCTTTGTTGATCAGCACAAGACGCGCAATCTTCCAGGGAGTGCTAAACACACCCGTCTGGAGGCACGCGTTGTACATGTTCAACAAGAGAGATGGCGCTTTCACCGCTATGCATTTGGGGACCTCGGATGGTATTCCGTCAGGCCCAGGTGCCTTATTGTTCTTCATCGTTCTTGCAGCTATCTGTAGCTCTCCGCTTGTAAAGAGCGGGATCTCTTCTGGTTCTCCTGTATTCTCCTGTTCTTCGAGTGGTGGATGCGTAGGGAACAAGTGGTTTACGATGTTCGCCATGGTCTCTTCTTCGAATGGCAACGTGGGGGCGGCGTTAAGCTTCTTGGTCACGATCTTGTAGGCCAAGCCCCACCTCTCTGTTGACGTCTTCGCTCAGGTCTTTCCAGCATTGTGCTTTGCTTCGATTGATCTTCTTACGAAGCTTTTTATGCACGTCTCTGTATTGCGCAGACAAAAGATCTGCTGCTGGTGAGTTCTTCTTTCTTGCTCTCTGTGATGATCTTCTGAGACTAAGAGCTTCTGACCTCGTTCTAGCGATTTCGTCATTCCACCAATACGCTGGACGCTTGTGATGTCGCGATCCCCTTGCGCGGCATAGATGCATCACAGGCTCTGTGAATGAGACTCATCGTCTCTTTTACGAGAACCTCTGCAGCGTCGGCGTTTCCGGTGGCAGTTGTCGCGTCCGGTAGATAGTCTGATCCTTGCTGCAGTACTTGGACAAGTTTCTCAGAGTCCAGCTTGGCAACGTTCCATCTGACTGGTCTAGCGACATTTCGCCTCGATGATTGGGATCCATCATGGATTTGAAATGTGATGTACTGGTGGTCACTTCCATTGTATGTCTCCAGCACCTTCCAATCTGACACTTTACGTGAAAGATTTTCTGATGCGAAGGATACGTCAGGAATCGTACCGCCAGCTCCTCGTCTGAATGTTGGAGTGCTTCCGGTGTTTAGCACTGTTAGCCGAGTCTGTCTGCCATCTCCATGATGTATCCTCCTCCTGCTGCTGCAGTGGCATTCCCCACCTAACGCTTTCGCGTTAAAGTCTCCACGACGACGACGTCACTTCCATCCTTCGGACAGAGTTTCCAGCAGATCCAGACGGCGCCTAAACGTGTCTGCTGTTGAGTTTGAAATAACATACTATGCAACAGCCACACTAATATATAATAATAATAATAATAATAATAATAATAATAATAATAATAATAATAATAATAATAATAATATAATAATAATAATAATAATATAATATAATAATAATATAATAATAATAATAATAATATATATTATATAATAATATAATATAATATATAATATATAATATAATAATATAATAATAATAATATAATAATAATAATATAATAATATAATAATAATAATAATAATAATAATAATAATAATATAATAATAATAATATATATAATTAATATAATAATAATAATAATAATATAATAATAATAATAATAATAATAATAATAATAATAATAATAATAATAATAATAATAATAATAATAATAATAATAATAATAATAATAATAATAATAATAATAATAATAATATAATAATAATATATTAATATAATAATATAATATATATATTAATATAATATAATAATAATATATAATAATAATAATATAATAATATAATAATAATAATAATAATAATAATAATAATAATAATAATAATAATAATATATTATATAATAATAATAATAATAATAATAATAATAATAATAATAATAATAATAATAATAATAATAATAATAATATAATAATAATAATAATAATAATAATAATAATAATAATAATAATAATAATAATAATAATAATAATAATATAATAATAATAATAATAATAATAATAATAATAATAATAATAATAATAATAATAATAATAATAATAATAATAATAATAATAATAATAATAATAATATAATAATAATAATAATAATAATAATAATAATAATAATAATAATAATAATAATAATAATAATAATAATAATAATAATAATAATAATAATAATAATAATAATAATAATAATAATAATAATAATAATAATAATAATAATAATAATAATAATAATAATAATAATAATAATAATAATAATAATAATAATAATAATAATATAATAATAATATAATAATAATAATAATAATAATAATAATAATAATAATAATAATAATAATAATAATAATAATAATAATAATAATAATAATAATAATAATAATAATAATAATAATAATAATAATAATAATAATAATAATAATAATAATAATAATAATAATAATAATAATAATAATAATAATAATAATAATAATAATAATAATAATAATAATAATAATAATAATAATAATAATAATAATAATAATAATAATAATAATAATAATAATAATAATAATAATAATAATAATAATAATAATAATAATAATAATAATAATAATAATAATAATAATAATAATAATAATAATAATAATAATAATAATAATAATAATAATAATAATAATAATAATAATAATAATAATAATAATAATAATAATAATAATAATAATAATAATAATAATAATAATAATAATAATAATAATAATAATAATAATAATAATAATAATAATAATAATAATAATAATAATAATAATAATAATAATAATAATAATAATAATAATAATAATAATAATAATAATAATAATAATAATAATAATAATAATAATAATAATAATAATAATAATAATAATAATAATAATAATAATATAATAATAATAATAATAATAATAATAATAATAATAATAATAATAATAATAATAATAATAATAATAATAATAATAATAATAATAATAATAATAATAATAATAATAATAATAATAATAATAATAATAATAATAATAATAATAATAATAATAATAATAATAATAATAATAATAATAATAATAATAATAATAATAATAATAATAATAATAATAATAATAATAATAATAAAAAAAAAATAATAAAAAATAAAAAAAAAATTTTTTTTTTTTTTTTTTTTTTTTTTTATGGTGGTAAAAAACGGAAATCTGCCTAAACCAGACCTTCAGCAACAGGATCCACGCCCGCCGTGCGATTCCGCAATGCGTTATCGCCGTGCAGGAGGGATCCTGCCACCGGTGTGACGGGTTCCTGAGTGCACGTCAGCCTTGACTGTGAAATGGCCCTCCATTTCACATCCAGGGCATCAGAGTCCCAGGGGACCGTCTAACCCCTGTCCTTTGACCGCGTGACGATTGCAAGAAGATGCAATCGTCACGCGGGCAAAAGCCAGTAACATCCACCTCGTGACCTTTATTCCACCCCGGCACCTAGGCCTTCTCGGCATTACTTCAGGGTGGGGTCACCAATACGCCGCAGCGCCTCCATTATTGAGTCTAATTCTCAGTTCTCAATCTTCTTCAGCTAGACTTCTCTCTTTCGGGAATTTCTAGGGTCTCCCAGTTCTTCCTCTTTTCTTCTTCTAGGGCTCTCCTAAATATCTTGCATGCTCCGCTACCAGCCACGTGTTTTACAGCTTCGCCATCAGAACCTTGCTGCCGGCACAAGAAGCAGCAGGCATCATTGACACATGCCGCTCTTGTGTGGCCTGCTTCTCCGCACTTAAAACAGTTCGCCGATCTGTCGGGTCCTGGCACTGTTCCTGTCTGTGTCCAAAGTTCAGACATCTATGACATCTTGTTACCATTGTTCTCCGTTCCACCCTGCAATTCACAAATCCAATTTGGATTCGTCCTTTATTCAAGAGATTTCTTGCCTCTGTCTCTTCGAGATCAATGACAGCCATCTTAGACCCGAATTTGCTTGGTCCTAGGATCAATACCTTCCTAGTACCTGGCTCGGAGCCCAGGACTCTGCTTAATGCTTCCTGTACTTCGGACTCTGTTGACATCTGGTCAAGATCACGAATTTCAATAGTTCTTTTCCGCTCAGCCATGCTTACGGTCCCTAGACCCTTTTACTGCATTTTTTCACATTGTCAGTAAAGGCCTTTTTATCCGACTCTTTTGAGACCTGGATTATGAGGTTTCCCTTAGTTGTGGATCTTACACTCTAATACTTCCGTACCACTATCCTGCGGCTTTACTTCCGTGCGAAGCTTCCCAAGAACGTCTGCATATGTAGACCCCTGTGAGATCTTCACCACCACCGCTTCTTTCTTCCTAGTACCTGATTTCGCGGCTGAAGGGCGCACTGACTGGATGGCGCAGTCTGCGGAAGAGAGACTGCGTATTTGCAGCCTCAAGCGTCACTTTGTTCTTCTTTTTTAGTATGCCGTCCATCCTCCGGGCTGTTACTAGCGCTGCCTCGGTCCTTTTAAACCAGTGCACGCCAGCACTGCGTCCCTCAGAACCTTAGCATGCATTCGCCTCCGCCCTATTTTCCTCTGCATATGCTGATCATAAATTTGATCCACCGTATCCTTGAGTACATTCGCTTTATTCCTAACCTTTTCTTGCTGGTCAACGGCATGCTTCAGGTGAACCTGCATCCTTTCCACGGCACTTTGAATCTTCAGATTCGTGTTTTTTTTCAAAGCTTCCTGCATCATTTTCACTTCCTTCTTCATTTCTCTATCAGAAGATCTTGGTTCCTCGTTGCTTCCAAAAACTCATCCAAATCTGTCAGCACAGCGTTCTGCTCAAAACCTGACGCGTCACTATAAGCACTTTTCGCGCTTCTAATGCTAGCAATACTGCTCTGGCTACCGCTTCGTACCCTCGGTACGTGCAAATTAGATGTTGCCTGTTTTTCCTGCGAGGTTGTCTCCTCTAGCCTTTCAGTAGATCTGATTGCCGCCGAGGCCTGGTTTCCCATCCCCGAGGCAATATGGTCAACGTGAATTTGGCCTCCCCAGAATCCATGAGGCCGGCTCCGCCCACCAGAGGCTTTCACTCGATCGGAAGCGGAGGTGAGATTTCCCTGTGAAGGGTACTCACCTGGGGGTATTACTGTATTTAAATCCGACATCTTCCATAAAAGTGGTGAATTTAGTCAGGGACCACCCCTATCTTGTAACCCAAAGCGGGACCCTTACAGGGTTACTACCATCCGGGCCAGATAGTCCCTGGTTTTTTGCGAGGTTATTTCTCCTCGGGTCATTACTTCCTATTTGCCGTCATCGTTATAGCATTGCTGAAAAGAGCATTGATGCGACGATGACGCCCAGAGGACCGGTTGGGCAAATGCCCGGAACCTGGAAGACAACACTTGCTCAAGGGGGCCTCCTCAAGCCGACTCCACAATAATAATAATAATAATAATAATAATAATAATAATAATAATAATAATAATAATAATAATAATAATTATTTTTTTTTTTTTTTTTTTTCCATTGGTTGAACGAATAAAATCTGCTGTCAGACCGCCGTCAGTTCGCTGGGCTCGGATATATCCGGGAACAGAGTACAGACGGTTGAGAGGGGTTCTAGATAAACTAGCAAACCTCTAAAATTACGCGATCCTCATGCCTGTCTAATGATAGCAAAAAAATGCAGTCACTGGACGTCAAGAGATTCTCCAATCATCACTCACGGCGTTTGTTCCACCCCGGAAACTGTTTATCACATTACTTTCAGGGTGGCACCGCGTTCTAAGTCTTTTGGACCTTTTCCTTCTGACTTCTTCTGTAAATATACAGATTTCCAATAATATAGATCTATGCCTAATAAGCAACATGATTTAAAAGGCTATCTTCTTCCTGGCGATCGGCTCTGTAAAGGGAGCATAAATCGATCGCATATATATGGTATGGTATGGACTGGCTCTGTAAAGGAGCAAAATCAGTCCATAATTTTTCTCTTCAGTCTTAATTCTCCTGTTCTAAGATGGATCTTATGCCTCTTGTGGGGCTATCCTCTCTACCGCGTCTGACTCATACTAACATTCAATCTCGCGCTTATTTACAACGACACTCATTCATACCACAGCTAAAGCTGGCGTTTTGCTGCTATCTCAAACATTTCCTGGGTGCACGATTCGTTCTCGTCCTTAAGACGAGTCCTCGTCGTCACCCTCCGCACCCGAATCTATGGGACCGGCTACTGCCTCTAGGTTATGGTGAGGTATAAGCCTGACTCCCGCTCCTCATTCGCACTTAGTTCGATTGCCCTATCTAAGAACGGTTTCTTCTTTCTTAGGACGCTTTCGACAAATAGTGCCATAGCGTCCCCACTTTTCTTTGGCCGACAACATTTCACTGATAATGTTATCTGGCGTTAACGCTTCGAATATCCTCTCAACCTGGCGTCTTTCTTCGTTCCACTGATGGCAGACGAAAAACGTATGATACGCATCGTCGCGATCCGCGAAACAGAAGATGCAGCCCGGGCTCTGGGTCTTTCCCATTTTACTGAGATAAGCGCAGAAATACCCGTGGTTACTAAGGAACTGGGTGAGGTAATAGTTGACCTCCCCGTATCTTCTATCGACCCATGGAGCCAGCTCCTAATGAGCACGTGTGTCCATCGGCCTTTCACCATCTGATTCCATGTTTTTTGCCAGGTTTCCCATGGTCACCTGTCTTTCTTCTTTCTGAACGATTGCAGTTCCATCTTCTGTTTTTTTTCCGTTCGTAGGTTCGCTTGCGTTCCATCGCCTGTAATTCGATCGGGATGATTCCTGCGATGACTAGCACCGCGGGTCCCGAGACAGTGCGATAGGCGCTGGTGACTCTAAGAGCCCTCTCCTTTGAACAGAAGATAGTACGCTTCGGTGCGTCTCTTTTCTCATTTGGTTAGCCCATATTTCAGAGCCGTACAATAAGATGGACGTCGTGACTGTCATTAAAAGTCGTCGTTTGCTTGGTTTCGGGCCGCTGGTATTGGCCATAAGACGACTTAACTGCAACGTTTTCTTTATCGCTTTATTAGCGACGTGTTTTAGGTGCGTCAAAAAAGTTAGTTTGCATCTAGCTTTATGCCGAGATACGTCACCTCACTTCTTGTCTGCACCACGTTTGTGCCTACTGTCATGGGAAACTCGATGTTGATGTGTTTCCAAGTTAAGGGCACGATTTCTGTTTTGGCCATCGCTATTTCGAGACCATGCTTCACCATCCACTCGGAAATTCTTCCCATCGCCGTGTTTAGTATGTGCTGGGCAATGTTTACGTTTTCGCGGAGATGACTAAAGCGACATCATCAGCGTACGCAAACATTTTCACCCCATCCGGCATTGCAAGTCTGAGTAATGCATCGAACAGGATGTTCCAGAAGTCTGGGCCGAAGATCGAGCCCTGTGCCACGCCTGCGCTAAGGTCTTTTTCACGCCAGCCTTCTTCTGTTTCATAGCGGAGGATACGGTTTTCTCAGATAGTCTCGTATCACTCGCATAAGGTATTCTGGTACATTAAACTCTTTCAACGCAGCAAGGAGGTCAGGCCATTTTGCTGAATTGAAAGCGTTTTCGTATCCAGCATGACTAGAAACGCAATAAGACGGGAATGATGGTTCCCAGTCCATCCTTCTTTTTGCTACCTTTACTACTTCTTCTACTGCATTTACGGTAGACCGCTTTTCCTGAAGCCGTACTGGTTGTCAGCGAGATCGCCAGCCGCCTGTACAGCTCCTTGTAATCGCGGTTTAAGCAGCCTCTCGTATAGCTTCCCTGCTTCGTCCAACATGCAGAGTGGCCTCTGGGACGATGGATGCCGGGGATCACCTCCCTTTCCTTTGTTGATCAGCACAAGACGCGCAATCTTCCAGGGAGTGCTAAACACACCCGTCTGGAGGCACGCGTTGTACATGTTCAACAAGAGAGATGGCGCTTTCACCGCTATGCATTTAGGGACCTCGGATGGTATTCCGTCAGGCCCAGGTGCCTTATTGTTCTTCATCATTCTTGCAGCTATCTGTAGCTCTCCGCTTGTAAAGAGCGGGATCTCTTCTGGTTCTCCTGTATTCTCCTGTTCTTCGAGTGGTGGATGCGTAGGGAACAAGTGGTTTCGATGTTCGCCATGGTCTCTTCTTCGAATGGCAACGTGGGGGCGGCGTTAAGCTTCTTGGTCACGATCTTGTAGGCCAAGCCCCACACCTCTCTGTTGACGTCTTCGCTCAGGTCTTTCCAGCATTGTGCTTTGCTTCGATTGATCTTCTTACGAAGCTTTTTATGCACGTCTCTGTATTGCGCAGACAAAAGATCTGCTGCTGGTGAGTTCTTCTTTCTTGCTCTCTGTGATGATCTTCTGAGACTAAGAGCTTCTGACCTCGTTCTAGCGATTTCGTCATTCCACCAATACGCTGGACGCTTATAATGTCGCGATCCC
This sequence comes from Anastatus disparis, assembly GCA_017163975.1. Lineage (NCBI taxonomy): Eukaryota > Metazoa > Arthropoda > Insecta > Hymenoptera > Eupelmidae > Anastatus > Anastatus disparis. Next base: position 9,001 of record JAFFSR010000109.1, read on the forward strand.
TTGCGCGGCATAGATGCATCACAGGCTCTGTGAATGAGACTCATCGTCTCTTTTACGAGAACCTCTGCAGCGTCGGCGTTTCCGGTGGCAGTTGTCGCGTCCGGTAGATAGTCTGATCCTTGCTGCAGTACTTGGACAAGTTTCTCAGAGTCCAGCTTGGCAACGTTCCATCTGACTGGTCTAGCGACATTTCGCCTCGATGATTGGGATCCATCATAGATTTGAAATGTGATGTACTGGTGGTCACTTCCATTGTATGTCTCAGCACCTTCCAATCTGACACTTTACGTGAAAGATTTTCTGATCCGAAGGATACGTCAGGAATCGTACCGCTAGCTCCTCGTCTGAATGTTGGAGTGCTTCGGTGTTTAGCACTGTTAGGCCGAGTCTGTCTGCCATCTCCATGATGTATCCTCCTCTGCTGTCTGCAGTGGCATTCCCCCACTCTAACGCTTTCGCGTTAAAGTCTCCTGCGACGACGACGTCACCTTCCATTCTTCGGACAGAGTCTTCCAGCAGATCCAGACGGCGCCTAAAAGTGTCTGCTGTTGAGTTTGGCTGTAAAATAACGAGCTCACGTATGTAACGCTTCAGCTTTAACCCATACACAGCCTTCTTCAGCTCCATTTGCGTCTCTCTGATGGTCTTTGGGTCTACGTAAATCGCAGCAGTGCCAAGCTTGTCTCTCAACCAGGTCTTAACGGTCCAGTTTGGGTACTTGCTCGCTTATCAGTAGCACATCGGCATTTGTCTCAAATTTGATTTGAGTCAAAGGTGTTAGCTACGTCACTTCTATGTGGTTGGCTTGAAGGACCGTTATGCGGCCCATCATTAACGTTTTTTTTTTTTAAATCGGTTCAGTGTCTCACGGAAGACTCTGCACTGAACTGATCCAGGATGTGTTTTCGTTCCGCAGGGTCTACTTTCGCTTTCGGTAAACCGTATGCACCGAGCATCAGCAGCCTCAGGTTTTCCGATTACCTGGTGAGTTCTTCTTTCTTGCTCTCTGTGATGATCTTCTGAGACTAAGAGCTTCTGACCTCGTTCTAGCGATTTCGTCATTCCACCAATACGCTGGACGCTTATGATGTCGCGATCCCTTGCGCGGCATAGATGCATCACAGGCTCTGTGAATGAGACTCATCGTCTCTTTTACGAGAACCTCTGCAGCGTCGGCGTTTCCGGTGGCAGTTGTCGCGTCCGGTAGATAGTCTGATCCTTGCTGCAGTACTTGGACAAGTTTCTCAGAGTCCAGCTTGGCAACGTTCCATCTGACTGGTCTAGCGACATTTCGCCTCGATGATTGGGATCCATCATGGATTTGAAATGTGATGTACTGGTGGTCACTTCCATTGTATGTCTCCAGCACCTTCCAATCTGACACTTTACGTGAAAGATTTTCTGATGCGAAGGATACGTCAGGAATCGTACCGCTAGCTCCTCGTCTGAATGTTGGAGTGCTTCCGGTGTTTAGCACTGTTAGGCCGAGTCTGTCTGCCATCTCCATGATGTATCCTCCTCTGCTGTCCTGCAGTGGCATTCCCCACTCTAACGCTTTCGCGTTAAAGTCTCCTGCGACGACGACGTCACCTTCCATTCTTCGGACAGAGTCTTCCAGCAGATCCAGACGGCGCCTAAACGTGTCTGCTGTTGAGTTTGGTGTAAAATAACAGCTCACGTATGTAACGTTTCTGCTTTTAACCCATACGAAGCCTTCTTCAGCTCCATTTGCGTCTTCTCTGATGGTCTTTGGGTCTACGTAAATCGCAGCAGTGCCAAGCTTGTCTCTAAACCAGGTCTTAACGGTCCAGTTTGTGTACTGCTCGCTTATCAGTAGCACATCGGCATTTGTCTCAAATTTGATTTGAGTCAAAAGGCTGTTAGCTACGTCACTTCTATGTAAGTTGGCTTGAAGGACCGTTATGCGGCCCATCATTAACGTTTTTGTTTAAATCGGTTCAGTGTCTCGCGGAAGACTCTGCACTGACCTGATCCAGGGATGTGTTTTCGTTCCGCAGGGTCTACTTCCCGCTCGGTACATAGTATGCACTGAGCATCAGCAGCCTTGCAGGCCGATCCCTTGTGGCCCTCTTTTCCACACTTGTAGCACATCTTGCTACGGTCAGGTCCTCGGCAGTCACGCGCCTGATGACCGTAGTTCAGGCACCTGAAACAGCGCTGAACCCGTTGCCAACTTCTGATACGGCAGTTAGTGTAGCCGATTTTTACTCTGGTTTGAGAGAGCAGGAACGATGCCTGGTCTTGTTCCATCTCTACGATGGCCAAGCGAAGCTCTCTGCTGTTGGGGTTCGTCAGCGAGACGCTAAACTCGCCCAGGTCCTTATTTGCTTGTGTGAAAACAGCTTTTACTGCTGTCTTCACTTCATCCACCGTTGCGAGGCAGTCTATATCTCTGATTTCGACTGCTTCTTTGGGGATGATCTCCTTAATTTTGCCTGTTCCACCAACCGTTCTTTTCAAAAAGTCACTGAAGGTCTCAAGTTCCTTGGTGTTGCCCAACTCAATCAGGACATCTCCGGTCCTGGTTTTTCTGATCCCTTTGATGTTACTCGTCGGGCTGTTCTGGATGAGCTCCTGCCGGATGTTCTGCAGGACCTCACTGTAAGTCTTACCTTCTTCTGGTCTTATAAGGACGGCGGCAGAACGCTTCTTCGTCTTTCTCCTCCTTTTCTTCTTCTTTTTTGGCAGCTGCTGTGCAGGCTGCTCCGTCACTTTTGCCGATGTTCTGGCCGTTGGTGGTTTGGAGTTAGGCTGCTGTGATCGCTGCTGTTGTTGTTGCGTTTGTTGCCGCTGCTGCTGTGTTTGTTGTTCCAGCTGCAGCTTCTTTGTTTCTTTGCAGCCTTAACATCCTTGCGACTTTGGACAGTCACAAAAGAGTCGTCTGCGTCTTCCTCAGCTCTGCCCTTCTTAAGAAGAGCTCGCGGATCAGAATTGTTTCCTGATTCCAGCGAGTCTTCTTCTCTGGGCCGCTTAGCTGCAGCACTTGCCTGAAGCGTCTCGGTCACTTCCATCTGTTCAGTGACCGTTCTTGCTTCGCGCAAGCGAGAAAACTCCCTTTTCAGAGCTTCTACGTGCTCAATCAATTCTGGCAGGTTATCTTTCACTTTCGAGTTCATGTTAGGCATGGACCTAACAGCTGCCTGCATGAGCAAAAAGATCTCATTCATTCTTTGAGATCTTTCTTCAATTGTCAAGCAGGTGATCTCTACCCCTGTATTCTTTAGGGGATCAGCCTGCGACATCTGGCCTTCGATATTGTTTTGGCTATTACTAGCCGCTCCTGATTGGTTTTTGTTTTGTGTTGTTGCAGAATTTACCATATTAAAACGTGTACTTGGTTTAAGACGGTTCGCCCATCATGGGAGCTCCAGGCGCAGTGGAGCCACTATCCCCGCCTGTGAGGTGCCCTAATTAAAGATGCCGCAGCCGAGAAGCGGTTTTCGGGTGGTCAACCCTAGCGACACCGAGTGATTCTAAAT